>MASP02000273.1:0-236396 GCA_001693025.2 Colletotrichum lindemuthianum | reverse complement strand
TATGCCTGGTATATGCTCTGCAAATACTTTACAAATACTTCGCTGACAGCTAGTACAGCTGGCGCGAGCTGTTAATAGGGCTCGATGTTCATACTGTATCGGCCCCACCTCGGCCCCGCTTAGGGCCTATGCGGGACCCCCCTGTTGACTTTCGGGACCCCCCTGTCAACTACAAACCCGCTGCAGGCAGCGGGCGCAGGCCGCGAGGTTGCAGCTGGCGGCGAAATCTGCGCTCCGGTGGTCTGGTTCTGGACCGCTGGGCCCTGACGAGTACAAGTAGTCGTTGCGGGTGTAGTCGTTGCGGGTGAAGGTTGTCTGATGGGTGATGGGTGGTCGCCGTCGTCGTTAATCACGAGTTGATGACAGGGGTTGGAATGGGAGAGAAGGACGCAACCAAACCAAACAAACGAGAGTTGCGGCGGGGGGGAGGGCGTACATGGGTGGACGTTTAGCTCTTTCAAACACGACAGGGCTCGAAATAGGTCATGGCCGTCGCGGGTGGTTACATCCCAGTGAAGATGAGATCTGCGCGTGCATGGGGGCATCTCGAGCTTGAGGTGTTCACTTAGTGCCACGATCTGTAAAGTTGGCTGGTGAGAATGGGAAGTCTGAGAGAGACGAAGGTGATGATGGTACGGTGTAAGTCTCCAGCGCACCGAGAAAGATGGACAGGGGTAGAAGGGCGTCCATGGCACATGTGCGATATTAACATGGTGTTTAGATGATACATGTGTCCGTACTGCGTATGAGGAACATCCAGGCTTTATAAAGGTTCCAGCCTCAAGTGCTTTTTAATCCTGAGAGACAAGGAGAGTCTGGGCTGCTTGAGTCGCCCCGAAACGTGAACCGAATTGGTGTTTTGGCAGGCATCCCAGGCCATGGAAGAATGAGCGGTTTAATCCAAAGCACCTGCCCTGCGCAGATAATCTATAGACCGGAAGGCGTTGCCGGGTACCTTTGCCATATTCCACCGAAGTACTCTGTAAGGTGTAAGGGTGCCTTCATTATTCTCGATGTTGGTGGTGTCGGTCGTGAGTGAGGAGAGAAGAGAACAGCCGCAAACAGACGACGGTCGACGCCTTCCACCACGCGAGAAAAAGAGTAGACAAGGTTTGATACGTAGTCGAAAGCGTTCCGCTCCGTCCGAAGGAAATAAAGCTTCCCAACCGTCGGGTCTCCGTGTTTCCTCCACTCCTCCCGTGTTGTCTTCTAGAAAGCTTCCGTCCAACTCTGTCTCTAAACTTTCAGAGGGGACAAGGAAGGGCTGCGCTTGAAGCTGGCTGTGTCTGCGACTGTCCACCATGTCGACTCACGTCTCGTCGGTACCCTGCCTTGCGCCCATCCAGCGCGGGCTAGATTTCCGTCACGGAGGATAAGGCAGGCAGCTTGCTGGAGGAACCCGCGCTGGTTACAGATTTGGGGGGACACGGACACTCCGCCCATTGTCCGCTCCTGACGCCCGCGGGTTCCTGATCGCGCGGCGGCCCTTGGGCCCTCAGCTCGACGCCGGGTGTAGACTAGCTGAGATGCGCATGAGGCAGGAGATGAGATGCTTCAGTGCTGCGAAGTCAACTACAGACAACACAGCCTGTGTGTTTGCACGCGTGAGTCGACAACCAACTAGGTGTCTTTGAAGCGGCAGGAGAGCCAGTGAGGATCTACGGCAATCGGTCGTGAGCTTGCGGCGTTACAAGATGGTCGGCCAGGTTCACTCATGGTCGGTCAGTCATTCCCACCGGGTTTGAGACTGCGAATGTATGAGTACTTGGTAGTCAGTCTGGGTACTCCATACTGTGGGAAGTAGTCTCCCGCCGCCCGCCATCTCAAACAGTCTTACCCGACTGGTGGATGCGCCCTCCATTTCCCCAGTTTCCGGGCTGTGCACTGCACTCTGTTGGAGTCTGTCGTCCCTTACTCAGTAGACCCCTTCAGAAACAGTACACAGTAACTTTGCCAGAGGAGCCCCGCCCGTCGTTAAGCAGTAGTCTCGTTCGGCGCCGACCTCTTCATTTCACCTTCATTTTTGTTGCGACTTTTTATTCATCTTTTGCCTGACACGAGCGGCCTCTTGTCGTTCCGGCCGGCAAGCAAAGCCCTTTGGCTTGGTTGATCCATGCGTGTCGTCCCTTGCCTTACCATACCCTACCATGCACATGCAGTCTTAGTCATAGGGCCGTTCTACTTTGCAGTTGTAGCACGGAGAAGATTTAGACCTCCATCCAAACTCACTCTTAGCCTCTCTATTCCTCCAAGCAACGTCGTTGCGCCAAGTCCCAACGCCACCCCCGTTCACATTTGCCTGCAATAACCAGTCCTGTTCCGCTGATGTAGTACTCCGTAAGCTTCCATGGAAATGCAGTGCGGAAGGTATATTGCTGCTTCGGAGAACCAAGTTGCACCGCCTGGACAGCGAGCCAACGGGCGTCTTTTACCGGCGCCCCTCTTCAACAGCCCAGGGACAGGGAAAAGGAGAGACATCGTGTGTACGGAGTAGACGTAGTGAGTCGACACAGCCACCAAAAGCCGCCGATTCCTGTGCTTCAGTCCGAGAGGTGGTCGCCGGTGGTGTGGCCTCCACCGCCGCCATCGTTGATCGTCGTGAATTTGTTCTTCATCTCATCGTAGTCGTCGTTGTATGGGGTGGGCCACTTCGGCGTTGTGCTTGCTTCACCTTACACAGCTGTTCCAGTAGGTCTATGTGTATTTATCTAGCTGAGGTGAGAGGTCTGCATGATGTATGAAGTGCCTGGTTGCCTGGGCACTTCAGCAATGGCAGTTACCTAGGTACTTACCTTGCTTGCCTCGTGTATCAAGGTACCTTATACATACATTGTCATGGTGTGTGCTCACTTACACCTGCGCTTGGCCAGAACACACCTGCTCCTGCCCTCGCCGTCGCCATGCCTTACCTGCCTTGCACCTGCGCCGCGCTACCTGTTCATCGCTTCCTGACGGATGTCTGACCTAATGCTCCATGGACTCAAGGAACCTTACTCCTAAGCAGGTAAGGCAGGCACATCTCACCTCAAGCCGACCTATCCACAGCAAGAGAGCGCCGTCTTCGAGTTCCGTTAGCCCAAGCTTTTTAGGCTCCCTTCCCGAGCGAAAGGAAGATGGGAAGGTGCCGGGTCCCCTCCCACCCCCGACCCCATCCGCACAGTGGAACTCCTCCGCCCTTGCTGCCGACCTCGTTCCCAAGCAACCAAGGTACCGCCTACCTTAGGTGCCTTACCTCAACGTGAGGAAGGTATGCACCTACCTACCTTCACCACCTGCACTTACCATTTTTGTAATTTTCATAGACCTTACCTTAGGTGCCCGAGGTGAAGAATAACTAAGGTAGGTACCTAAGGTAGAAGGCAGATAGAGAAATTTGTAAACTTGTCATAGCTTGCCTCAGTACTCGTCAATTATCGTCGTCGTCGTCGTCGTCGTCGTCGTCAACCCCAGTCGAGTCGAGTCTCTGGCCCGCTCTCACTCACATACGCTCTCGCACCGCACGTGTCCATGTCCTCCACTTGCCGGCTTTTACACCCGCCCATGATCAGCATACGCACAGCCTGGTTCTTGTAGCGGTGGAAAGGCGGCATCTCTTCACCTCTGCCATTGGTCAATTACGCCTCTTCTGTCGCCTCCAGCTGCTGCGCCCGCCGTTGCTTTCTTGCCTCTCCTCTCAAATCCCTTCCACCCCATCTCCTGGCCAGTTCACTGCAAAATCACCCACACCAACCAAGCACCAGCTCCAGCTCCAGCTCCAGCGCCAGCGCCAGCTCCGTCTTTCTCCCTCTCGCCGTCCGTGAGTGAAGCTCTCTCATCCACCTCCACCTTCACATCCACATCCAGCAAGCCCCAGTCTCCCGGCCCTGGCCCCGTCAACCTCCGTCTTGTCCCCCGTACAAATCCCAATTACAACCCTCCTCCCCTCCCCCCCCCGTCTTTCTTGGCTCCCTCTGCCCTGCCGCATTGTCGCTTTCCCCTCGATCAACAATTCTCTCGTTCCTCTTTCGTTCGAACCAAGCAGTTGCTCCAGTCAAGTGCGACCTCCAAATCCCGCTCATTACCTCAGGCATTTCTTCCCTAGCCCGTCGCCTGTCGCTTGCCCGCCTGCACGCCTGCGCGCCTGGCCTGCCACCGATCCTCTTAAGCCGCTGCTTCGCCATGAACTAACCAACCTCCAGTTTCCTAATCCCTCCTTTTACCCTCCAAGGCTTTTAGCCTTCGCCTTGGCTACCATAACTTGTCTTCACCATTGTACACGCTCGAGTTCATCTTCTCTTGCACAGCTGCGGGAATAAAGAGACTACGGCAAATCACCCTCAAATTCGCACGAGCCACGTGAGTGAGTGAGAGGCAGCTCGCGACTCTGCAAGGTTCGCGAAGCCATCCCACTTCTCGCCCGTGACGAGCTCGCCATGGCGCATGCCCAGGATTCCCAAGAGCCCCATAAACGAAAACGGGACGCAGACGACAGCGGCAGCCAGCCGGCTCATTCTGATCGCATTCCCCAGCCTCCTCCGCCTCAGTCAGGTATGTGCGGTGCGCCAGTGTGTGTGTGATCCATGCCGAACTCCAACAACAACAACATCATCATCGTCGAGAACAAGACACGCGGAACGCGTGAGCCGTCCATCTCATCCATCCACTGCTACTGCGTCTCGTTGTCGCGCCCGGAGGCAATCGAGGTTAGACTCGCCAATGATCCCTCGCCCGGCCTGCCTGCCAGCGCCGCCCGCCCTTGTTTACACCGTCCACTCTTCTGTCATGCATTCCGACTGTAGTCAACGTCGTATGCCTCGCGCGTTCCCCAAGCGCCGTTGGCCATGTCTGGTTCCGGCTGCTGTACTTTTCTCCCCTACGGCCTGGCTCGCTCGTGGTACATGTTGTCCGCCAAAGCAAGTACTAATTGTCATAAGGCAATTCGTCCATCATCAATTACCTCTCCAAAGCCACTGCTGGCAAGCTCAAGCTCATTCAGGGCGAGCCTGACACTTTCTCCGACGTTCTCGGCTTGTTGAATCAGTATGAAGGTATTTTTGCCCTGGCCCATTCGTGTTATTGAATGCCAAGACTCAACGAGCAATAGGGGTACTCAATAGGCATGAGAGTCTTGCCGCGAATCTGGGCGCCAAGTTGACGGGCCCTCGCCTGCTCAAGGCTATGGAGGGTGCCTTCGAGGGCCCCATCATCACAAATCCGCCGCCGCCGTACGGTGCTGCCCCCATCAGCTGGCTCGACATTGTCACCTTTGCCAAGACGAATCCCGAGAAGTTTGTGCTGACAACCGGGCACGATGGCGAGCGGACCTGTCAGTTCTACCTGAACGGAATTCAAATTCAGATCCTGGAGGACGACTGGCGTCTCATCATGAATGGGGCCCTCGACAGATTCTCCATCGTATCCACGGCACCATTAGAAGAAGACGAGACGGCCGAAGTTGCAACCCTAGAAATCGTGGAGCAGCGGCTGCAGGTTCTCATCAAGAAGGCCGATGAGATTGCCAAGAGGGCTCGCCAGCTGAACTACCATCTGAGCGGCCGTAAGGCGGCCATCAATTCGCGCCATGTTGGCCAGTCGGGCTTCCAGCCTGTGAACCATCCTCAGCGTCATGGTGGTGGTCACGGAACCGGCTATGACCTTCACGCGGATCTGCTCCAGCAGTTCTTGTCGTCGCAGCCTTATCCTCCTCGCGTCCCGTCCAGCGCCGGCCTCGAGGCGGCTCACTCGACACATTCGGGCCAGCACACACCGCCTGCGACGAATCCTCACCCGCATTCGCTTCCTCTTCAGAATCGCCCTCCCATGGTGCAGGCATCACCCATGATTCCCCAGAGGGACTCTTATTACGATCCGTCGTCGGCGCATAGAGGTACCATCACAGCTCGAATAGAGAAGTTGAGCAAAGGGGACCAGATTTGGCCACCGTGCGACCGATGTCGCAGGCTCAAGTCGCCCTGCATCAAGCATCTCACAGCCTGTCAGGGCTGCACCAAAAAGCACGCGAAATGCGGATGGAAGACCATTACGGAAGAAGAAATCGCCTGGCTCAACCGCGAGGCCAGCAGTAGCGCCGACGAAGCACACGTGGAACACAACCTGCCGAACCCCGGTCCGGTCCGGGCCCTACGATACGACCCCACGCAAGACGACGGTCGATTAAACGATGAGCCGCCCCCGTCAGGCAGCCTCGTACCCGGAGAGGCCTCCAGGCCGGCCAGTCGGGGTCAACCGGGGCACCGACAGCGATCGCCTCTGGAACCGGGTTCTCGCAGCAGAACAAGTAGCTTCATGGACGTTGAACATGAGCCGCCTCCCGTTTCCAAACCTTGGATGCCAGAGCCGCATCGGGGGGAGCAATTGCCCAGTCTCAAAAGAGACCATCTGTTACTGAGCCACATGGCGTCGGCGGCAACTGCGGCAGCTGACGCCCGAGACGCGAACACCTCGCCAGCGAGCAACCTTGGAGGGCGATAGCCGAGACGGCTTCGAAATCATCTTGTGTCGGTACGAAGCGCTTGATGGTATTCGTACTGCCAACGATTTTGGTTGGACGGTATTGGGAACAAGAGACCGGTCAGAGAACGAGTGCGTCATTGATGTGAGAGTGTGCATTGTGCATTGCGACGTGCGACCAAAGAACAAAAAAACAGAATGCTCATAATGACAGCAAATGTGTTCGTGCAATTGTGATGGAGATTGCTACAGTAGTCGAATGTTCTGATAATTGGATTACTGGGCGTGCTAGCGCACGTACAGCTGTGCTGCTGTTTGACACGGGCGAGGCGGCACTTATATTGACTGCAGCTATCTCGACGTCAAAACGGTCATCACATCCAACTTGATGACTGCACGTTACTACACACGACCATGGCAACCTAACAAAACGGATCAGATGATGAGGTAGGTAGTTAGCCAGCAACCCAAGAAAGATGATCAAGGAACCTGGAATTGTCGCAAAGGAATAAGTGTTGGGGCTTCTCATTCAGTCGGAGAATGATTAAGTTCGGGACTACTGCAGTGTTTCTACTCTAGATCTTCCTAGGATTTCTATACACCGCCTCTTGATGTACGAGTTCGGTGACAGGGACGCGTCGAAACCGGGTCCAGTCTGGTGTTGGTGCGGTTTCTTGGGCCGAGAGTTGGCTGGTGACTGTTCGCAGTTGAAAGACAAGACTGACAATTGGCCCAGGGTTTACGCAGTGCACCCTTGGCCTTGGGATGAGCCTTGTGTCAAACTTGACACCTTGGACGTGAGCGCAGACTCTATCCAGAGTGGAAAGAGAACTGTTTGGACGACCGGAGGAGCTACGATTCGCGCTGAAGAGACTCGGTGTCGTAGGTTGTACCGATTGTCTTGCATTGGCGTCTCTCTGTTCGAACTAATGGTTCAAAGTCTCGCATCTCGCCGTTGATGTGTATATTGCAGCCGACAACGCGCAGCCAAAGAGCAAATCATCACTTGCCTCCTTTCCCCTTCTTGGCTCACGGTTCGGAAGGAGTTATCATGACAAACAGGCCTTTGCCATGTTTAAGCGCCGTCCGAATCATGACAGTTTCCATCTAAATCACACATAAGAAGGCTTCCTCCGCGCCCTCCCAGCTTTTTTGCCCATTGAATGTTTATTCTCAACTTGCCCTGAGAGACTTCACAGCTCCTGCACAACACCCGCTGAGACGAACCCCTCCTCCAGCCCAAGAACCCCTGCCGTACAAATTCAACTTTAACGGCCTTGTTCTAATCAGAGGAAATTACCCCAATAGACTCGACGAAAAAGGCACACCATGCTCGTCGCAACCCTTTTCTCCCTCACGGCCGCTCTCCTCGCCTCCTCAGCTGTCGTCGTCACCTTCCCCAACTCCACTGGCGGCATCCTGACCAAGCGATGCTACATTGATGTCGGTCCGTGCGGTGATATCCCGCATTGCGTCGGCTGCTGCAATAACGGAAGTTGCTGTAGCTCGCGGTACTGCGGATGCCCACACAGCCGAAAGGTCACCTGAAGTCGTTGGTTGGATGGGCGCGGGTCTTGGGGAACTTGTTTTCGCGGGTGAACAGCGTCAATGGATGGAGGGAAAACCAGAATCAAAGAGAACAATGTCTACATCATGTGATGGTGCTTTTCATTTGAGTTTACTTCCTCGTGAAACAATATAGTAGGTTTGGTCCGACGACCCTGGAGATCGATCCCTTGGGCCCGTCTGCTGCAACTTAACTTGGTTCTTCCCAGCCCACCCCCAACTGCCGCCATGAACTTGTACATGTTTTCGCTGTTGTTTCTCGGGACCCAAACTGTAGTTCAAATGTAGAAGTACCGATTCCTCAAGTTGAGTCAGGGGGAATCAGGTGACGTCTCAATGTTACTCTTATAGCTAGACTCATCCCACTAGCCTAGACGAAAGACATATCTTCTTGAGCTACGTCCAAGATCTCAATAACTTATTGTCCCTATACCCTCAGGAAGTATTCGAAGCTCGAGATCTCATGGCTGCGAGTCAGCCAGGAACCCAATAATACTAGCAATAACACTACACGTATTTCTAGACAAAGTCCCGCGTAGCTTGACGAGCTTGAATCCGACTGGCCCAGCATCCCAATGGCTGCTAGAAGAATCTGTAAGGCCATCTTGGATGTCCGTGGATGGAGATTCGCGCAGTCACCTGCCACAGCGTCCCTATTTTCTCACAAATGCCAGGGGACTTCCTGCCGCCATGGGGAAAGGCGGAGTACCTAGGTGCCTGGGTGTTGATGGCGAGCGTGTAGTCGGCCTTTACACGACAGCGTAGCGGAACGGCGCCGCCATAATGCCGGTGAAAAATGGCGCGGCCGCCATGGTTATCGCTCTCGTGCGCTTCCTCTGCGATACTGACGTTGGTGAGCAAGGTCCAGTCCGCGACAGGTCTGTTGATGTTGGAGCATTGTTTCCTCGGCATATTAGCACTTCGTCGGGCGTTACGATGGACAACTGGTGTTCTTACTCAATCTTTCTGTAACCCACTCCACGAATACCGAGAACCGGGTCAAGGCCTGATCAATGAAAGATTGGGCTTGAGAAGTAACGGGTCTATCATGGTGTCTCAACAAGACGGCGCCATAGTGAAAGGTCTGCCATTTCCACACGCATACTGCTGACCTCTGACAAGCCAAGAGAATCCTGAGCCGCGGGATTTCTGTTATGTAAATTAAAAGTAGGGGCATCGAAAGATTGAACGGCAGCTACCTATAGATAGCCGAGTCCAGTGCGTGTAAAGGGTGCGGGAGCGTCGGCCCGCCCGCTACCCGCCGACATCGCCAGCTCCGGCATTCTCCAGGGTCGGCTCTCGAACCTTTCTGCCACAACATCATTCAGCTGGAGTGAAATGACCGTATTAATTACCTGCCTGTGCGGTATTAGCGTCAATCTTCTTGTTTAGGCACCGACGGAGGTATCGTGACCTCCGTACGCTCCTCCCGACGTCCCGCCTACTGCCGGCTTTGTAGATCTACTTATCTGCATCCTTTCCGCAATGTCTAGTACATACACGCTTCTTGTACTTTTATTCTTACTATGCGACATTGCCTGTCTGCATGTAATCAACGGTAGCCGCTGGCAGAGGAGGCTAAACTGGAGCGAGAGTCATTCATCACTCCTTGTTCGGGTTTGTCGTGCTATACTCGATGCTTGGACGCATCCTATGAGAAACCATTGCTCACAGCAAGCCAAGAAGTTTTCCCATGCTGTTTAAGATTCTTCCATTGGGCTGAAGTTGTTGATATCTGACAGCTCGGCAGCCTTCCGTCCGAGGCAAAATGTTCTTTTGTCAGGCCTTCCTCTTGGCAACTCTCAACAAACGGAAACGAGATCCTACGAGTCCACATCGGTCAGCGCTAACTAATGACAGACTCTATATCATGTTATCCATGATGTGACGAAGATTGTCATGGTTTTAGACGGCAAAATACCTCCAGTGGTTTATTGGCGCTTGCACGTGGTCAGAAAGAAAGACAGGAGGAGGAATAAGCGGAACTGAGGAAAGAGATCATCCAAGCGGCTGAAAAGACCTGGCGATAGCTTCTTATTATATACGATGCTCTATTTGACTGCAACAAAAGCAGCTTAAGGCGTTCTTCAACAGTCCCTGGCTGCGGAGAGCTTGAGGGGGCCATCACCAGGACCGCCGATGTCAAGGAATACTCACCTAATTCGTACCAGGGCTGGAATCCAGCCTAAATTCCGCCTTCTGCCTTGGGGAATTCTGCTCGACTTGAACCTTATCTGTGAGGCATGGGGCAAGCATGATGTTACGACGATGAAAGTACGACGACGAAAGTCCTTCCGCTGCACTGTGGGTCTCGGAGAGATTTGGAAGAGGAAAGTCCTTTGCACTTGTCAACTCAAGGGAAACGGAGCGACCATGATGCTACGAAGACAAAAGTTCTTTCCGGGAGAGCCGGAAGAGAAGTGTGCTTCACACTGCTGTAGTAATTCCAGCGGAGGCTCCGTGGGTATAAGAAGGGATGATATTCTTTATAAACCTCATCATCACTCAGCCCTTCTCGACTATCACTTCATACACAGTCATACAATCTTACAATATCCTTCAAACACCCCTTCCAAGATGAAGTCGACTCTCCTCACTGCCATTGTGGCATCTTCGATGGTACGTTGATTCTCATCCGTGTACTTTGACGCCTACTAAAACCCAGCCCAGGCACTTGCATCTGCTACACCCAAGGGCGTTTCTTTCGTCAAGGCGGGATCTCTCTCTCAGAGATCCATCGAGACTGCGGTTCCCCTGACCTTCACCGGTCAGGCGTTTGTTGATGGACCCAACGTTACTCTCACGGGCACCGCCGAGTCCATCTACAACGACCTCCTCACAATCAACCCCGCTTACAACGAATGGGACTTCCCCGAGTACCAGGAGCGTATGCACGCACTCGGGTTCACCAAGGAATCCCTGCTTGAGCATGCAAAGTCCCACGATATCACCAAGCTGAGAAAGCGCGGCCACGTGAGTAAACCCATCGCAGCCAGGGCAAAGCAGCAAACTGACATGTCATCCAAAGACCACCTGCAACCCCTCTGGCAACGAAGTCGGCAACTGGGGACTCCAGTGCCTCGAGGGCATTGACTACCTCGGCAGACTTAACGGTTACTGCCGGGCCCCCGCCGGCCCGGGTGGATGCGCCCGTACCAGTTGCTCTCATGGTTGCGGAATCTTCCTTTGCAACGACGTAAGTACACTGTTTCCGTCCTTTCGCGGCTCTACATGGCTTAGATGCTAACATGGAAAAGAACCGCCAATCGATTTCAGTGTGGTGCGGCAACCAAGTCGGGGATGTCTACGACATCGCAGCCACTTGTGAACGCGAAAGGACCTCTTACGTCTTTTCCCTGCTGGGACAGGTCTTCCGCGATGGACCCCCGGCCTGGAACACTGTTGTCAGGACCCAGAATTGTTAAGTTTCTGGCTCATGGCAGCTAATGAAGTAGTCTACTGGACTACCTTCTTTCTGTGAACATGGGTTGGAAGCAGAACCCTTGGAGAGAACAAGTTGGTTTTTCATTCTTTGGTGGACGGATTATGAGGAGCTGGTGTTGTGGTAGAAACATGATAGAGTTATAGAAGTCACAAATTCTTGAAATCATCCTCCGCCGTTGTTTCCCTTCTTAAACCCGCGAGCTTCACCACGCTCAGCAATAGGCTAGAAAATATAACTCAATGGCGGATGTCATGCTAGGCTTAGCATACACACAACATTACTAAGTTCATAATGGGCCAGAGGTGCCCTGAGCAAGGTCGTCTACGCCTACTTCCACTCTAAAAGATCTTGTGACGTGCTCCTTGCAGTAAGGTAGTCACCCAATCTCTAATTAGAGCTCGAAATTGAAGTGGTTGCTAGCCGGACAGCTTCTCTTATGCAAATTAGGAAGGCCTATGAGAAGTTTGGCCCCGTTGAAGTATGTTTCGACAAAAGGCCAAGCAGAGAATGAGCAACATGCGGAAAAGCTAGCTGAAACTCGTTGACATGGCCTTTGGGCCGAGACGAATGTTTCTCTGGTGCAAGAATGGAGTTGCGAGAGCCAACTGATTGTCGCTGACACTCCGGGGCTGTGGGGATGTGGCGCACGGTCCATGCTCCCGAAAGCTTGGTGGGTCCATAAGAGACGTACCGACCGCTGTTCTGCGTGGGGCGCGCGCGTTGCCTGTCGACTTTAGCTTACCTTAGCTTATCGATGGAAAAAAAAAGTTGCCATCCCATCAATGACGGTTTTTGGGTTGCCTCTCATCCACTCCCTCCGACCTGAACCTACGGCATGACCTCGACGTGACCGACACCCAACGACGACAATTGTCACCTGCCACTCTTTTCAACACCAAGAATTGCATGAGCCTGTCATCGAACTGTCGAAACCCACTGCTGGCCGTCCTCTGCACTTGAAGCCGCTGCACCCTCTGCCAGTCGCCACCTGCAAATGGCCCATCCATCTACATCCGCCCACTTGATGATGTCTGCAACAGGCGACAGGACGACCGCGCGCCGCGCACCGGAAACGTCCTCATTCCCAACATCTAGAGAGACCGGCGATGTCATCCCAGACACAAAACAAAACCCCGCCGTGAGTGGGAAACAGTCACCCTTTGCCAAGTCATGGGTGCATTTTGTAGCTGGCGGGTACGCTCAACCCCGGGAGCCCCTTTTGTCGAGGAAGAAAACTTTGCATATGGGACTAACACGTCACGACACATAGAGTAGGAGGCATGACGGCAGCAACCCTCACTGCGCCCCTTGATGTCTTGAAAACACGTCTTCAATCCGATTTCTATCAGGCCCAGCTTCGCGCATCCCACGAGGCTCGCGCCCAAGCCGTCGGCAAGCTGAGTCCGCTGCGCGCCGCCGCCTTCCACCTTCGCGAAACCTTTCAGATTCTCGGCTCCGTATACAAGATTGAGGGGCCGCGCGCTCTCTTCAAGGGCCTCGGCCCGAACCTCGTCGGCGTCATCCCTGCGAGGAGTATCAACTTTTACACATACGGCACTGGCAAGCGCCTGATCGCCGAGTACGGCAACGGAGGGAAGGAGGGTGCGTGGGTGCACCTGGCAGCCGGAATTGTGGCGGGCGTCACGACAAGCACGGCGACGAATCCCATCTGGCTGGTCAAGACGCGACTGCAGCTGGACAAGAATATTGCGGAAAAGAGCGGCGGTGTGGCGAAGAGGCAGTACCGTAACAGCTTGGACTGCGTCCGCCAGGTTCTGAGGACGGAAGGCTTCACGGGACTTTACAAGGGCATGAGCGCGAGCTATCTGGGTGTCGCAGAGAGCACGCTGCAGTGGGTGCTGTACGAGCAGATCAAGAACAAACTGGCCGCGAGAGAAGAGCGCATCGCCCAGAGCGGCCGGGAGAAGAACGTTTGGGACCGTACGGTGGATTGGATGGGCAATGCCGGTGCGGCGGGAGGTGCCAAGCTGGTCGCCGCCATCTTGGCCTACCCTCACGAGGTATGTTGCCGCCCCAAGCAGAGGTCGGCGGAGTGGACAAATGCTTACATCATTACAAGGTCGCACGAACAAGGTTACGACAGGCCCCCATGGCCGACGGGCAGCTCAAGTACACGGGTTTGATCCAGTGCTTCCGCCTCGTCTGGATCGAGGAGGGTTTCATGGGTCTGTACGGTGGCCTCACCCCTCATCTCATGCGCACCGTACCCAGCGCCGCCATCATGTTCGGCATGTACGAGGGCATCCTCCGTCTCTTTGGCACATCGTCCAAAACTGGCCAGTGAGCGCGGTCTGCGACCACGCCTCAACGAACGCCCCCCTTTTTGGATGTATTACTGTACTATAACCACGACCGACACGGCGCCCGAAACCGACATCCGACCACATTCCCTTCTCAACCATGTTTTACTCGACATGTCCCGACGGATAACGAATGTTCGAAACGCTGAAAACCACTGACAAATTACATTAAATGTACGATATGACCACGAGCGGCTTTAGACTTGTTGCGGCGCCTTTTTCAAACCACAAGAAGGCACAAGGAAGGGGCGGCTTACGTCGGTGGGATGGGGAGCATTGAATGGCGTTCTTTTTTCTCCCGGTTAGGCGTCCATCCCAATTGTACAACAATGACAAAAAACACGCTACACGCACTTCAGGATGAACCGCTCTCCCCTAGCCTGTTGGGAGCGGAAGTATCCGTGTATAATAATGTATATAAACAAAAAAGGAAGCACTCCCAGCGAGACGCAGCGGAGACCTACGTGTCATTTACAGCCAGAGATGACTGGACAGGACCCAAATCCAACCTTTTTTTCAAACACGTCAACTCGGAACCTCTGGCGCATGGGGATTTGATCATATCCACTACCCATCACACGAGCAGAAAAAGGCATCGATATAAGTTTCGTGATGTCAATTTTTGTTCAACCCGATATACATCCCCGCCATTCGGTCAAGGGAAGTCAAAACGCTGATGCTGGACCGCCTCGTGTTATGAGGGTCAATTTTTGGGGTTGATTGGTGAGCGTCGGTAGTGCTCAGCGAATTGGGGGAATAAGAAGCAGTGTGAGATGCCAGAATGAAAAAAACCGACAAGAATAGGTTTGAACCAATCGTTGGGATATGAAGAACGGGACAAAAAGACACAAAAAAAAAACGGTTCCAAGTGAAACAGCAACAACCACCAAACCGGCATGGACTCGTCTTTCTTTTTGCGTCTCTCTCTCTCACACAATGTCCCCGCCCGCTTTCATCAACCATGCCATACCATCCTCGTTTCAAAGTCATTTTCCATACGTTTTTCTCCCGCCGTAAAATGTTTCCGGGGTTGTATTGGGGACTCGCATAGTCAGACAACAGGTTGCGTTTACTTGGTCATGGCGAGGTGTTCCATTTGCGTGTCGGTGCGGTGGTGCTTTGGGGGTTTCTTGCGCAGCTTGTTGGGCCGGTGAGAGGGCGAGGGCGTGAGCGAGGGCGCGAAGGTGAGGGGCCAGCTTGCGCGGAGCTTCAGTCACCACGCGTTGCGGTCCCAGTTAGGATCTGATAGTTGGCATGTCAGCGCTCTCTGCTCCGTGTCTCCCCATTTTCCACCGCTATGGCTAGTAGTTCTTGAACCCCCCGAGCTATCGTTCACAAACCGGAAAACCTAAGCTGGGTGATGGAAAGAAAAGCTGAAGGGAGGGAGGGAGGGAGAGAGACATACCCTGCACGAAAGCGGCCAGGACCTTGCTCCCCGTCTGCAGCAGCGGGTGGCCGACGACGATGCGGAGGAACTTTTCGAGCCCGGCACGGCGGCCCTCGATGACGTCGTCGCTGAAGCGGTTCGTAAAGACCTTGCCGGGGAGCGGGGGGATGGTGACGCGGGCGCTCTCGCGCTCGAGTATGTCGCGGAAGTACTCGAAATCCGAGTAGCGGCGGCGCACGCTCGAGGCGCGCAGCTTGAAGGCGGGTATATTTGTGCGGCAGACGATTTCGTAGTCGGTGTACATGTTCCGACCCATGCCGTGGGTTCGGGGATTGCGAACCTGTGTTGTATTGGGGTTGTCAGCTCCAGCTCTTTTTCTTTTTGCAGAGCTGTTGCGAGCTCTGTTTGGGTTTGGGAGAGTGGTGGATGCTTTCCATGCGGGAATGCGACGGAGGCAGGGGCAAAGAAGACTGACCTCGATCTCGAGAAAGTTCTCGGGAGGGCCGTAGATCTCGTCAAACGACTGCTGTCGCGTGTCGGGCATCGCCTGCATGATGGGCCGGTGGAAGCGCGGCGAGGCCTGACTGCCGGTTGGTGATGTGGGCGGGGAAGGGGAGGTGGGCTCGGCGCCGGCAGCGCGAGCTGCGTTCTGAGTACCGGAATCCGTTTTGACGGTGTTTCGTGGAAGGATTGGGTTGTGATTGGTTTCTCCCGGCGCGGGACAGCGGTTATATTTTTTTTCGTTCGATGGTGGGAGCGCTTTTGCGGGCTCTGCTGCGATATCGGGTGTGGTAAATAGTTTGGGCGGTGTTCAGCTCGGTGGGAGATCGTGTGCGGAATGACGAGGGTGGTCGTGTGTCGTGATGTCTGTGGTCGGTGGTTGTGCTTTGGGGGAAGAGATGTTAAGGTGCCCGGTGAGTGGTGAGTGAGCTGGCAGGTGGGGGGAAACGAGGTCTTGGTGTGGTGCGAAGGCGGCCGATTACAATGGAATACTTTGGGGCAGTGTGAGTGTGGTGTTTAGCTGTTAATTGCGGGGGAGCATAAGCAATCAAGTCAATCACCACCGACACAACAGTGGGTGGCCGGCGATGAACCGACAGTGGAGGTCGAGGGAGGAGAGAGAGGAGCCTGAGCCCCGACCTGTGGTTCTATTCGCCAGTGGGGCCGCCCGGTCATTGACACGGACATCTGCAGTACCTGACAGTGACCTGCACATGTGCCGTGGCTTACACTAAAATAAAAAGTATCTCAGGTACTTCCTTAATCCCGATCCAGAAGGTGGGGTGCGGGCCGGGAATGTTTCTGGAATGCCCTGACTACATATTTCCATTATGATGTCCATTTGATACGCAGCATAGTATAGGACGTCAAACTGACAAGAGCTGCAAGCAGTTGACCTGGGCTGGCTGGAAGATAGAGCAAGTATAGGGACAATGTGTCAGAGCAAACCATATCCAAAAACTTCTTATTCGTAAGGTATAGGCTCGTACTGTGTAGAAGTGTATTCAGACATCCCAGTATCGCCATGTTGCTAGGCCGGAAACAACACCCTCAACGGTCAACACGCACTGGCAAGCTAAGAACCACTTCGGACGGCCCTGCGAAGTTTTCTGAAGCTCCAAAATGAGCCTGACCGTGTCGGTACACAAGGAAGGACTTCGGGTAGAGAGGACTGCTTTAGCCCAGATCACGGTCAAGTGCAACTTACCTACTTCAGCGAGACTCAGACGAGGGGTGAAGACAAAACAGCAGCCCTGCGGCTTTCCATCGTGAGATACCCGAGTGAGGAGTCTGCCAGCAATGTCTTGTCGCAAAACTTCAAGACAGAAACGCACAATGGGTCCAATTGCAGACTGTATTGTTCATCCGTCCGGTGGCAACCCGTCACCCACAATGTGACGCATTACCTCTGCCTCGCCTGCGCCATTCTACTGATACAAGTCGTTGTTTTTTGGGCTCCAGTCTAAAGACTTGGGCTACCCGGAGAGCTCAAGACTACAGGCGAGCCTCGAGAAAAAGAAGTCTGCCCGGTGTTACGTTCAACTGGCCTCGCCAGAAGCAAGAGCTGGAGCACCATATAAGCCAATGGAATGACTGCATCCTCTCAACGCCGGTTCCTCACCTCCATGCCCACTACACTTTTGCGTGTACACATTCCTCGTCGTCCAAATGTGCGCTTGTTCAAGTCTCTGCAGAGTTACAGGACGCCTTGAAAGTCGAAACACTACCTCTTATCCGCAAACTTTTGGTGTATAGCCCGAATTTGCTCGTCGACGTTCAGGCTTTGCAGATGGTTAATGTGCGCTTGACTCTTTCCCTCCGGATTGCCGTCAAAGCTGTGAATCGCTGCCTTTTTCCGGCGCGCAGCTTCCTCATCTGTGAGGGGTTGGCCGGTGATGCCGTCAAAGACGTCGCTACGCTGACTTGCCAAGCGCTTCAAGTTGTTGGCGACGTCGGCTGTCGACAGATTAGTGGTGGCATACCGTGCGTCTGCTTTGGCCTTTTGATCCTTCCATTGGGGATCGAGGAGTTCGACTACCAGAGTGGTCAGCTTATTCTCTCCATACTTCAGTCAAAAGGGGGGTGACGTACTTCGCATGTGTTCGTCGAGCTCGTTCATGGGAATCTGCTGTTTGCAGTTCGGGCACAGCGCCATTTGGACGCTTTGCTTGTTGGCTGCGCGCTGCAGTGCTCTCGGAACGTAATTCTCCTTTATCTTCATCGGAGCAGTACCACCGCGCGCCTCAGCTCGTGCCTGTTGCTCCCTGGCGCGCGCTTCTGTTCTCTCCTGGATCCTCCTTTCTTCCTCCTCTTCTTCGGCTGACCTTCGCGGCGGGCCATTTTGGTACGGTTGCTGTGGTGGCGGTGCCTGATGCTGATATGGCTGTTGTGGCGCGTATCCGGTGTGCACCGGTAGAGTATGAGCTGCCTGCGGGTAGGCACTGTAGGTTGAATCCTCCTCTCCAGGCATGGCTTCTTCGATGCGAAAATTCGAACTGATGGAGGCCTTGTTCCTTTCCTCCAGCGAAGCATACTGCAAGTCGGACAGGTTCGTCGGCGGTGGTAGGTTGGCGTGGTCGTCGGCATCCGTGAACACAATGGTCTCGACGACGACGAAATCGCTCCAATCGATGCGGGCAAAATCGAGGCGCTTCTTCTCATCCTCCTCTTCCTTGAGTACCTTTTCCGTCTCCTGGAACCTCGAGTACTCTGCACGTTGTTTCGCGCGGCTTAGCACGTGATACTTGTCGTCGACATTCTGCTGCACGCCGGCGATACGCTCCTGCTCCACCTTGCCGCCTTCACCCGTGAGACCGCTGGCCCTCAGTAATGTCGTGTACTGATCGACTTGATGTTGGAAGAAGTTGTGGAACGTATGATTGGGGATGAGGAACTGGAACTGCGGGTTTCCTGCCTCGCGCTGGGCGAGCTGCGTCATGAATTGACGGCCATTCTTGGCCACAAAAAGGGCAGTCAGGCGAATGACCTCCAGGTCCTTCTGGTTGATGCGAGGCATGCGAGCAGAAAACTGGAAATCGGGAGGCTTGGGCGGACCCTTGGGCTTCTGTTCGGCGGGTGCGGCGGCGTCGTTTGCGCGACCGGCCGCGATGGCGGTGCCGCGGCCGGCCTTGACCTCTTCAAGTCGCCATTGATAGTAGGCGTGGTAGGCATCGGTAGCATTTAGGAAGCTGAACTTGGGGTTAGAGCGTTCCTTGTCGCGGATTCTGTCCTCGAAAACCAGACCATTTCGCGCGACGTAACCGGCCGTCTTTTCGAGCACGTTGCGGATCTCGCGAGGGGGCAACACGACGCCCTCGGGAGGCTTCAGGTTGTCGAGAGCAGCGGCAGCATCGCCATCGGTCGCTGGCGTGGCCATGTCGAGTGTTTGGCGCGCGCGGTCGGGATGGTGTGGTGGGGATGCGGCGCGTCAAGGTTGGCGAGGGAAGTTGAAAGGCTGAACAAACCCGTCTCACGGCCTCGTACGTGCTTTTTTCGGAGGCGCTCAGACAACCCCAGATCGCAGATGGATGTCTTAGTCAGCACAAGAGGTGATGTGCACGGACTGCTAACGATACTGTGACGGTTCACGACGTCGTTATGTAAGGTAGGTAGGTAGGCACTTGATTGGCATACTTACGTGCCAGAGCCACGCCGGCGTTATGATGGCCTTTTCACATTAATTTCTTGTTTTTGAAGAGCATAGAGAGTATTTGACACACTGGGTATCTCGTGCGTACAATCTGATTTTGCCTCGCCACATGCACCGCTCTTAGTACATCTATTCACCGCTTCTGTGGAAAGGCTCAAGTCAAGTCCTTCCCTTCGCCCAAGACGGTTCGTAGCATCACGCCCCATAACTGCAGTTGCGGGGTGCTGGAAGCACAATCGCATGAGTCCTCGCTGGCTTTCCCGGCAAAGATCATCCTACGATACAGACAGCCACAGGTACGCTACACTGAGGGTCAATTGCGGTTTGAAGTGGCATCTTGTAAAGGATTGAAGAATCCCAAAGGGCCCAAAGGGATGTCAGGGAGCCCTCAAGTGGGTCCCTTCTGGGTCAGTAATGAAGGGAGCTGTTTGACAGCATGCCATATGCTGAGGACACGGAACACGCCGTATGCCGCTTACATGCTTATTCTCAACGAACTAGTCCTGGTCGGACTCGCCGGATTAACGCTGTGACTTCGAACAGCGAGTGCGACTTATCAAGTTGTGGCTGGCGCGTTGCATGAAGGAAGCGGAGCCTTTCTGACTGCTGAGTGTAGGGTAGGCCCAGGTCGTCCTGTAAGAGGTAAGTTGCCTTACGTACGCCGCCTTTATTTCAGCCGCATGGCTGGAGTGCACTGGCCACATATCGTAAATGCTGTTGTTAGCGTGGTGCTCAGGTACGCAGCACTCTGGCAGATGCCACAGTACGGATAAGCTACGCTAAATAAAGTACGCGCAAGGACACGCTGCCAGAGCATTCCGATGGTGGAGGCCTGGGCGGAACAATGACCGCCACAGCAAGTCGTCCCGTCGTCCGGCGCTAGCCCAGTACCTACAGGATACGCTGCAGGAGCTAACGCGCTTCGTCCTATTTTTTCCTTCTCCCACCAGCCTCGGAGCTCTAGCGAATCCTTGGTAGAAAACTGTGGTGGTGACATGTATGCAAACTGGACACCTGTCCAACTGAACACGAAACAACGCGCAAACAACAAAAGGCACATGGGAATTCCAACGTAAGGTACGAAGTACACCATTGCGACCGCGCTCAGTGCGCTACACTACGCCCGAGACGACCTCAGGCAACAGCGATCAGTGGGGTGTGGCCCAATATACGCGTCCCTGGAAACTGGACTGGCTGGACTGCCATCACTGGACAAGGGCTTCCCAACTTAACTAGCCAATTTTAGATACTTTGCGCGCAATCGACAGACGCGCCGCGGGTGCAAAGCATCAGTGGGCCGCCGGGGATGTTACCTCCGAGTAAATCAGCAAAGATACCTACGGAACAGTAGATACAAAGCGTACCTTAACTTACGCGGTAGGGCCATGGGGAATCGTGGGAACAAACCTGAGGGATGGACGGGTACGTAGTGAGTAATCACACAGTTGCTCTGCTCGTAGGGGGCCAGAAAATCATGAGAAACCCCCATTAACAGGCCCAGTCCTAGCTTCGGCCAATGATTGCCTGTCAAACCACATGGGATGAGGCCACTTAAGCTACAACTTTGACCCTGTCCCCCTTACTGACCCCCTACTCTTCCTACCATTACTCCCTTCCAGCCTGGCCTCCCCCAGCTGTCATCAGCTCCCACGGTCAAACTTTCCGTCGTCACCAGACAGACCCCAGGATCAATCCCAAACCAAACCGCATTGTTCCGACCGACTTCTTCTGCGTACCTTACCGCATCTTTTTCTCTGATCATCCCTTTTTCTCCCCCATAGATTCCATCTTTCTGTCGAGGGGCATCTATCCTCAAGGTCAACCGTCAACCTGCCCTTGCACGAATGACGACGGCCTTTTAATGCTTGTCTTCTCTTCTTGACTTTCGTTGATTCCCTTTCCTCCTTCCGCGACTCAACTGAATATCGGCAAGAAAACCTTGCCCTGCCCTGCCTCTCCAGGTATCCGCCTGTCAACCATCGTCGTCGACGTCGCCGTCGCCGTCTCCAATTACCGCCGCCGCCACCGTTAACTTCGAGGGGGACGAGTCCCTTACCCGTCCCGACCTTTCCATCCGGCCGTCCACTTTCCGACTGCCGCATATATCCAAACCATGGCTGCCACGAAGCCAGTTCGCTCCCCGAGCCCAAGGCTCGAGAAGCACGCCAATGGTGCCAACGGTGTCAACAGCGCCAACGGTGCCAATGGCAAGATTCCCGTCAGACGCGAGAAGAGTTACAAGTCCGACGGCGTTGAAGACAACGATGTCTTCCTTTTGCCCGTCTCCGACTACCAGGTCATGCTCGTACTGACCATCCTCTCCGCCATCGTACGCTTGTTCCGCATCTACCAACCCACCAGCGTCGTCTTCGACGAGGTCCAGTAAGTCATATGACCAACGCTCTGACAATGCGCTCTGTATCTGACGTTGGTCCAGCTTCGGTGGCTTCGCTTCGAAATACATCAAGGGCAAGTTCTTCATGGACGTCCACCCTCCCCTGGCCAAGATGCTCATCGCCCTGACCGGCTGGCTGGCTGGCTTCAACGGCGACTTCGACTTCAAGGAGATCGGCAAGGACTACCTCGAGCCCGGTGTTCCCTATGTCGCCATGCGCATGTTTCCTGCCATCTGCGGAATCCTCCTCGCCCCCCTGATGTTCCTTACCCTAAAGGCCACTGGATGCCGAACCACGACAGCTTTCCTGGGCTCTGGTCTGATCATTTTTGGTGCGTCGTCTTGGTCTCCCTGTCCTGCTGGTCAATTCGCTAACCCTCCCCAAAGAGAACGGTCTGCTCACCCAAGCCCGCTTGATCCTGCTCGACTCTCCCCTAATGGTCGCGACTGCTTTTACTGCGCTTGCCTTCCAGTCCTTCACGAACCAACATGAGCAGGGTCCTGAAAAGGCCTTCCAGTTGAGCTGGTGGTTTTGGCTCATCATGACTGGCCTCGGTCTTGGTGTTACCTTCAGCATCAAGTGGGTTGGTCTTTTCACCATTGCCTGGGTTGGCAGCTTGACCCTCATCCAGCTCTGGGTCCTGCTTGGCGACACCAAGAACGTTACTCCGGTAAGCTCTCTCGGACATGCAGATAGGAATGAACGAGGCTGACAGACATTCAGCGCATCTGGGCGAAGCATTTCATGGCTCGCGCTTTCAGTCTCGTCATCATTCCCTCCGGCTTTTACATGGCCATGTTTGCCATCCACTTCCTATGCCTTGTTAACCCCGGTGACGGTGATGGCTTCATGAGCTCCGAGTTCCAGTCTACCCTGAACTCCAAGGGCATGCAGGACGTCGCGGCCGATGTCGCTCTCGGCAGCCGTGTGAGCATCCGACACGTCAGCACACAGGGCGGATACCTCCACTCCCACCCTCTGATGTACCCCACGGGTAGCAAGCAGCAACAGATTACCCTGTACCCTCACAAGGACGAGAACAACCTCTGGCTCCTTGAGAACCAGACTCAGCCTCTCGGCATCAACGGCGAGCAGATCAATGGCACGGCTGCCTGGGACAACCTTCCTGAGCCCGTCTTCATCAAGGACGGCGACGTTATCCGTCTGTACCACACGCCCACGTTCCGCCGTCTTCACTCCCACGATGTCCGCGCTCCTGTCACGGAGGCGGACTGGCAGAACGAGGTGTCCGCCTACGGCTATGAGGGATTTGAGGGCGACGCCAACGACCTGTTCAAGGTCGAGATTGTCAAGAAGAAGTCGCTCAGCGCTGTTTCCAAGGAGCGCCTTCGCACCATCGAGACCAAATTCAGACTCGTTCACATCATGACTGGATGCGTTCTGTTCTCCCACAAGGTCAAGCTTCCCGAGTGGGCTTCTGAGCAGCAAGAGGTCACCTGTGCCAGAGGAGGCACGCTCCCCAACAGTCTCTGGTACGTTGAGTCGAACGAACACCCCCAGTTGGTCGGCGACAACGTCGAGAAGGTCAACTACCGTCACCCTGGCTTCTTTGGCAAGTTCTGGGAGCTGCAGAAGGTCATGTGGAAGACCAACGCCGGTCTCGTCGAGTCTCACGCCTGGGACTCACGCCCCCCTTCTTGGCCCGTCCTCAAACGCGGTATCAACTTCTGGGGCAAGAACAACCGCCAGATCTACCTAATGGGTAACCCTGTCGTCTGGTGGAGCTCTACGCTCGCCATCGTTATCTACGTCCTGTTCAAGGGTATCGCCACTCTGCGCTGGCAGCGAAGGTACAATGACTACGCCGACACTACCTTCAAGCGCTTCGACTACGAGATCGGCACTGCTGTGTTGGGCTGGGCTTTCCACTACTTCCCCTTTTACCTGATGGAGCGCCAGCTCTTCCTTCACCACTACTTCCCCGCTCTCTACTTCGCCGTCATGGCTTTCTGCTCCGTCTTCGATTTTGCCACTGCTCGCATTTCCATCGCCGGTATCCGCAACAACCCCATCATCAACCGCGCCAGCGCCGTCGCCTTCTTGGCCCTTACCATTGCCGTCTTCGCTCTGTTCTCTCCCTTGGCGTACGGCAACCCCTGGACCAAGGCCGAGTGCAATCGTCTCAAGGTGATCGGCACCTGGGACTTTGACTGCAACGCCTTCCACGATGATGTAAGTAATACTACCGCTGGTGTGCCGAATATGGGAATGCCCGAACGGGGCCTCTAAGGAGTTGCAATGTATGGTACATGCTCCGGCATGGCCTTGACCTTTGTCCGTGACTTTCTATAGCCAAATGATATGAATTTCGGTTCACCATACACCAATTGTGTGATCGTAAACGGGGGCTAACATGGTTCTCTAGTACTCTCAGTACACGGAACTCTATACTCGCATTGACTCGGCCACGGCCTCTCCCACTCCGGTCAAATCTCAGGCTCCTGTCGCGCCTATCGGTGGTCAGGTGGGCCAGATCCCCATCGCCGACGCCCCAAAGGAGAACCAGGACCCAGCGGGTGTGTCGGGGGCCCCGGAAGCCCCTGGCCAGAAGATTCTGTCCCGAGAGGAGAAGGTCGAGTACAGAGACCAGGACGGCAACCTTCTCAACGAGGAGCAGGTCAAGGCTTTGCAGGGCAAGGTCGAGTTCAAGACAAAGTACGAGACGCGGACGCGCGTCGTCGACGCAAGTGGGAACGAGGTACAGATGCCCGAAGGCGGATGGCCGCAAGAGCCTGGTCAAGAACAAGGCGGCAACAACGTCGCGCCGCCTCATCCTGACGTCCAGGGTGTTGACCCACAGACGAAGAAGGCTGACAAGGCGGAGGATTCCATTTCTCCCGAGGCTGCTGAGAGCATCAGGGGCGCCAAGGAGGCTGAGCAGAAGAAGCCCAAGCCGGTGGACGATGGTGGCAAGGAGGCCACTGCTCAGGAGGAGCTTTAGGTGCTGGGTCAATCTTGGATGAAGTGGACATGTTTTGGAGTGGAAGTGGATGAAAGCCTCACTACTTCTTCCCTTGGGAGATTGCAGGGGTGATATCATGGCATATGCATACCACAGCTCTGGCACTTGGACGTGCCTTTCCTCTCATGTTTGTGAGCGATTTTCTGATGCCACTGGACGACAACTTTAAAGAAGAGTAGAGAGAGATAGGGGGGAGCCTAAGGAAGCCTCTAATACCTATTTTCATTTGTTCTTGTAAGCATTTTGTTGACTGCTCTTCTCCAGGGTCCCTTCAGAATATAGTGTGCCCCTCCCCCAACCCAGACATCAATTTCTGGTAAACTTTGGCTGTAGGTGATTGTTGTTGATTCCTAAAATCTAGACTATGCTTATATAATTAGCTTGGGCACGTGGGCTTTAACTTTTTTGATGACTTGCTTTCGTGTCATCTGATGATGCAACAAGGTAAGAACATCTAGTATCTATTATCAACTACGTCAGAGTTTTTGCCCTGTATGCCACAACTGCTCCACATCACACATTCACAGCCACAGAGCAGCATCTTTGTCTTGAGGTATCATCATCTGTGCCATTAATAATAGAGCGACGGGATCTAACTTGTGTGCTATTGTGGGTGGGTCCAACACCGCTTGTAATCCATCAGATTCCCCCTCTACCCCGGGGCAAGCTGTCAGCCACTTCCTCCAGCAAGACAGTTTTTGCTCTCCAAAACGCCAGTGCAAAGTTCAGCTAGTACCCAGTAATCAGAGGGTGTACGTAGTAAGGTATGTACCAGTCCACCCCGACATCGCTCGCCTCCCCCAGTGTGTTGTAGCAACAGCCCAGTCCAACCTCATGTGCAGTCTTTCATTACGAGCCCAAGCATTGCAGCTGTGGGTGTACTGTGTAATTAATTCAATGTCGAAAATTAGGTATTTGATAGTGGACAGCCAGCAGCCTTGCTGTTTTGGTTCTGTAATCGTCTACCCTTGCCCAAAGGGGTGTGGTGTAATTGATAATCTTAGTCTGACGAACTGGTGGCGATGGTGGCCTTTTCAGCCTTCAACTCAACCTCACAAGCAGAATTGGAGAGGCTGTTTTCCTCGTCTTTGTCCGCATCCTGCTCCTGGATGTCAGGGCCCGCAGTGGAGAGGCTCTTTTCCTCCTCCTCCCCCTTGTCCACCGCCTGAGCATCAGGAATGGTAATGGAGAGTCTCTTCACTTCAGCCTTCTCCATGTCTGTGATTTTCTCGGCAGACAGTGACTGTACCGAGTTCCGAACATTCGGGCTCGGAGTTTCTGGCCGTGCCAAAGTCGTGGGCATCTCTTTTGGCGTATCCGCCTCGTCCGCCGGAGCTTCCTTCTCTACAGGTTTCTCGGTCTCCTCAGTTGGTGTCTCGTCTTCACTAGGCTCCTCCGCAATATCAGGCGTCGAGTTGATCTGTGGAACCTCGTCTCTGTGTTCGTCTTCGTGGCTCGGACGGGGACTCTTCTCCAACCCCGAAATGACAGAGTGGCTAGCGGGGACGACGCCGCCACCGATACGAGACCAAAACATCTGCTCCCGCAAGCGCACGCTCTCTTCCCAAGCTGCCCTCTCTGCGTCCTCGTCGTCGGCACGCCAGTGGCCGTCTTTCACAATACGGAGGAAGTTCAAGAAGTCGCATGTCGATCTTACGCGTCCAAGGCAGTACTTGCACAAAGGGTACCGCTGTGCTGAGTCCGACTCGCTGGTCCGGAAGCGATAGGTTCGCAGGTGCTCTTCGTCCTTGCGTGATTCCCCGCACAGGGAGCAAGAGTAGAATTGAGGCTTGACAATGGACGCAAACGGCGCATTTGCGGGGATGGGCTCCACTACGATCGAGCCATCGCTCATGGCGTTGAGAACGCTCCGCCGGGCTAGCCAAGATAGTCCAGGGGCAATGTCTAAACGAAGTGTCGGCTCGACATCCTCCGCCAAGACTCTCTTGAAGAACTTTGTCTCCTTCAGAGCTGGCGGGGGAGGACCGACGTTGGCAGAAGCCGTGCTTGACACCGAAGCAGGTGTATTCGGAGTTTGCGGCGAAGAAGTGGCAGGCGTTCCAGTGGTCGACAACGAGGCCGTAGACGCATTAGAAGGGTGAGCACTTGAGGTGCTGCCGCCCATTCCCAACCCGAGGCCGCTGAGTCCAGTAAGAGAGCCAGATGACACGCGACTTCCAGCGCGGTTTCGAGTGACGCGGGTGAGAGCCACAAAGTCCTCAAACGCGCCCAAATCGGTCCTGAGCACGGGTTGGATGAGATGAGTCAGGCTCGTGGGGTATGTAGGTGATGCGGGATCCACCAGAGGCGATGCTGCTCCGTCGGACCGGTCGTCGTACTTGAACTCGGATTTGCTGAAGCCGGGAGAAGACGGTGCGGTACCTGTCGTGGCATCATCTCGTTCCAGTGCCATCTGCTCCATGACCTGTTTGAGATCGGCCAACTGTTGTTGTTGAGACGTCAGCAGAGCCTCCATATCTCCCAACTGAGCCCTCAAGTTATCGTTCTTCCTCTGCAGCGCTTCTTGTTCCTGTCGAGCTTCCTCCTTTGCTGAAATGACCATGTTGTTGGCCTCCTCAAAAAGAGCAGTGGTCAGGTTTTCTAGTTCCTGCTCGATCCTCTTCTTCTCTTTTTCGACGTCCTCCCGCAACTTCTTCTCGTGGTTGGCTCGGAGCACGATGACCTTTTTCTCCTCCTCGGCCGTCTTTCGTCGGACCCATATATCCCCAGCAAGCATTTCGCGCTGCGATGCGTTCTGGTCCTCCAAGTACCTGATTTTCTCGCGAGCTCTTTCCAGCTCTTGCCTCGTGGCGGTTAAGGTGTCGTCTAGTGTTGTTTGGTGATTGATGGCGTTGATGAGCTTCGTACTCAAGGTGGCTACCTCATCGTTCAAATCGGGATGATGGGTGGCATCGGCGTCACTCGCAGGACTCATAGCCCGGCTCCGTGGGTCGGGAAGTGTGCTAAGCTCACCCTCATCTTCCAAGGGCGATTTTGTGGTAGGGCGCAAAGACGGCGATGACGCGACTGAGGAAGACATCCTGGGGACATCGGCAACTGAGGGTGCCTTGCCGACAGTTCTCACAGCTTTAGGACTCGGTGACGGCGATCGGGCGATGGTGGATATAGATCGAAAGTGGCCGAATGGTCTTGAGCCTGGTTGAGGACTGGCATGCTGAGCCCAACCTGCAACTGCGATGAAGCTGTGCCAAACGAGGTCAGTAACGGCCATCTAATAGTGAAGACCGTGTACGGCTCAGCAGTCTCCAGCAGGGGAGAGGAATACGAGGCGGAGAGTAGCACATGATGTGTTTATGAAGGAGGAAAGACATACGAATCCATTCCGGCCAGGTCGACAGGCCGCTATTGGGCCAAGACAAAAGCTGCCAAATAGGGAGTTTAGGTGCTCGGTTCGTGGTGAGACAAAAGTGTCGCGAAAGCTGAGTGCACCAGCAAGGATTCCTGGCGGCGAGAGCTAGGTGTGACAGCAACAGGCAACGGCTGATTGGGATGGCGGAAAGCGAATGGCAAGTTGATAGTGGTCTCTAGTTGAGAGATGCCGATAGGGGCGTCGGGGCCTTTAGTTGAAGCAAGGCGGCATGGCGACACTGTCCAAGGAGCAATTCGGGCGCAGGAGATGTGTCTGAAAGCAGGTGGCCGCAGCGTGTGGACGAATGAGCGCGTGCGGTAAAGGGAAATTAGTCGTTATCGAGGGAATTCGTGATCGTAACAGGATCGTATGGCTTCGTGGCGAAGGAATGTCAGGAAGGACCTTGGGGGTATCGAAACGGTTATGGTAGTGTAGTAGAGAGAGAGGATTGTTGCAGGAAATGGAAGTTGAATCGGGAAGGAAGGAAGGGGTAGACGAAAGAGGAGACGACAAGGTGAGGTAAGGTGAGGTGAGGCAAGACGAAGCCAGGCCTTTGAGTCTTTTCCAGTCGTGGCAGGAGCTAAACTACCTAGTTAGTGTATGCGTAAGGTCGGGCAGGTAGCAGGCGGGCGGGTGCAGAAGAAGCAAGTCAAGCACAAAGTGAGTGCAGCAGCGACGGCGGCAAACCGAGAGAAGCAGCCACAGAGAGAATAGGATGGGTAGCCAAAGACATGGGGACAGGGACCGGGAGTGGAAGTGAGCGGATGACATGGGTGGCATTGGACGGGTTGAAGGTGAGGTGACAGGGACCAGATGTCGAACTGGACGATGGAGGCCGCGGTCACGCTGCACACACACTTTTCGGTCGACTGCACCACGTACCCAGGTACCCAGGCACTCTGCACTCTGTACTCTGTACGCGCTTACTGAGGACTGCAGTAGATAGGTAAGTGGAGGTACCCAGTCAGCTGGCATAGTAATTAATCGTGGCCTCTGAGATGAGCAAACACCTGGTCAGCCAGGGCCGCGAGAGAGCCAAAACGAGGGTGGAGGCAGTGCAGAAGCTGGACAGGCAAACAAGGCGCTAATAGGACTTGATTTGGACCTGATCTTGGACCTGACCTTGAACTTGAAAACTGGGAGGGTGCCGAAGAGGTTCGCGTGCTTCTGTCGACTCCTTCCCCAGTATTCTCTTACCTCGATGCTTTTCCAGTTTGAATACCTATCATCCCTCAGGGAGAAGCCAAAGGCTGCCATCACAACTTTATCCACTTGCCAATTGCGCGGAGTCATGGCTCTCAGTAAGCTGGGCTGCGACTGTCAAGTCCCTCCATCTCAAGCTTCCTCGACACCAGCCATCGCATCACATCCATCGCATCACATCCCGCCAACGATGATACTACATAAACATAGTAAGGCGCTACGCGACGTCAGCACCGCGCCGGAGAGCTGTGCACGGGCAAGCGCGCCGCCAGCAAGGCAGGAAGGTTGGCGAGTGTGACGACAGCCAGAGCGATGGCACCAGCGACAGGTCTTGGCTGTTCGTGTTGCATCTCATCTGCTCTGCTCTGCTCTGCATGGCACGACACGAGCTATTACATCCGGGGCGGTCGGTCGTCGGGTCGTCGGGTCGCCGCGCTAAGGCGTAGGAGCTCTTGTTGTCGCAATCGTGCTACGCTTTACAACTCATCAGGTAAGACAACTCGACACGATGCCAACCATCTGTCGAACGACAGACGCGGTCGCATACACATGCTCATGCACAAATACCTGTGCGCACGACAATTACTGCCTAGAGTGGTGCCATGTACAAGATACGCGGTCATGATTCACGCTGTCATCTCGCTGCACCCGTGCACCTCGACCCTGCACCTGTTCCTCGGTTTAATCGGAGTGGGTCTCTACTATGGACTTGTCATTGTGGATCAGGGACCGGGCACCGGCCAGCTAGTAAGTGGGCATACCAAGGTCACTGAGATGACGACTGCTGGAATGATACGCATTTGCCCCCAGGGACTTCCGTCACAGCCACAACTCAATCAAAAAGAGACTCCGTCATTCCGACAATCCGCTCACCGTCAACTCACCGTGTGCATCTCGTGAGTTTGGACGAAAGAAACCGCAGACACAGCAAACGCGCTGGCGATGCATACACCAACTACACTTCACTGCTACAGTAAGTGTGTGCAGCGATCTTGACGGGCTCAGCAGGGAAAAGGCTGCTGGGACAGATGCGTCTCAACATTTGCAGTCCCCATCCAATCTAATAGATATTTCATTTCATTTCCATTTTGTACTGAAAATTCTACTCAATTCTTCCTGGCATTCCTCTGACTTGCACTCATCCGAGAGACCAAACGGACAAACAACAGATGCATTTGCCACCGTCACTACCGAGTACATTGGCCGTCCTGGGCCTCGGGTGGTCTGCATCTTCTGTTGCATCTTACTCTGTGCGCAGTAAGGAAGCCTTTCCACTTTCTCCCTTGTGCTCTGCCGACTGGTTGCATTCGGGGTGTGGAGCACAGACACCAGAGTGGCAGGTGCTGTCAGATGATCTTACATAAGTAATTATGAACGGCTCTGTACTAGTGTAATCGTAAACCGACTGCAACTCTCAGGCAGTAAGTAATCCATGAGCAAGCAAATACATAATTAGTATGCATGCACAGCTTATTCACCACCTGTGCATGGATTTCTACTTTATCCCAACAAACAATCCACCCCGTCTCCATTTCCCCGCCGTTACCGAACTCCTCATGAACCCTTCTTCCTTTCTACCGATTCAAACCATCGAAACCAACATACCCTGCCAGGTCAGATACACTCGGTGCCGCACTACATACTAAGTTAGGCACAGCCCGTTCGAACGGACCCCGACACGCACGCATCGCATGGCATCGTATTCTCGTCGAGACCCAGGCCATGGGCCATCGCGCTCACCGCGTATCACCATCCCCTATCGCCTGCCTTCGCTTCAGATACGAGAAATCTTTGTCTGCCGCCCTCCCATGTCCTATATATATACTAGTTATTGTGGACTTTTGCGACCTTGGTCCAGTTGGTTTCAGGTCGAGAGCGATCAACTGCGAAAATCTTTCATCGACTTGTCGCCGGTCCTATCTCTGGCTTTTCTGCGTTTATCTTCTCAACACCAAGCCCCGTGACGTTCTAGCCGTTGGCCTCACCTCCTGCCGGCAGGAACAAGAGGCAGATGCAATGTACACATCACCGTTGGTGTCGGCATGCTGCTCTCGCTTGCGATACCTCGTGCGTACATCGATATCAAGTCCGAGCACATCTCAACTCGTCGCCTCCTGTCAACTCGATACCAATGCCTGCTCACCCTGAAATCTGAAGCACACCGTTGTAAATGCCACACGGTGCTTCAGCTTCGCCATGCCTGCGTCCATCTCCGTTCTCCCTATCAGACTCCATCTGCACTTCACGGCATCTGCCGAACCACCTTGTCGTTGACCTGGGTTTGCCGCATAACAGAACCCAACCGGAGACGACGACAAAGTTCAATCGTCCAGGTACCGGTACTTTGACAATCGCGCCACTGGTATCCGTATGCGTGTCTCATTCAGATCAGGGACCAGGGCCCTGGCCTCCCATGCGGCACCACCAATGTTCAGCTTCGCTTGCAAATATACCAGTACGTCCTTGTTGGCCCACATCTCTTACAACTTTCTGATACGCCTCCTACAAATTCCCATGTGCAATGTTCTCCTGATCTCCTGGCCAAACGCAATTCTCCTCTTGTGGTCGCATGCGGCTCTGTCAGGCGCGATTCCTTTGACCAAGACCGCCGCCCCAAAACCCGACTCATCAACGGCGGAAGGCTGGGTCATCGCCGCGGTCCGCTTACCCCTTTGTCAGTCTCGAGCTCGCACTACGAAGCCTCGGGCTTCATGTCCGCCACCCGCCACACCATCTTCAGCCTCGGTGCCTTGATTCCCGTCTACTTTTTGGCTCTAGACAAACGGTCTCCCGGCCTTGGCCTAGTCTAGTCCGCGCGCTGTCTGTACTGCTTCTCGACGCCATCAATTGCTTTTTCTTCTTTGGCGCCAGCCTCCTCAGCTGTGATGGCTGTCACCCCTGGTCATGCTGCCAACTCGAAGAGCTTGGCTCCGCCCATCCCATCAACTCGATCTGCCGGCAAGACACGATGGCTGGAAAAGCAAGGACCATATCCGTACTTTCGCGGACTCTCCCGGTAGCTGGGACGCCATGAGCGCCTCATCACGTTGACCCCTCGACTCACATCGCTTCCAAATCTCAATTTCTGTGGAGACAGACGGCAGATATCTCGATGTGGAGGTCCATCAGTATTTCTCTTGCACAGAAGCTGTTTCTTGTGTCAGTCCCGTTGTGGTGAGCTTCTTCGTCCCATGTCATCTCGAGGTCAAGTTTGTTCCACGTAGGCTTCCGGGAGTCAATCGGGCCCAACTCCACAGTTGTGTTGCTTTGCCAGGGTCTGGCAGTGCTCGAAACTGTAGCTTCTCAATGCTGACGCGTCGAGCTGGTCCTGCCGTCTCCCATCTTATGCCTCGTTCTCCATCTGATGAGCCTCGGATGGGATAAACCCAAAGACTGGACCCTGTATCCTATTCCAACAGCAGCCTCCAGAGGCACCCAGTTTGACGTCCCAAAGGATTCTTCGTCTGAAAACCATCTTACTCTCGGTCGGGGCTTGCGCCGAAATGCGGTGTCCCAGACAACTCGCTCCGTAAGCTGTCACTCATGCACTCTTGGTTCACACTCAGCCCGGCAACACAGACTCTGTCAAACGTCAAATCACGCCTGAGCGGCCGGCACTGCTACAATACGTCACTTGGCATACGGAAATCATGTACCGAAATATGCAGGCCTACCGCCGCATCTGTAGCTCTGATACCCTTCATCGTCTGTGCTTTCGCGACAACGACGACGAAGCGCATATCGTCGTCCCATGTCACACGCCACCGTTCTGCCCATTCGCATTTTCAGATCGTCGTTTGCGTTGTGGAACAAGGCCAGTAGACTTTCGCTGCGGCAAGGGGCATGAGATGCTTACATTGCAGCCGCGACTTTCTGCGTCTCGTTCTGTGCATGTTCCCGCCGCGCGGTGCCGGTGGCTGGTGGTATGTTCACTGCCTCGTTCCCACAGGCCGTTCCGTTTCATGCATATCATTTGCAAGCAGACCGCAGATTCGCAGGCCTTCTTCAACAAGCCTGATGTAAGCCTGATGTGGAGTTTTTCGTAGTCGTTCTGAAAGACGTCTTGCGAGCAGTTGATGAGTCTGATTATCGGATTGCCGCCGTGACATCAAAAAGACGGTGCCCATTTCGTAAGAGCTTCCTCGTTTGGTAGTGAACCAAACCTTGCGACTACCAAACATGGCAGCTGTTCTGTGAGCAGCCACAGAGCTTGTCTTTGTTGGAGCTGCGCTTCGCATCAGAAGCTATGGCTCGACCAAAGCCAAAAGACAGACAATAGCCTGAGCCGGTTTCCTCGACCTGTAGCTTTCGTCCCTTACCAATCCCTATTCGTCCTCCAGCCAGTATGATGAAGAAGGAAGACCGTGAGCTTGATAGTATCGCTGACAGAGTCTCGATCAACCTATGATCCATGATGTGTTATCCAGACAAGCCCGATGCTAACCACAGTCAGCCGTCCGCCAGTACTGGAGCACTTACCACACGCAAGAGCCACAGGTAAACGTGATGAGAGTTCAGAGTTCGTCCAAGCTCTCTGTCCCCCCCTTCCCAAAAAAAAGTCACCTAAGCTTTCTTGGCCACGGGAAAGGCAACAGCGACCCCACGGGAAGAGCTTGTGCCGCAATGCCATCGGTGCTGACCGAGAAAGGCAAACCACCCATTACACGCTGCCGAAAGGGGGAATGCTTGCAAACCGGGAGAGTGCTGGGATGGAGCTTGCGTGAAGCTTACTGGGCGGTTTTCCCTGATTAGGAAACGAGCTTGGGTGGATGTTTGGCTTTATGTTCGGTGTTTAGCGATGCAGATCCGCATGTCAGCAAACTAACTCTTCGAATGCCAATAATACTTTAGTCTCGGAGCTGAAATGCTAGAATAAGGAGTTGGTGGCAGGGTACACCTGCCTGATTTTTGACGGCGAGGCAACTGCCCCGCCCGCTGTGTTCGAAGAAGTCATCTATCGCTGCCGCGTTAGCCTCATCACATTTCTTGACAGATAATTCAAGATCACCTTGGCTATCAAAGCTGGCATACGTCTTTATCGTAGCTGGTACCCTCTCTCCATGGTCATCTCGCTATCGTTAGACCCTCTGAAAGTTGGCTATTGTACATTTTGTGTGTTGTCGTATAAGTCCGCGGCAGCCACGGACTTTTGGCTGGTTGTAGTCGACTTCAGTGAGTAGTATGACGGTATAACTAGAGCTTCATGGGGGAGAGCTTTCACATATAGCAAGATTGGTTGGTGGTCATTGTAACATCTACCCATCTCGACTTGGATGCCATATGAGCAACTGTGCAGGTATGAGACTCAAGGGGAGCTTTAGCCACGGATGGTGCATTTTCTGCTAACAGACGTAGTCGGTATCCTCAGAGAATCATGGTACAGGAGTTCGGTCTAGAATTGATCGAGCTCCATCAACTCATGCTTTGGTAGTGAAAAGTGAGCAATACAGGTTGCTGCTAGCTGAAGCCCAGTGACGGGACGCGAAATTGGCATGATAACGCACTCAGCAATGCCGCGTTCTAATTTGGGCCTTGATTCGACGTCATGTTGGTATAAGATCGGACACTAGCAGCTTCTGCCAGCTCTTCGATCAAGCCCGACTTGCTAACCAAGCTACTGATTGTGCAACTGGTGCCCTCGTCAGCAGGTGTGACGAAACGGCAAAGCTGATTGCCACAATAAGACTGCCAAAGTCAAGAGTGCAGGTTTCGGAGTGCATCTGAGTGTGCAAAGGCGCCCGATTCGTGGAGAGAACGTTGGCCTCCAATGCCCATTGCCACGTCGTTCACGATGACGCATGCATGAAAGAGAACGTTGACGGTACGAGAACATGGACCGAACTTCTCGCCTCTCATGCCAGGAAACTTAGCCCAACCAGACCAATAAAGGATGAGGAACTGGATTTTATTCGCAGTTTCATCTATGCAGGACTTCATTGTCAGAGACGCTAAGAAAAGGGACAGCATGACCTGAACGAATACTGAACCGATCCATGATGCAAGCCGAGAGGCTCATTAAACCGGAGGGCTGCATTGGCAGATGCTGGGACGTCTTATTTCAAGCTAGGCAAGAATTCAAGATCTGGTGTTGATAGGAAAGTACTAAGAGACTTGACCCGGTCGAGTTTGCCTTGTGACTAGTGTGGCGAGTAGAAGTTCTGAAAAATTCTGCTGTCTTCTGCTTCAGTTCTTACATTACGTGAAGGCTGAGTGGCCGCAGACTGTGTCAGCGATATCCTAAGTCAGTAAAAGGACGTGTACCACACCGACGATTTCCCCCCTAGTGGCCAGTACAGATCTACACGAGGCGAAAACTGGAGCATGCGGGCTCTTTACTGGGAAAAGAAGACACATGCTATCTAGGGCCCCTTAACGCCTGATCAAAGGTATCGACGTTCTGGAGGGGTTTACGCTTTTTCCTGCACCAGTTGCGCCTTGGGACCGATCTGCAAAGTTTGGCGCTGAGAGAGCGCCGCGATGAGGAGGCGGAGATACGAGACACCCCAAACCTCCACCCAGGCCGAGCCGTATGATATTGCTCAGTAGCATATCGATTTATATACTGGACCAGTTACCCTCAACCCTCAGACGCCGCCCGCCCTTTGGAACGAGAGTCCCAGGAAGCAGTTCACACCATTCTTGAGTGGTGCTGCCGTCGGTCTTCCTTGCCCGCCTTCTTCCCTTCACCAGTGAGAATCTTCGACAAGGCGCAGCTTCATACATTTCTACTTGGAAAATTGCAGACAGTTCATCCATGGAATCTCAGTCTTGGCGGTGGAGGACGTGATAGGTTGGCGTATGCTTCGGAAAAGGTTTCCCGGCGGAAACTCAACTCGATCCATGCTGCCGCTGTATTGAGGACCATGAGTCAGAACAAAGTAACGAAGCACAACCATTCGACAGAAAACATTGTGCTACGTCGCTTTTAGTGAATTTTGAGTGAGTACAGAGTTAATATAATAGAGTAGAAGTAGAGCGCCCGGTCATGTGATGTAGCATGAATACATGCCAAGTAGGCATAATTCGGAAGAAGCTTCCTAACGGGCGTATGACTCGGTGGTAAAGAGCACAGCCCAATACAAGGAAGACAACTCTTGGGGTATTATGCTCCGATCTGCCCTTACCCAGCAAGTTGACGGAAAAACGAGCCGAGGGTCTGGGCGCTCGATAATCGGACTCGACGCTCCCTGGCAGTACGACCGCTGGGGTAGGGCATAAAGGCTAGGCAATATGTCTCGGCCGGATTATTATCATAGTAGCTACGCCTCATTCTCACGGAGCCTCCCGCCCGGAATCATCCTTCTATGGGTCAGACTAGCTTGCTGTGGCGTTCAGTTGACGAACTTCTCTTCTCTGTATTGTGCATAGACTTGTGTGTGTCGCGATTTAATGTCAGACATTAGGGGAAGCTGCTTTCGATATGTAAAGTATAGATTACAGTCGATTGATCGGAAAATCTTCCTGTCGTTCATAACGCTTTCTGACTATATAAGACGATATATAAGACGAGTGTCTTTCAGGCCCAGTCAGTCCAGTCCTGTCTCATCATCACACAGCAACTTCCATTCTTCTTTTCGCAAACATTCAAGGCTATCTCTCAGTTTCTAATTCTTCGCCAAAATGGTCAATTTCTCATCCTTCATGTCCTTCCTCACCGTTGCCGTCGCCGCCGCCGCCGCCGCCAACGCCTGCGGCTTCTGCCAGTGCCAGACAACCGACGTCAAACACTGCTTCGCGACACCCTCTCGGGGAGAAAAACTCGCGATGTAGCTTGCAAAGACGCCGAGTCGGTATCGGGCGTCAAGTGCAATGCCAACGGGGCATCGAACTGCATCTCCTCTCACTCCTGGTCGAACCGCCACAAGTGCAAGGTGAGAAGCAACCAGCCCTTCGGATTTGACGTACACTGATAGAGAGCACAGAACCCAAATCGCCCGTAAAGTCAAAAGTGGCCACGCACTTCGCGAGGGTGATGTGATGTATCGACGGGAAAGGAGTCGGCTGTTGAGAATTCGGCTCAGACTAGTTTAATTACACGTCTCTCGTCGTTGGGCTTATTGCCCATGGTATCTACCGTATTTAACGTTACCTTTTGGATTTGTCAACGCTTTTTATTCTTCACCGTTCATAGAGATATGTAGAGAACATTGACTGTGTTGCTGTAGAATTAGCGATGAGTGTGAAAACTGTCGTATACGGCTATACCCACTTATAACTTGGAATCCTGCTCTTCTTATCAACAATGGAAGTCAGGGCGCTTTTGAGGCGCTTGGGACCCAAGTGTGGTTACTACAAGCAGACTCTATCGGAATACTGATGGTAAAATTAACATAAGTTTTTCTTCTTTTTTCACAGTAGTCAACATGATAAAACGTTGGAGTTCCGGGGCATGGACACATCGAATTGTTGATGTATGTTCAGTTACTTCATTGCTAATATGAAGGGTCATATGAGTAATGCCTGGGTTCAAATGTACAGACAAGCGGAGCATCTAAGCCTTCGCATACCCCAGTAGGTATCCAGAAGCCATAGGTACCTTTTCTTCGTTTAATAATTTCGAAAAAGGTGAAGGTGGTTCTGTCCAGGAGGTTTCTTGTAGCTAGACGAAGATATGGTAAGTCGGGAAGACTTGAAATACCTAGCTACGCGTTGGCACGCTCGTAGTCGAGAAGAATGCAAGCAATAGTGTCACTTAGTCCTTCATCAGAAGCCCGGCCAGTCCCCGGGGCGCAGTGCTAAGCGTCGTAAACTCCAGGATAGCTCCAACCGGATATTCATACGAATATCGAATTTGCGTATCTAAGATTACCTAATTTGATAACTCGTAATAGTATCCTGCTCTATTTTTTATTTTTTATGAAAGACGTAGCGCATACTGCAAACCAGAGATCAGGGTACCGGACACTATAGACATGTTTCACTTCAGCAAAGTATGGAGTGCTTTCTGATCAGTCGAGGCTGTCACCTAACAAGCTCTATATCTTTGTAACAAAACGTCATACTGGATCGACAGGAGGAGGTCAGACTACTAGTCCTAGCAGGTACCTGGCTCTTTACCTATTTTGGAACTTTATATCATGCTCAAAACTGACTGTTCTAGGAGCATTTCTCTCGTATTCCAGTTTTTATTACATTAGTAGCTAGTCGTTTTGCTGATGAACTATATTGCGACCATTTATTATCGCCTAGACTTCTTGAGCTTTTCCGAAAACCCCAGCATCGTGCCTGGTCTACGTTACGCCGAGATATATTCCCTGGCTTTCTATCAATGCTACCTACTTAACTCTACCAAATGTCTTTCAGATATAGCGTCAACTGAGTTCAGGGAGCTTGAAGGCAATGTAATTGATAACCTTAATACAAATCATGAAGTGAACTAATTATATAGGTAATTCAAACTAACACATACTTGACTTGCTTCTCACAAGTCCTCCAGCTTCCCAGGCTGCTGGATCCAGCTGTTTGATCGCTTTGGATTTAGTCACGTGCCGGAATTTGCTCCGGCAATTTTCTTTGTCCGGAATCTCACGAGACCAGTGAGCAGAGAGACAGCAGAAATCACTTACGCGGCGACTCTCATTTCGCGCTCTTCGGTGTTCCCAGCGCTTTTCGCGTATCTCTCGTGCTTTGCCCGCAGTGCTCACGTCGGCTTGACCTGCTGCGTTCCTAGCTTTCAGAGAAAGAGCCGATGACTTACAGTTAGGAGGTGGAGAAAGTAAGCTTTCTTCACCGGAACTCTTCTACTCGACAATATCAGACCCTACACCGGGAAAAAGCACTCGCCAATTCTTCGGCATCTTGACCATATTCCTACTTGCAAGACATAGTCTCCCAACCGAACCCCATACTCAGCATTAACACCAAGTTTAGGGCATCCCTGAACAGAGTGACCTTTTTCACTGAGGGTATTTTATCCCCAGCCATCCCGTCTGTTCTCCAAGGTCTATCATTTCAAATGTCTTTAAGCCGCCGCCAGGAATTTCAATAGTTGCACACCCGAAATACCACCTCAGTATGAACGTTGAGAAGCCTAAAGATTATGAGGACCCCACAAAGTACGAAGGCTTCTTCAGCACGGCTGAATAATCTGTTGGTCAGGAAGACCAAGATGCTGTCGATATTGATGACCTCTATAAGCCCCTGGTCGGAGTTCAAGCTTACGATCCCAAAGAAAGCATTCTTACTATCCGGGCCGTCATTGTCGGCTGCATTCTCGGGTCTGTTGTCAACTGTGGAAACATTCACCTCGGTGTGTAACAAAGCCTCCGCATGGGCGACTTGTCCTCGGGCTGACTCCCTCGGAACCACAGGACTGAAGTCAGGTATCGGGTTCGAATCAGTCATGTTTGCCACCCTCTTTGGGTTCATGATATGATGATAATCAGAGCCCTTGGCAAAACCAAAGTACGTATCGGCCGAGGAAAGCCTGGGGTCATATTTCGTTAACCACTTATGCCGTAGGTGCCACACCTTCGTGGTGAATTTGGCCCTCATGAGAATAATGTCATCCAGGCCGTAGCCACTGGATGCGTCACTCACAGCTTTGTCTATATCTCGGCTATTCCGGCCATGTATCATCTCGGTGTGATGGGCTAAACTCCAGATTCTGATTACGGAAGATTGCTCTGCTACTCCCTCGTGTCTGGTTTCTTCGGCCTCTCCTATGCTGTCGCATTGGGGAAGATGTTCCTCGTGCACCTCGGAGAGTCTTTGGGACTGAATTTCCCTACTGGAACGGCCGCAGCTGTAGCGATTCGTGGACTCCACTCGAATAAGGAGAAAACCAAAAGCAGCTCGCCAAGCCACCGGGTGCCCATACTGGCGTTTGCTTTTTCGAATATATGGCCGGTGGCTACCTCTTACGCTCCCGGAGTGATGTACGAGCTCAACTTCTTCTGGTACATCTCCAAGTGGAGAGGCCGAAGTATTGTCCATGCCGTCAACTGGGGCCGGCTCACCATCATGACTTCTCCTGCCTACATAGGCACGGGAATGCTCATGAGCCCGCCAATCGTTGCTTCGTTCCTTTTCGGCACTTTGCTCGCCGGGGGGATTATTGGCCCAGTCACCTTGCAACTGGGGTACACTACGGGAAAGCCTTCCAGCGAGTCTTATCCCGAGCTCGAGACGTATCTTGTGGCGCCTTGATCCCCAGCGAATTCTCAACACAACCTTCTCCGAGGTACTAGATACTATGGCCCGCTGTCCTGATGATGCTGGCTACATCAATTACATCTATTGCCCTCGAGTGGAAGGCCCTTCGTACGACGGCCTGCTACACCATCTCTTGACTTCGTCTGCTTCTCACTCCAACTACACGATCTGCGCAAGGAACCGAGGAAATTTCCAGCAAAAAGGCCTCAGCGCATCCTCTACTCCCTCTCAGGAGGAACTCATTCTGCTAGTCATTCGTACACCAGCCAACTATGGTGGTTTTTACCGAGAGTTTCTAGCTTCTTCAAATTGCGTCAGAAGGCAATCAATCCGAAATATCTCCCTCCGGAGCCTTTCCGGGCAGTTATCGACACAACGACCTGCGGGTCACCCACATAAGAGGAGAAATATCGCGTAAAAGGGTGGGATATCGAGTGGACGATTATTTGCACGACGGGCAAGGTAGCAACAGAGGCGCGATCCCCCCACCCTAGCGGCCTTTCTCGGTTCATAACCACCACCTCTATGGCTGCCACACCTTGATGTCTCGACCTTGGCAGAACGCGTCTTCCCTGATAGCCAAACAAGCTGCTTTCTCCTCTAACAAGTCATCCACGGGGCGGTGGTCTAGTGGTTATGTCGCTCTGCCTTGTATCGTTATCCGTATACCCAAAACCTATAACCTCTACCTAAAGGCAGAGAGGTCGGTGGTTCAAATCCATCCTGCTCCATTTCCTTTTTTCCCCTCTCAATCTTACTTTTTTTCAACATCTTCTCGGTACCTAAGCGAACCTCTTCGGCTGCTCCTCTATGACGTCTTGTGGAAGAACCTAGCTACCTGGATGGCCTCATCTGCTACCATTTGCAGCTTTTATAGGTCCGACAGCATGTCTATCTAGTAACACAGTAAGGAGTGGTGGTCTAGTGGTCATGGGCGCTCTGTCTTGTATCGTTATCCGTATACCTAAAACCTATAACCTCTACCAAAAGACAGAGAGGTCGGTGGTTCGAATCCATCCCACTCCACTTACCATTTTCTTTTTGCCTTTGACTCTGATGTGCTTACTATTTATCCTGTCTCACAGAAGGGTTTACTAAAATTGTTCTGACCAAGGATGGGTAATTAATTATGTTTAATTTCCGTCTGCTTGCTCTTCCTCACACAGCTAACCAGGGTGAACAATATCCCAAACATTGGGCTGCAAGACAAACTAGGTGAAATTGTTGTTTCGACACATGGCTTGCTTCATTGACTAAAACTGAAGACCAAACCCAGTATCTATCTTCATGCCAGTGTAAATGACATATCAAACTCAAATGTAAGAGCTGTGGCAGTGTCATTTATTGACCTGCTACTGTCCGACTGCTCGACAACACCTTGGATGCTGTGTCATCAGAAACTCCTAGCTGTTGAAGTGACACCTCTGGTCAACAGCAGAATGACATTCACTTAGGTACTCGTCACGAACATCCCACCACAACACAACACATAACAGTGAATTGATTTGATTCTTCAAAGGGTTGGGGGAATTCAACAACCAGAAACTCTGAATCATGAGCTTTAAACCCTCCACACTCGAGCCACCCACACGATGCTATGCCAGTTGCCATAGGCACCAAATACGGTGGCTACATACTTTCCCTCCACTCGAGACCTACTTCCCACCAACATTGAGGGACATTTTGCTTCTGGCATCCTCCCCTTGGCAGTAGCCTTCATCTTTTTCTCGTATCCAGCTGGCCCTCCAGCCATCGTTTGCACGCTCTAATGCTCTTAAAAGATCTTTCCGTCTTGGACCTCTTGAACTCTTTAAGGGGGTGGGGTAATCGTAATTCTTTGCCTCGTCAATATTTTTGTCTCCTGAAGCCGCACATGCGCAACAACTTCTGAGTAGGCATTGTGCCATATCCACAAATGTGTATGGCGGCAGCAGCTTACTCGGATCATCTCGCGTCTCCCTCTCACTCTTGTACTGGGGCGGTCAGAGGACTCTTGGTACTCGCTCAAAGTAACCCCGCGTGGTGGAGGGGCCCGGCTCGGTCATCGATGAAACCTCCGGTAGGGCTTTAGCTAGCACCGCCGTTTATAGGAGCAGCACCTTGTTGTTGGGCAAGGGCCAGCTGGGCAGCCTGGGCGTTCTCGCTGGCCTTCTGCATGACCTCCATCAGAGCACCTGTGTCTTCAGTGGACAGGTGTGAGGCCAGAGACTGGTAAAATTGAGGTTGCTCCTCTTGCATCTCTGTCGGGGTGTTAAATATGGTCATCACAAGTCTACAGCAAAACTTACTCATCAGGGTAGCACTGAACAACTGGTAGGGGTCGACCTTGTCCAAGGGAGACTCAAGCAGTACGCTCTCCTCACCCAACTCGTCACCAGATACAATATCGTCAACACCACGGCTGAACTTCTGGGCCTGTTCTGCGTTAGCATAGTTGATGGTTGGGGAGTGACGGTATCAACCTCCTCGTTGAGGAACTCCAAGTAAGCAGTGCTCTCATCACGGGCCTCAGGAGCCTCTTCCTCTTCAACTTCATCCTCGACATTCCAGTTGGCCTCATCCTCAGCCCACTCATCTTCTTCGCCGTACTCGTAGGTGCCAGTATCAAGGTGGTAGTCGTCGCGGAGGGCCTCCTCACGGTCTATCACGCGTTAGCAGTGGTCGTCACATGCAGACGCGACGGGGTCATACTCTTCATGGCAGCTGGCAAAGTCTTAAAAAGCTCCGTAATGCCCTGGAGCAGGCGTGGCCAGCCGACAGAGACGCTCTGGGGGACCTGATCAGCCTTGAGGCTGAGAAGGGCGGAGATGGCAACGATGCAGAGCTTCTTGTCGTGGACTCTGGTGAAGTTTGACATGCTGCCGAACCACAGGCTGAAGAATCTGTTTGTCCAGCCCTTGGCCTCGAGGATCTGGAGAGTGAGAATGGGGTTGTAGTGGATCGAGTTGATGACCAGCTCCATGAGGTGGATCTTGTAAGCCTTGACCTTGACATCCTGGGCGTTGAGAACCGTCATGGCGAACTCGATGAATCGCAACACGTAGTTGTCGATGTGACCACGGAGGTTCAGCATCATGGCCTCGGCCAGCTTGCAGGCGCAAATACGGTCTACACCTCCGTTGACCTTGTCGTCGTTGAACATGTCCGCAATCATGGAAAACAGAGCCTCGATGTACTCGGGCTTCTGCACCAGCTGGACAACACCGTATTGGACAAAGTTGTCCAGAGCAGGAAGCATATCCTCCAAGTAGAGCTCGGCGCCAGCCTTGAAGGTGGCGTGGATGAGCTCAAAAGCCTGCCACATGGTGGGGGAGATACCCTTGGCAGCAAAGGTACAGCTATCGATAATCTCAAAAACTTCATTGTACAGATCGTACAACTTGTTCTCGAGCGTGACTTGGATGACAGGCATGAGCACAGCCTCGATATGAAGGAGCACGTCGGGGGTGCTCTCCAGGGTGAGAATGAGTGTGCCGATCGTCTGCAACACACCGAGGGCAGTGATACTCTTTTCGTCGAGGAAGTCACCATACTCATCCTCGCCGTTGTCCTTGTTCCTGTCCAAAACCTCGCGAATAATACGGAGGTATGTGTCTCTCAGCTGCTCACTGAGCGCAACAGCAAATGGCGTCAGCTCAGTGGCAAAAACTTCGACGAAGTCCTCCATGACGTTGGCGAGGGCGTCGATATCGGCCTCGTTGGCCAGCTTCAGGAGCTGCTGCATAATGGTGGGAATGCTCTGCTGCATGCTCGTGCGGATGATGTCGTGTCTGATGAGGGGTTGGAGAGCCAGGGCGGCAGTAACACGGACGGGCAGGGCGGTATCGGCCATGCAGTCGAGGATATGGCGGTAGATGGTGAGAAGGTTGTTCTGGTCCTGGAAGTTGAGCTGCTCAAACTTCTCGATAGTGTCGCAAGCCCGCGCACGGAGGTAGCCCTGAGAGCTGGTGAAGTCGGGGAAAACGAAGCGGACGAGGAAGTACTCGACCTGGTCGGCAATGGGGCTCTTCTTGCCCAGGATAACCGGGGCCAAGGTGCCGATCATTCTCAAAGCACCCTCCTTGGCGACGTGGTTCTTCTTGTCGTCAGGCGCCTGCTCGTATTCGCTGACGACGGCGTTAACAAACTTGAGGATCTCGAACGTCTGCTTCCTCCTGTTCTTCGTCAAGCCGACGAGGAAGTTAGTCGCAGCAACGTCGGGAGCCGAGGCCTCCTCGTAGAAGTTGAGTTTCCTATGCAAGTATTCATCCGGCTCGTCTTCGAACTTCTCGATGTCTTCCTCAGACAGACACAGAACGGGGAACACGAAATGTGTGACGAGGTTCTGCAGATGGGGCTTCAGGTGGTTCCACATCTCCTTGGGGCGGACCGACTCGTCGAGGAAGACGAGGGTGTATGACAAGCAGGGTCTGCTCAACCAGGCCGTCTTGGCAACCCACTTCTCGATCTCTTGGAGATAGTGCTTGAGGATCTCGGGAGCGATCGTTGCGGAAAACTCCTTGGCGAAGCGAACCGCGTCTTCGTCCTTTGCATTGGAAACGGATTGGGTGTTGCCGTGTCTGACACGTGTTAGCCATAGCAATCGGCCGCGTTTGTCCGCCATAGCCGTACCTAATGAAGAGACGGTTGAGGTTAAAGTACGCCCACTTCTTTGCCTTCCACCAGTGATGCTTCTCGCGCTCGTATGAATCGTCGACCATTGCGCTGGCGGGAATAGCCTTGGAAACAGTCTGTAGAAAAACGGTGCACCAGCCAAAGTTGGTCTGTTGCTCGCGAAGGAAGGCAGAGAGCTCGAGCTAGGATCCTGTCAGCCAGCGTACCAAATGATCACGGGGATCTGTATGTACCCAAGTCGCGTGCTTGTAGGCCTTGAGCGCCAAGTGGAGCATCTCGCCGGCCTCGTCGCTCTCCTGAGCGACGAGCTCGTTGCAGATAGCCAACAACCTGGGAAAGCTAGCCTCGATAATCTTGTCAAAGTGAACTCTGTTGTCGCCATCGGAAGACTTGAAGCGGTAGGCCCGGCAGATGGCGAGCAAACATTGCAGCCCAGCCAAAACCGAAGGGGCATCGTTGGTGTTGAGAAGCTGCATAGTGTAGTCCATGAAGTTTGGCCACTTCTCGGGGAAGTCGAAATGTAGAATGCGCTGCAGGACGGGGATCAGCTGCTGGCGGACCAGGCCTTGGGAGGCGGCCATGATGGGCAGCAAGCGGTCGCGGAAGCGAGCCTTTTCATCTTCGGCGATTGGTGTGTCGTTGGGGTTGTGGTCTGACTTTTCCCAGCCCCGGTTCACACGGTTCTTGATATAAATGACAGCTGGCAGAAGAAGCGTTTAGCATGCTTTGGGCGTGCAAGGAAGGGTGCACGAGACGGCTTTATGGAACCTCGCCGAGGGAAAGAGGGTATCAACGTACTTGAAAGTCGCACACTGTTGTCTTGCTCGATCTGGAGGACGTCGAGGAGAACGTCCATAAACCCCGGGTGCTCTTCGATCTGCGTCACAAAAACTCCATGTCAGCCAGCAAGTCCAACGTGTAGATTCGCGCCATGTGCGCATTCGCATCCATTTCAGCTCCTCCCCCTTCCCGATGTGTAGCTCGGCGCCGGCCCGGAGATCATCACAAGAGCAGGCGGCAGGATCCGGAGCGGCGGAGCTTAGCAACCCGCCGACGTATGCGTCGGTTCGTGCTCATGCGTGATGTATGTGCGTGTGCCTGCTTGATTCGGGTACGATGCGATGCGATGCGGTGCGGTGCTCTACCGTACGGTGCGGATCGGCTCGGTGTGGTAGGGGGTCCAGGCCGCTGCGTGGGCGTGGGGGAGGGGGGAACATGAGCAGGAGACGAGCGAGGTTTGGTCGTCAAGGACGACGAGGACGACGATGAAGACGACGTCGCTTCTGTTCGGCACGACGACGGCAGCAAAGGAAAGATTGGTCGTACCTGCTTGAGCTGAATCTCAGCCCTCCTTCTCGCGTCGGCATCGGGGCTCAAACTGGCCGCGAGCAGGCCTCGAATCGCCGTGGAGTCCATCTTGGGTGAATTGACGGGGTGATGTCGAGGCGAAGGCGGGATAGGAGTTGAGTGGAAGGAAAGCGGTGCGGGAGGTGAAGACAAAATTTTGGGCGGGTCGTCTGTGTTGCCTCGAAATGGCGGGGCATGCCACGGCGGCGGTTGGCGGGTGTAGAGCGGTGCGGTGTTGATTTTCCAGCCTCAGCCTGTCGCCTGTGCCTGTGATTCTCGTACTTGTTAGGCGCTATATCGCCCCTTATTCGCTTCAGTACATACCTAAAGGTTCAGGAGATGCTGGACAATCGACTGGTCTGGCGAGTAAAGTAAGGGGAGTGGAGGGATCGGGGATTGGCAGGTGGCTGCCCTCTGGATCTGCTGCTGTTGGAGGTGGTGCTTGTGTGCCCGAGAAATTGGAAGAGCTGTCCAGTGCAAGGAACCGGGGCCGCGATAACGTAAGGCAGGGGGGGGTTGATGGAAGTGGGTGACAAAAGGTAAGGTACATGGACAATAGTGGTGGTGATGGCGGCAGCAGCAGGTAGACAGCGGTACCTACCCATGCAGTAGTGGCAGAATATAGCGACAACGAGAGGAAGACCCGGAACTACTTTACTACGTACGATGTACACTGACAGCGACTTGACTGACGACCTTTTGGCAGCAAAGAATAGAGAACCAACGATGAGCTACCCTCACCAGCGTCCTCTGAGATTTTACTGACGGTCTTGGGAAATGATGCCTGGCCAGCTACGCATGTGTGTACTTGTATGCAGGCACAAGTCTATCTATTTCTCCAACATGAGTATAGGAAAAATGGCAGAAAAGGCACAAAAAAGGGTCACATCAAACTTAGTGTGTGCTACGGATACTCGACCCTGACTTCCCATGTTAAAGATGACAGACAGACCCAGACCTGGCTAGGCTGAATTGCTGCGACTCTTGTTCTGACGGATTCAGGTTTTGTGTACTTGGGCCTTGGAGCGCGCAATGCGGGACCGTCCGGTGATGCGCTCGGGTTGAGACTCTGGGGGTCCTGCCTATTACCTGTTGAAAACCAGCACTCGATGTGATGCCGTGGCGCGGACGGTGAAAAGCCAATTGTACCTAGGCACAATGCTGCTGCTGCTACCGACTGCGTGCCTCAAGGTAGACTTCTGCATCATGACGGAAGTGTCGTCGTTGCCTCTCGTTCACGCAGTGCGTCTATCTACCCACCTACCCGAGTGCCACTATCGCGGGGTACCTTACCTTACCTCAGGCCATAATTGTTTGCTTTCCTGACCAAAGGTACCCTTTCAACCAACCACCACGATGGTCAAAGGCGGCCGTGACCGCGTAGCTGGCTCGTATCAATCCTCCGCGCGCTGTGCTCGTTTTGATTATCTTTCCCCGGACAAATTGGCAGCGCGTCTCGAGGGAATAACGAGCGGCAAACGTGTGCGAGTGAGGATACCGTCGTCGCAGGGTACATACGGCTAAAGCAAGTAGGTCACCCATGAAATCTGGTGTTGCATACCTTACGAATAAGAGGCATACTACGGAGTACCTTTTCCTGTCTCAGCATAGACTGCCGAGGGACACTTTCATGACCAACCATTGGCAGTTGCAAGTAAGCGGTCGCTCTAGGTTCCTCTTGTACATCCTGGGTGAGTTCCGACTGAGTTATTTTCTTCTGCTTTCCATTGTATTCGGCGCCGCTGATATTGTGGTAGTAGAGATCTACATCTTTGCGAGTGATTCCCTTTAACTCGCTCTGAGGTCTCACGAAATACCGGGTTTTCATCCACCAACGGCAGAAAAATAATTGTCATCTTCCTCGGCCGCTGTAGGACTGCAGCAGAAAGCAAAGGTGCGCCGCCCACCGCCTCCACTCCACACCGAAAGCGGTATGGCATCAGGGCAGCCAAAGGCGCCAAATCGGCCTTCCCATTGGCCCGCTCCATCTTTCCCTGTGGATATCGGGCAGCCGTGCCTGTACCCACAAGGCATCGTTTTCTTTTTTCTCGCTCTTCCATGACCTTCCTTCACCGCCCGTCGGCTGACCGAAATAATCCAGGTCCCTTCACACTCACAGTTGCCCAATTGCCCAGTGCCCAGATCACCTCCAGGGGTCCTTCCTATGTACTTCTGTGCAATGGTCCAACGACCCCTCCCCCTCCATCAATTAGTGACTGCTTACGGTACCTAGGTAATTAACAGACGTCCCTCCATTCGCCGTCCGCTGCAACAGGGCCTCTCCACGCTGTAACCCTCCTGAAAAACTTCTCAAACATTTGTTACTGACCACTTCATGCCGAGCGTGCCGCGCTGCTCACCGAGAAAGGAACAAAAAGAAAACCACGTCGTGGGATAAACACGCCGTGATTGTCAAGCCAGGTGTTGCTTTTGGTGGCAGGGAAACGTGTTGTTTGTTTACGACGACATCGTGACCGCGGCTCACAAACCAGGCAAATATGTAGCGAAGGCCCCTCCATCCAATCGGCTCTAATCGCCCCAATCAATATCGGTGCGGGACTAGGTGACTAACCCACCCACCGGAAGTGAGTCGCCGGAGGTGGGCTCTCTCTCAATGCTCCACGCCAGGATGGGATCAACAACATTGGCAATGCATGCTATACACATAATTAGAGAGTGACTAATAAACATCTACTTCTGCCCAGCTCGGGATTCACATGTTGTCTCATCTTGCACTCACTTTCTCGCACGAAAAAAAGGTCTCTCTTGAAAAATTCAAACGCCCCTAATCAATTAAACAGAGCACACGTACGAGGCTCTCCGGGGAACAAGGCCCGAGGCTCGTTCAAACCAAACCAACCGCCGCCAGAGCCTCATTTCAACACCACATTTACATCCACAAACACCCGCCTTACAACTCACACTTTCCATAGGTATCCAAAGCAAAGGCTTAAACCTCGACCCGTCTTACGACAGCTAGCCACGCAATCCGAACATTGAAATCTTACTCCAACATCAACAAGCACCGTCGCGGACCGTCGCCGCTCTCTTACCCCCCAAAGCCAACCCATCTCATCGCACCTGCTCCTGGCCTCATCCCCGCATCACATAACCCTCCCAGTCACTGACACTCAGCATCCTCCTTGCACCCAACATGGCCACCGACCAGTGATTATGCCGTCTCCCTCAACCATTTCCAAAATTAAACCCAAAATAAGGGGATACGCAGCAAGACAGTCCAGGGCCCGCCCAATGCTCCCCAAAATAGGAGGGGTTGCGGCAACGAAGAGTCATGGAAACCCAGCATCCCATCTCTCTCTCACTCTCACACACACACACAGCCCTTTTTGCCCCCTTCTCCGACAGAGCAGTTCATCCTCTTTCACATGACACCTTCACCACCGCCAACCTTCTCCCATCCATCCCCCCATCCCAAACTCTGACCAACAAACCTGGCATTCCAATTCCACGTCCTCTGTTGTAAACTCTACGACCACAACTCACCAGGAGAAACAAGCCCTGACCGCCATGTTAACGCTTTCGTCGGTAGCCATCCCCAAAGAAAACCTTGTCGGAGAAAAGAACGCTCGGCGAACCTGCCCCCTTGTGATTCTATCTCTCCCGCCCCGCGGCCTCGGGTGCCTGACACATGTTCAGACGCGTACGTGCACGCGCACGCCAATTCACTGGAATGTAGTGGGTGACACCTCACCGAGTCCGTTCCCTTGTCGTCGTGGAGCTAAGCAAATCCCGGACGTTGTGGTCCGTCTTTAATCGTGAACTCATGAAACAGGCCTCGCAAGGGGGAATCACCGACGGTAATCCATACATGGTCATCAACAAACATTCAAGTCCTCTTCATTTGGGCAGCCGACGACCTCAATCCTCATAGTACCACTAACGCCATGTAATCACAAAATGATCAAACCACAAAATGATCAAACCAAGATCAAGACTGAAAAAACACCGCAGTCTCCTCAATACCCAGCGCTCGCAATGATATGCTTACAACTCCACGATCAGTAGTCGTCCGTCCAGCGACCCCATCTTCCTGACACATGACCCTGATGTTTCCGCGCCCAATCTGCGGTCTGAGTTAGTACTCCAGTTTCGGTCTCCTATGCGGCGGACAGCTCGTCCATGCCAATGATGGAAAACAGGGAATAGTGTTGACTAACGAGATGTCACGGTAGGTGACTAGAAACAATCCATTGGGATTCCATTGGCAAGGGTCCGCAGGATAGCAGGACATAACCATCTTGGGGAAAACTCCGGGAGCCTCTCAACAGACCGTTGCCGATGAGTTGCAGGGCAGCGACGTTGACCGGCCAAAGTGACGAACCTCGACAAAACAATGAGACCATTCGAACCGCCAGACTTGGTGTGTCCCATGGCAGGCTGCGGATATGGTAGCTACAAGCAATTCCGGGTATCAGGGGTATCATGCCGATGCCGACCGACCATGACGTAGCGCTCACATCTGAGTCTATCTGTGGACATCTACTGGTGTGGCAACTCCAGTGCCAGAAGCTCATCCAGGGATGTTTGACGCTTACCAGAGGCTGGACTTCTTGTCCGACCATATTCTTGACCAGGCTCGGAGAGCTCTAGTGAATCCGATCGAACATGGGGTTTGAGGAAAATTTGACCAAGGTAAGGGCCGAATCCAAATGTGTTGCAGACGAGGCTGCTTAGATGAAGCTGCCGGCAGGTCCGTGGCGGCTGCGTCCAGAGGTTTCATGTAACACGTACATCGCCAGGCTTGGCTGATGTCAAGATGGGCATGTTCTCCAGGGCAGTCTCATTTGGCATGAGTGATATCCAGGTTTCCAGCGGTCCAGACATATCCAGTGGTAAGAGATCCGGGTGATATCCAGGCATCAAGTCCGGCTGAAGGATTGAGGCGTTAGGGGTCTGATACAGACTGAGGTAAAGGGTTTCCGCAGAGTCCAACAGAGGTTGAGGTGAGAAACCCCACAGGGGGTCCACTAGTATATACAATCCGAGGACTTACCTTGCTGTCCGGATGTCGACCTCGCCGTTCTATCAAGAGAAAACAATCATCACCCAGAACTCCGGAAGTCAAGGTGGGAAAGAAACCCAGGCCCGGAGAGTAAAGGACATCACACCACCGTCGGGACAGATCCAGACAGCAAGGTGGTCCACGAAAATTCAATTCCAGCCGTCGACATATAATTCATCTGAAGCGCGTCTTTTTTTTCCGGTCCGGGTCCGGGGCTGAGAAATGTGATAACAAAGCCAAGCCAATCAATCATGCTTGGAGTAGAGAGTCATCGAAGAGCAAGAAAATCGTTGGTCAATCCATGTATGCAGTCGTAAAACGTCCAGGAGTAAATGCGGAAGGATCCTTGCGTGGGGCGACGTCCGGAAATAGTGAGAATATAACTCTGAGGGTGTGGTCCGGGAAGATGTCGAGCTGACGAGCTCTGTCCGGGAACCAAGCAAAACGCCAGTCAATCCAGGCAGGGGAGTACGCGAAATGCAGACTTGCCTTTCGGGAGGTGGTTTGCCTCCCTTCTCCGTTCCTGGAAGATTCTATCCGGGAAAAAATATGAAAAGCCGACGCCGGAAATGAGGTCCATGTCCAAGGGTCATTAGAAGGAAATTCAACAACAGACAACTCACGAGACGGGCGTCTCATGCAGTTGAAGCGGTTACAGCAGGATCCGTTGGCGGTGGTGGATTAGCGACGCGGGGGACGGTGACGGTCACGCTCGCGTTCGCGGTCGCGGTCGGAAGTGTGATGCCTGTCAGAGTCTCTTTCACTGCGGCGGGAGTGAGACGAAGAAGATCCGCTGTGTGCCATCTGAGCATTGGATTTCGGAGTTGCGGAAGCGCGGGGGTTGGGGGTTGTATCATACTGTGGTCCTTGGCCCGAGCTGTAAGACGGGTGGGCGGCGCCACCTGCTGGAGACGCTACATAATCAGACGATGTCGGCGAGAAAGAGATACGAGAGAGCTTATACGCACCGCGTCCATACAACGGATCTTGTGCCACCGGGGCACTTCCGTAGGGTGCGGCGCTGGTAGGCGGGTAGTATCCTTGGGGATAACCCGACTGAGGCTGTGATCCAGGTGGCATGTAAGTCTGTCCCTGTTGGGGAGGCATCGTGGCAGGAATCCGAGCGGACTGTCCCGAGGACCCATAGGAATCATAGTTATTGCGCGGAGTCAAGTTCGCGTTGACGGCCGTGTACGGCTCTCCATATCCTTGACCATGGCTTTGGGCTCCGGAGTACCTGGGATCCGCCTGGGGAGAGAAGGAAGAACCTGACGGATACGGGTAGGCAGCACCTGAGGGGTAGGGAGACGGAGCCTGTTGCTGATACGCGGCGGCAGCAGGAGCAGCGCCAGATCCAGGGTAGCTCTGCGATGCGTTTCCAGAGTATCCCGGTGCTTGAGATCCTGGGTATCTGGGAGAGGTCTCATAAGAATCACGTCCTACGTCCGGGTAGCCAGCGGGATCCGTTGGGCCATAGTGCTGACGCGCCGAATGGGTCTCCGACTGGCGGTACCCTGCTGTAGGGGAGTTAGATCGTCTCGACAAAGCAGGAGCCGCCGCATTCTTCGAGGCCAATGTACCTCCTTGGGTGTTGCGAGCGGCCTGTTGCCGCCTCTCCGCCTCCCAACGCGCGGAATCGGCCTTCAAATCGTCGATCATGGCCTGAGGGTGGTTTCAGTATGGGCGTCGCGGGATCGTGGTGTTGCACAACTCACTGTTGTTAGGTTTCGGTAGGCTGTGATGTAGTAGCCTTGGACTACTTGGCCAGTCTGAGGGTTCTGAAGGAGGACAACGTCAGCACGCGCTCGCTCATTTCCGTGGCATGGCTGCATGGGGGCCGAGCAACATACCTCGTAATGACCCGGTCGCACCAAAGCATCGTTTCCGAGGTAGCGGCAAATGTCTGCGGTAATGACTTCGCGGTCGATACCATCTCGCGGAACGAAATATTCGTTGGAGCGACCACTGGACGGAGGGGCGGCAGAGGAGGATCCCGAAGGAGGGGCACCGCGCGACTGTCTTGCCGACATGGTCGAGGTAGGTAATCGTCGTGTAGTGGAGGATACGAGATCGGAGGCCTAATAAGGGGAGATGGGGGTGGGATGAAGGCGGAGGACCGATGATGAGAAGAGATAGAGAGAGAGGAAAGCGCAAGAAGAAACGGGTTTGACAGCAAGATGGCGGAAAGAAAAAGGGAAGAGTGAAGGCTCAAAAGCGGGCAGGGAGTGGGTGGTGGGAGAAGAAAAGGAACAGGCCAGAGTCTGGCTCTTCTCTCGAAGGTGGGGATGGCTCGAAAAACCGGGACCCCCAGCAGAACAAGAACAAGAACTGCTCAGCTCAAGTCAAGACCGTTGACACACACATGGGCACAGCGACAGACGTGGACCAGTGGACAGCCCAGCCCTCTCAGCGACTTGCTAGGTGGTGAGTGGTGACTGGTCACCAGCACGCCTCGCTTTTGGAGGGACACTGTCGCATGTACAGTGACAGCGGGAGGGCCTCTCGTGTGCATCTGCTACCTACCGACACCTTGCCCAGGTATCCTATGGCAGGTATTCAGCAAGGCGGTGCGTGACCCAGCCCTGAGCTGAGGTATGGGGATGGTGGTACCGCGCCATTGGATGGCTCGGGACCGATGAAAGAAACAGGGCTTGTTGGCACCACGTTGTTGGCTGCCAGTCGGTATAATCTTTTGGGACCAGGATGCGATTACATACTAGGTAGGTAGTAGTAATACTCCTCAGACAGACTACGACTGCTGGGTAGGCAAATAGGCCATGGTCCATCAGTTCAGTCTCTGGCGTGGCCTGCCTGCACCTACATAGTACATACACGATGGTCTGCGTTTTTCAGGTTACTTTTGGTGGGAATAGGACGGGCGAGAGCCAGTGAGAGCCCACGACCAGGCATGACCCGAGAAAGACAGGAGGCGGAGGGCGGTTGGGCGGCAGCAAGGAAGTACGGTGGCGGCCGCTCTGAGTGGAGGACACGGGATGAGGTGCAGCTGGGATTACTGGAGGTTGGGCAGCCCGAAAGGGATACCGAGGGACCGCACCCCCGTTCAGGCCGTGAACATGTACTTGTACTTGGTATTTCCTACGGAGTACTCCGTACGGACTCGAGGGAATGTTCTGAGAGCTCTGTACTATTTGCATGGTCGACGATGCCACACTGCTGTCTGGCTGCGATAACCAAATGACGATCTTGGATTCGGAAATACTACGGGGCATCCGCACTGACCAGCGAACCAAGAAATATGCAGCCATCGAAAAAGAAAGCAGCAACGTTTGAGCGGTTTTCAGAGTGGGCGGGGTTTGGTCGGCAGGAAGCCAACTGACGTTTACCTGCTCGAGCTGCCGAGGCCAACGGTGCACTCCTACGCAGCGAGGGGCGAAGTCGAGTGAGATGAGGTAATTGTTGGGGTTTTCACGTTTCTAGCCCCAGGACCAAGGCTCTTGCGATGCCGGGAGACGACTCAGAGACAATAGCCCTGAGCTGGCAATGTACTGCGGTAGTCGCGGGCCAGGTAGTCTGACAGCACCAACAGGAAATAAAATAGATGCGTATAGGGAACACGCCTGTTGATTTTTGCCATTTGCCCAGAACGGGAAGTAAAGACGGGACGATGACGAGCGGCGGTGAGGTTAGTGCAAGAGGCACCCAGCTTCGTCGCACGGTCTCATCCTTCCGTTTGTCTCTGGCGCCGAAATGGCCATTTGATGCCCAACTATTGGACATCAGTGGAACGGTGGGAATCCATGCTACTGCGGTATACTGTGACGGAGAGCAGGCCGGTCGACAACAGCGTTGCTCGATGCAGATTTCGAACTCTCCTGCGGTCGACTGCCTGCCTGCCTGCCTGCCAGTATTCTAAAGTCCCGTTCGACATCTTGATGCGACCGAGACTGAAGACGGTTGTGCATGAGACGATCAATCGAGGTTGGGCAAGCTGTGGCTCGTGGGTAGTCCTGTCTAGGCCTTCGAGCGTTTGGCTTTCGCTAGGATGTCTCGAGTTACCAGCCGATAACCAGCGCTAGCCAACGGTGGGCTTCTGCCAGAACTCGTAGGGAAACCAGGTTCCACACTTTGGCGATACGCAAGCAAAGCACAGATATTGCCTCTTCGGAAAGCCTAGGGCTCAGACAAAGACTCCAGAGAATCATTGGGCTGTACTGTATTACATCTCTGTCACACAAGTTTCGAGCACTCTTTCGGGGATGTTGAAAGCTGCGGTGTGAAAAGCTGACTCGGTATTGTCGCCGGCTGCGTTCTCAAGCCGTCCATGATCCTGTCCGAGTAGACATGGAAATGCTGGCTTTCGCACTCAGAATCATCGAATTGTCCTCTCGGCCGCTTGATACCTTACCGCACCGGGCCATCCCAGTTTCCAGGGTCCGACCGGGAGGCATCTTGGCCCAACACTATGAAGTACGGAGTACGGATACAGCTGGCAGAATAAGCCTCTGTCTGGCCTGACCAAGAACTCGTGGTTCAGGTGGGCATCTCCCTGCCTGGGGCGCTACCACTTCAGAACACGACAATTGCGAGTTGGAGGGTCGGTGTCGCTTGGTAAGTTTGTGTTCACGTGCGGTCCTGCTTTACTGAGAACAGCTTGTGAGTAATGGTGACCTTGGTAACGGTGGTTGCCGTTGGGTATCAATGCTTCGCGCCAAATAATTGTGGCCCGACCTAAATGTACACCTAACACACAGCCAATCATCGACAGGCATCATCCGGAATATGACAAGATGTCCCGATGCCACCATTTGATACACGAGGTGCAATTGCGGAGCATACATGGTCGTGGAATGGCTTCAATTACCCAGAGGGAGACATCTTGTCCAATATGGTCGGGTGGTCTGGTCTCATGTTGTCACAGGATCTGTATCCCCTTTTCCTGTCGCTCTAGTAACGTTGTGCCTGAAATCTGGCTTGACGATTGGAGATGCCCCTGACGCCCCATCATCTAGCACGCGGGGAGCCGGCTAATCTCGCGGATGTTTGCAGGCCGAAGTTGAGATGACGACACAGGTGGGTGGTTTGAACCCACATGGGAACATCAACAACTTCGCCTGCAACCAGCTTCCCCTGACTGAATGTCTAGAAACTAAGAGCGAAAGCGCTGGCGAGAGGTATCACCGACTATGGGTCCAGAAAGTATGGTTTTTGTCCGTAAGCAAGCGCAAACGCCCGGGCATCTGGTATACGAACGACGTACGTGGTGGACCACAAGCCCGCCTCGCTCAGTGCAGCACATAATCCTCGAAGGGAAGTTGAATTCTGCCTCCCAAGTGGATCTCGTCGTGCAAAACTCAAGTCGCTCGTCGCCAGTCATACACCTCGACGTAAGTGGGAGACTGCGTCTGCCCAGGATCTTCCGTGGACCTGCTCGGGGACGAAACCGCGAAATTACGATGCTGCGGCCATCCTTGATCCGACTCTTGACCTTGGGCATAATTCAGGTCGAGTATCAGGCGGCAGGGCCCGCTCAACCAGCTCTCAGACGTGGGACCTTTGATTTACCGTAGACCTCATCCAAACTTCAACCTGCTTTGTCCTTGCTCTAGCTTGCCTCCACGTCCTCGCTTGGCCGGCGCAGCCGATGGTTTTACGTTGGGGATGCGGCTGGCAGGCGTGCGATTGACGAGTGCTGTGCTGCCACGTTCCTGTTCTTGGAGGTCTTTGGCAAAGTGCCAGTCGTCGTGGCTCTGGTATTCTTCCGGCGTCTCAAATTTGGCGTTGCACCGCGAACATGCGAAGGGCGTGATTGGCGGCTCCTGCTCCTCACGCTGGCCTTCATGCCGCAAGCCTGACCCGGCCGAAGGGGCGTTTACACCGGTAGCCTCTACAGCCCGGCCATTTCCATCAGTCGTGTCGTTGGGAGGCACTTCGTCGGCAGGAGCAGCCTGCACGAAGAAGCGATGGATGGCCCCTCCTCCCTCGATACGCCGCCGTTTGAAAGGCTGGTTTTCCGACGAGGATGGGCGAATTTCTTCGCGAGCGGCCTGTTTCAGTGCCTGTGCCTCATCGCCCTTGACCAGAAAGGCTCCGATGCCCATGTTGCCTGTGATACCGTCCTCGAAGCCCCCGACACTCAGACTGAGGTTGGCACAGGGCCAGACTTCGCCCTCGGCAATAATCTGATTAAGAAGAATCTTGGCCAGTTCAAATAGCGCCTGCTCATCGAGACTCTTGCCTTGTGGGATCGGAGCCTGCCGTGATTTCATCTGACCAGCATGGCGGTGGTGCAAGTTGATCGTCCTTGGTCGACGCTTGTTTTCCAGCACACCCTCCTCCACCAGTCGGGCAAAGATATCGGCAACGAAAATTCGCAGCCATCGCACAGCTTGTTCAAAACTATTGATGTAGGGTCGGAAGGACTTGGCCGAAAGCATCGACTTGATCTGGGTGCGAGAGTTGACCTCGGTGGTATCGATACCACGTATGGTACTGAACACCCACGTACCAGTATCGTGGCCCAGTCTGGTTTTCATCTGATCCAGAGGAATTGCTAGGAGTTCACTAACGGCATCAGTATTGAACGTCGTGACCACATTTTCGCCCAATTTTCCGCCAAGATTGCGAATTTTGGTAAACTTGAAGCCGGACAGGAACTTTTCCACGGCGCGGTTCCGTACAACCGTCTGCTGGTTGGGCTTCTTGTGACCGGAGCCCAACTTGCTGAGGAGCTTGTTCTTGGCGACGCCCGCCGAGCAAGTGTACTGCAGCTGGTCCCAAATCTGTTGCCGCACACCCCGTACAATTTCAGATCCAATGAGGATAGCCACGTCGTCCCAGTCCGGATCTACAGACTCTTCCTCTTCGTCGAGATCGATTAAGGCGTCGGCTTTCCAGTCCAAAGCTGCCACAGAGGGAGATGGCAGGTTCTCGGTCGGATCATCGTAAGGGGGTGGGTTAGACAGCTCCGGGAAGCGCTCTAGGAGAATGGCGTGCACCTGGGCGGACAAGTCAAGGAAGACCTCATCGATACTGGCCTTCTCAACTTTTTGAAGTTGCGCAGGCAAGCTGTCTTTGATAACAGCAAGGATTCTCCGCGACTGAAGGCGATAGGGATCAAGCGACACCTTGTCGCTTTGGATGTTGGCAGCAGCATCGTCACGATAGGCCCACTTGTCATCGCCCTCCCGCCACGTCGCCACGTGCTGGGCTATGAGAGTAGGACACATTTTCTTGGCGTCTGTTACAGTACAATGGCGGCCAATGCCATGCTCACGTGCCGGATAGTTAACGGCGATGAGCCCTTGCCTGGCGAACGAATTAGGTTGCAAACGACATCGCCGACGGCTTGACGTACCACTGTTGGACAGCTAGAGGTTGGTCCTTGGGTGTTCCCAAGCGGACCATCTCACATTGTGCGTAGAAGGCGTCCAAATCAATGTGAGCGACAACCCGCAACGGGCAAGAAGTATTGTAGGCGGCTAGCTGGGACAGTTGTCTGTATGTGAACTGGGACTTGTGTCTGCTCGTCCCAAGAATGGGCGAGGAATTTTGAAAAGGCTCAGAAGATGACATGTTGGTAGTTGCAATAAGGCAAATAAATCAGTGTGCGTTAAAGCAGACACAAGAAGACATGCAAAGTTCAGTGTAATGAAACGTGAGAGACATGGATGCAGTCAGGCCACGACGTCAGCCCACGCCTGCCGGAGGGGTATTGTCATGTACCCCGCGAGAGCTGTTCGACGAGAAGGCCGAGAAGAGTACGAAAACAATTGCAGAATGATGTTCGTCTATCGAAGGCGCACGAGGCGAATATTCGCAGGTGCCAGGTAGGTAGGCGGTAATAGGTAGTCGTGGCAAACGCGCCCCAGACGCGCCTGCTCCAGTGTCTCCCAGTAAAACCCATCGCTTATCGCAGTCGGATTTAGCGCGCATCGGTGCCCCGCTCAGACCAACGATGATCCGCAGATTCGTGTGGACCCGCTTTTCGGCATTCTCCCAGGCAGGTGTCATGCGTGATGGTGATGGTCTTCCTTACTAACCGTAGCTCAAACGTGAATATCCTTATCCCGATAAATCCTGAGGTAATTAATATATATCGACAGGCCAAGGAAGCCTTCTTCTCATTGCCCGAGACACTCCAAGATCTGGTGGGACGCGATCTTTTTTTGGACTACAGGGTGGAACATTGCTCGAATACTTGATCAGGCTGTCTGTTCCACATCTACCACACCACTTCTCTTCTCTTCACGTTGGCATCGCCCAACACAGAAGGTGGTACGTGATTACGATGGTCCCAGCTGACAGAGGGGAAAGTACTCTGCCTCCTTCCCGCCCCCAACTCCCGTACGACAGTTCCATCTTCTAAGCAAGGCTTTGTCATACCCCCATATTCGGGGAGCCTCAGGGTCGACATTCGTTCAACGGCCTACTACGACCCTCTCGTCTGTTCTGCGCTAGCGTTTACTGGACCAATCCCAGGGCTGGGGTGTTTTTCTCTCTCTTTTTTGCCTACGGATACTCAGGGCATTCAACCATTGCGATATGCAGAGCCATCGGCTTCAGTTCCGTATCCACCGATGAGAGCAGCCCGAGGGTTCCCCAAGTCATTGATGATCGAGGCAGAAGGCTTTCCATGGCGGGTCTCTCCCATCCATGTTACCCCATGCTTTAACTGAGACGGTGACCAATGGCATTCCGTGGATCGGACTCGTTACACAGTACACCTGATGGCATCGTTACAGACAGTCAAAGCCGTCAAAGATGTTGAAATCGAATGCGATACGCAGAGCAAGACGCCTCATTTTCATCTCCCTCACGAACCCGGGACATTTAGTCACTCTTAGTATCTGGAACAGAATCCTAATCTTGTCAGGACCCCTCCCCGCGCCTGCCCTCCCACGCAAATTCGATATTTCATCGCCATCGCCGGGTCACTGGACAGCACAGCTAACGTTTCCAAGTAGTGGCTCCTGGCATTTGGATGAGTGTGCGTTTCCCGTGGCACGTGCCTGCAGCTTTTCCCCCGGCAATGGGGGAGCTGAAAGTGCAACATTGTCTGGGTTATGATGCAAAAACCCAAGTGTTTGCAGGCGAGCCTTGCTGATACCACCGCCAGGCAGCCGGTCAACCTGAAACTGGTGCATCGCGGCCCACCACTGGTCTGGAACCCCAAGTTATCATTCCGGTGGTGGATGATGTTCACGGCTTGCTGTTGTGCCCAGGTCTCAAGGACTAAAGTTGGAAACGGGCTGTTGCCGAGATATGACGATGTCTCAGGGGAGTCACCTGTCCGACATCCTCCACACCGATCCAAGAGCACCGCGTCGATGACATGACCACTAGTGACCAACCTACGCACCACAATTACGACAATGCCGACCGTCACCACCGCAATGGCGGCAGACGCGTGTGAATGGGGGGTCGTCACAGGCTACCGGACGCGGACCGAGCGGTTTACCGGTAGTGAACCAACAAAACATCAGTGTCTGATCGAACGCCGTCCTGGGTGGGTCTTCTGGCTGCCTTCTGCCGTTGCCTTGCCCGTGGAACAAGCCATGAAAGCCGCGCTTCTGTCATCCTCCCCTCACACCCACTAGGTCGACGAAAGGCTTGGAGGTTTCCTCTCGTCTGATTAGCCCATTTACTCGGCTCAAGCTTCTTACACGACCATGGTGGTTCCGACGCGGTATTGAGCAGCGTACGTCACGTCACTGCGTTCACTGGACGTCGTCGTTGAACCAGTCGGACACCAAAGCTCCCCTGTCCGAGAGAAAGGCATCGCGGACTAGCTCAAGTGTGTGCCTATTTGTGCTTACAGAATTCAAGACAGCTGCAAGATCCATCCCACCCTCGGATCTTGAACAACGAACGCACCCCTGGACTAGGCCCGTTTCTCAGAAACGTTCGTTGGGGGCCTGAACCCTGGAATCCTGGAAGAACGTAATCGTAGTGGTCGACCACGATATGCCTCCTTGAAGCGATGGGAGCCGATCGTTCTCCCCGGACGGCATTCAGAAACTGCATCAGATGTGGCGCGGCTCGTTCGCAAGTGATATAGTATGAACAATGCAGTGGCGATATAAATTGGGGGATTCAGCAGATGAATCCACTGACTAGCCTCTCCAAAAGCTCGTTGATGGCTACTGTGACTGTTAGACTTGAAACTTTGAGACTCTGTATCTTTCCCAAGCTCTTTACTTTCATTTTTACAGAGCGTTCTTCACAGCCATTGCAGTCTTTGCAAGGGTTTGGGTTCCATAATCAAGTGGTATCATGTAAGACAATCTTCAACCAGGAACCCTCCCTCCCCACAAATCTGACATCCGTCAAGGTCACAAGACGGAGACAACTCGGACGACGAAAGCGAACTCCCTCCCAACCCCACGCGGTCCATGCCGGAAGGGTCGTGGAAGTGCTGTCAGTGCGCCGAGAACAACAACAGCGAGCTCGCGGGGACGGGCGACGATGGCAAGATGAGGTGCACCGGGTATTCGTGCGGCAGCTCCTGCGATCACGTCCAGTGTGAGTCGTGCTCTGATCCGGGCTAATCCTTTTTGGGGTCTTGAAGATGGAAAGGGAATGTCAGGGCGAGCAAAGGAAAGGGGAGGGGTTAGGGGCGCGTTTTTTCAGAGAAGTCAACAGGACAACGAGTACGGGATTACTTCGTTGGTATTCGAGTTACCGCAGTGTTTTATGTTTAAGTCGGGCTGTTAATTATTGATTTTCATGGGCTCAAGCAATACGTCCGTGAAGTTGGACGTTTCCATTACAAACATGGGTTCGAGTCAATCGGGCACAGCCCCGCCACCTCCGGGGTGATCCGACAACGGCCCGGTCCGGCAGGCACAAAGAATTCGGTCACGCACCTCCAGCTGAGTAGGAGAACGCAGCACACGACGCCCCAGAATGTAGAATCAACAGTGATTTTATATATGGCTCGGACCAATAATACTAACTAGCTAGATCCACAAGGTTTGTACGTACAGTATTAACTATTACACCGTGAACATCACCAACAAGTCGGAGACCATATGTATACCAAATCGACAAAGGAAACCCAAAAATTCGCAGAAAGCTCCACCAACGCCATACAATGCCTTTCTGAGGGGTATCTTCAGTGTGTATTCTCAGCGAGTGGCCCTGACTTCCTGCATTTCAACCCATTCCGAAGGTTGATTGGGGTTCCTCAGCCTATGCCTCTCTCTTAGAGTCTGCAGGAGGGGCCCCATCTCGTAGTCGCTTTCCATGCTATCATGCACAGCACAGGGCGATCCTCGTATTGGTAGAAGCCAATCGATCAAGCTGTGTCCCATGATAGAGGTCCAGTTTCTCCTCCACCCAAGATCCCACGGATTCTCATCCTTTTCAGTCATCACGATGGCGAATACCCGGGTTGCCAGGCGGTCGCGTGGCGAGGTGCTGTCGACAGTGGCGTTGAACGAGGTGGAGGCTCCCGGCGGATACTTTGGAAGGGGGTAGGTGATCAGACCATATCCTGGTCCTGGGGGTGTATCACTGGGGACTCGGATGGCCAACTGATGCACCCATGATTTGCGAAGAGCGTCGATATTAGTTATATTTAGGAAAATGAAGCGCCAGGACGTGGCTGTCATTAAAAAGGTAAATAAGCCGAAAAAGGCAGCGATGGCGACGCCGGAGATGGTTCTGCCATCGGCACTGCCACTGCGAAGCTGTTTCGACAGACAGTATGCTGCCGTTGCAAGTGATATTGTGCAGTACAAGGTGCAATAGAACGTAAACTGGGCAAAATACTTGAACGCTTTTGTGGATTAGCATCACTTCAAGGGGACCAGAAGCTCTACACAATCACTCACAAGTCTCGGACACCATGCCACCAACCCAAGGGCAGTAGTGGTCCATCTTCCTTACACATCGCCCCATTTCGCTAGAATGATGCGCCCGATCGGGCTTCCAGTTGCGACATTCGGAACACCACTTAGGCCGCCCATCGCTCTCGCATACGAAAACATCTCTGCTGTAGAATTCTTCCAAACCAGGGCTATCGGGATTCTGGTCGGGACCAGTAAAGTACGGCTGGCTCTCCAAGTCACCCTCCTTTCTGCGCTTGCGTTTCTGGCTCGACTGTCTCGAGGGTAGCTGGGCCTGGGGACCGAGCGGAACCAGTCCGGGATCGTGCTTGACTTTGAGAAAAGTTCGGAGATAGGTAATTATCGTGAGCAGGTAGAAGAAGATGTAGATTGTTATGACGGCGATCGCTGTGCCTCTCTCGCCCCGTGCCCTGTACAGGTAATCGACTGCAGACAACTGGTCAGCTAGGGCGCGTACACCGATGTCTTGTGTACGGACTAACCTCCGAGGTAGGCGACAATGATGTATGTTGCGTAACCACTTGTGGCGGTGATGATGATGGGGATGATGCGCGTCACCCATCGCGATGCACATTTCGTGCTGGTGGCTGCCGACATTGCTGCGATGATCCAATCATGACCGACTTATCGGGAGCTGACCTCAAGACCGAAGAGACTGTCGCGTTACGTGGGAAGAGAGGAATCAATCGGAGGCGGCGACGGGCTTGACAGCCGCGTCAGTCGATGCGGCTTTGCTGCAGGATGGGAGGGTTGAGGTTGTCGTCACCAGGTTCGTCCGCTCGGGAGCTGGGCGAATGGTCAGACGGAGGCGACGCCCGGTCGAATCTGCGCCTGGGCGTCGGGGAAGGGACCAGGGTCTCGGCAAGCGCGATGGAGACCTTCCCTGTTTAAACAGCCTAGAAGTGAACACTGGACAGGGCGGGTAGACGCGCTGTAGATTCAGATGCAGGCGAAACGTCACGTCGGTCTGTCTTGCTCTGCATTCGTATTGAATAGAGGATTGCTTGTTCATTTTGCTTGTGACGTACGACAACAAGACGAGTTGTGAGGATGCTGGGCGAAGGCACATGGAAGTTCAAGAAGAGATGGTACATTGGCATGTCGGCGTCTGGAGGGTAAGATGATGGAAATAGAGCGAAGAGAAGCATGCTAAGGAATCGATATGCATTGCCACTGTCGAAGTGGAACTACGAGTAATACAATATACAGATAGTCCGTATTAGAGAAAGGCCTCTTCAGCCCTACAGCCTGCCGCTGCCGGAAAGTCAGTCTGCTGCTGTATGCGTAGTAATAAGAACCCTGTGCGGATGCTACTTGCATCTTTTCCCCTGTGTAACAACGCTCCCGTCTTCCCTTCCATCGCCCATCAACCCACCTGCTTAAATACTTCCTCTATTTCTACACATTCGTGCAGCCGATCACTTCCGTCTTCTTCGACCAGTTCATGCATGTCAGCGTGGAAATCCACTCTGGGAGTCCTGAAACCTCCTGAAGGCTGTTACTTCCCGGCAAGTCCTCAAGGTTTCCGCCGAAGCTTCTCAAGAGCGGATACGGGTAGTGCTCAAGCAGCATTCCGCTTCGTCTATCCAATCCACACGATGTGGTTCATGTATTGTTGACCGAAATACGATGCCAGCTTGCCGACCCAAGCGCGCGTCAGGCTCCTTACTCGCTAGTTGATACCCACCTCCCCCGAGATCGGTAGACTATGACAAAACAACTCCAAGAGCAATGATTCGTTCTAACAGCATACGCGACTGGGCCGCGAAAAAAGCGTGTCTAGCAGTCACTTCAAAACAACGCGCCCCTCAGGAGTCGGACAACTAGCTGCTGCTGCAACCTACAAATCTTCCATGCTGTGGCGCAGACTTCAGCTACCATCGCAGTCAATACCCCATCTGGCGTTGGCTTCGTCTTGAGTTGGGCGCAGCCGGGGTCCTCATAATATCCGAGACATGTGCAGTTCGTTTATCTAGTTCCATGAGACTTTCTCCGACTACTCCAATGCTCCGATTCTTCTCACCAAATCATTCTACCATCTACCAGGCTATCAAGCCTATTAATTCACTCGGAAGCAGTGAGCCGCAAGGAAGTCGCATTTCCAAGTCAGCATATCTTCGGGTCAGCCGCTCCTGATCCATCTGAGGCTCTGCTCATCAAGCACATGCCTGCCTTCAAAGTCGTCAGCTGTCATCTGGGTGGTCATCAATGATCCCTGAGGCAGAGAACCACGAACCCGATATTCCTGGCGTTATTGAGGCTCTTCTGTCTGCCAAATGGTAGTCTTTGCTGTCTCTTTCAATGTTACCCTCGCACGAGCAAATCAAAACCTCTCTTCTTTTACAGCCTAGCCACTGAGATCGCCCCCTGAATGGCTGTAGCCGTTAATATCCAAATGCGAAGCCCACTCAAGAACTGCCACCTGTCGACAACTCGCGTTTGAGCCTGACGAAAGACAACCTCTTAACTGATTTGCCGCTCGTGTCAGCCGAGCCTATCGTCATCCTGGGCGTCTTTATTCACGGAGGGGTACATCATGCAGAACCTGATGAGGCTCTTCACTCCTCATAGTGAGATGAGGCTCCGAAAAATCATGCAAGGCTTGGAAGATATGCAATACTCATGATTCACGATCAGTATGACCGAGATGGAAAGCCCTAGCATCTGGTGGCGTGTGGTAGCAGAGCCTTCTTGCCAGCAAACGGTTATATAAACCTGTCCCCTGCCCCTTCTCTTTTCCCCATTTTAGCTCTGATATTATTTTGACAGTTGGAGCTCTATGCCGCGAAGACAGAGCGACTAGCAGAGATCTCACACGATGATCCAAGACGAACGAAGACGAGCCAAGACCAACGGAGACGAGCCAAGACGAGCGGAGACGAGCGAAGATGGACCTTGAAGATTGCCTGGAGACACCGAATGAAGCAATACTGTTGGACCGAAAGGAGGATATCCGAGTTCCACAGGAACTGAGACCAAAGAGAACGAACGCAGAGGACGACGTCAGTCCAGACCACTGAGTCGCCTAGCCCCTTACCCCTATTCGATCGAAAAGAGAAGGACTTAGCCAACGGCACTTACGTATGATTGCCGGAAGGAATCCCATACGACGGTGGTCATGTCCATCCCAAAACGATCTCGGCAACGCTATACATAACGACACTCACATGCTACTATTTCACTCGTCGGCCAACAGAGCTTCTACGATATCTACCAGAGCTCACCCTGCTCACCGATCGGTGTATTGCATATATTATCACGTGACCTCTTGCCAAGGGAGGGGGGACAGCAGCACGATTACGGCAGCAAGCAATGTGGCTCCACAATCCAACGGACGCCCCTGGGAATGAGTCCTGCTCCTGCAGAACAGCTGATGCCTTGGATGCGGGGTTCTCAGGAGTATTGCATCAACTTCAAGGCTTTACCCGACTGGTTTATTGACCTTTATCCACGAAAGCTCGTCACGTCTGCGACTCGCCCATATGACATCTCCCTGTGGGGGGTTTCTGTCAGACGGGTGACGAACTGGCGCTAAGTGAGACCGCAATAGCAGATGACTCGGTACAACACAGCGGAATCGACACAGAGCCACCCGATTCCAGTTGCGAGGCCATTGATTCGTCCTTGGACATGCGGCTCTGCTACCTCGCTCCAGAGAAAGCCCAACAAGTCGCCCATGCACAACGGCTGCCTGGCACATAATCCAGGGCGGCAGACTGCCGAACGAAACGACTGTTCTGCCGCAAAAACCCGCAGAGCCTCCAACTGCAGATGAGAGGCACGACGGCAATGACAATTCCCTGTAACCCATACCTCAGTTTCCATTCACAGAGCCGCACTTCAACACACCGCAAGGCGTCACAGCCCGGTTCTGTTGCCAATTGGCTTTGCTTTCCACCCCTGACTTCGTCTTTCATTCCACCCTGCCTCTACCTGCCCAGGCAAGGGTCATTGAAGCGTTTCCTCTTGGATAATTCGCTCAAATGTCTGACTTGACTTCTTCGCAGGCCACACCTGCCTGTTGGTTCACAGCACCGGCCTAAAACATACCGGAATATGAGGCGCATCTAGCAGGCCCTCTGACGACCGAGGCTTACCCGCCAATGGACGATAAGAGGCACCGCACACCATGGCGCAGTTTGGACACAGGCCAGACACCGAATTCGACTTTTTGGAGACTTTGACTGCTACACCCCGGTGCGTGAGCATTCTTGCCTCGACAGCAAGGGTCAAACTTACACCGAGTTCACGAAAAGGGCCTGTTGCCAAAGAGTCATCTTCACATTCTCGGCGGCGCCGTCTGGACTTTCCGGTGAAAAAGGATCGCCTTGGGCTGTCTTGCGTGGCTTGGATTGTTCAGAATGGAATTACCATTGCCTTGACTTGACCTTCTCAGTGGGCTCAGTTCTAAACGAGTGTTTAGAACGGTTCGCAAACGAGATGCTATTGCAAACCTGGGGATATAAACAGGTCTCTCCCAAATCTATCTCGTGGCCTGGATCTTGGTCGTCATCAGCCGCTTCAGTCTCATCGTGTCTACGATCTTGTCTTTATTGTAATCCACATAGCTCTCAGAATATTCTATCTACGCCTTACCTTCAAAATGCCCCGCAGCTCTGACAAGCCGAAGGCCTCTACGGTCTGGGTCTGGACCTGCGTAAGATTCTACCTCATGAGTAATAGAACGCCAGCTAACAGTCCCCCAGTGCAACTGTGGCGACTCTGGGATGCTTTGCGAGTCGAACCCCTCCTGTCCTAGCTGCTACCGCCAACGTTGCACGCATTGCACCGTCTACGAGGCTCCCAAGAGGAGGAGGAGATGAACTTCGGACTGCCTTCTTGAGCGGTTCCCACTTGCAATTGCCGAACAACTCACCACGATGTCTGACGACGATGCTCTACTCCCTGCTTCCCACGAGTACATCACTCAGCTCTCGTGAGGCCTCGACGATCTGAGAGAGCGGAGCTCATTCGGCTGGCTCCTTGGACCAATTGCCCGCGAGAGGCTACAATAAGGGGGAAAACGAGCGTGGTTTTCGCTCCTCGAGTTACAACATCAGGCTCGGATGGAATTGTCTCCTTTGTTATTTTGGTATTTCCTTCATCGTCTCTCCCACGTCTCTGCTTGTCTCGGATTGGTCGCTGGGTAACTCCAACAACAGACTTGTTTGCTATTTTGGTATTGTCAGGCTCGCCTCCTCTGAACTTTTTTCTCTTTCTTTTCCTTTTCGCTCTTACTCTCATTTTATATAGACCAGGCTGGTTAGATGGATAGAGGTCTCAAGACCAACCCGCAATGGAGCATGTCGCTTTCTCACCCCAATTAGAGTTCTTGTCCTTGTCGTATTTGCAGCAATTTCTCACTGCCGTGACACCTCCAGCCTCGTGACGTCAAACCGTCAGATTCGTGCATCCGACTCAGCTTGTACGACCACACACAACTGGACTCATCAGGCTCCAATCCCTGAATGGAGATCTACTCTGCAACCCCTTATTTCGTGCCACCCTGGAGCATCCTTCCACGCAGATGTTGTATGACTTGGGTTCGAGGGGCGCGGGTCACAAAACCGCGCCACCGGTGTAGCTCGCGGGGCAAAGTAAGGAACCATCCCAAGTCACGACCGGGGAATGGGTAGGGGGCCCTTCGCAATCGATCGTGGCATAGCTTGTGGTTGCTTCAATTCCTCGTGCCTGTGTTCCAACGTAACCCATCTAGCGGCGCCTTCCCGCACAACCACGCAGCCATGTAAGACCAAACCAGTCCAGCCCTACGTCTGAAAAGACTTGGGGGCGTTCAGCCACACACCCTCCTCAGATCTATTTCGCTTCACGCAGGCTTCAGCCGGAGCAGGGCTCCTTTTCTGCACTGCATACCTTACCGTAGATGGGGTAAAGCAGCCACCCACCCCTACCCATGCACCCACAAAATGTGCACACAACGCACGCCCCGAGGGTTCGGTATTCAACGCACGCTTGCATGCACAAGCTCGCACCTTTGGACACGAGCCGTTGCGCTGGCCGCAGCCAGGCACACCCGCCGAGGACGAGACACCGTCTCAAGAGGTGGAGCGAAACGAAGGGCTCTCACCGGTAGAGTGGGGCTGAGCGAGGCCAGAGGGCCGGTGAGGACCTGACGTGGCTGGTTCGGTTTCTGGGTTTGGGTTCTCATAGACACTGCTGCGCCTAGCCTTCTAGAAGAATGCCAAACTTGTGACATTGCGGTGCGTGTGTAATTCCAAGGTGAGAGGTGTATGACATCCCAAAAACCAAACAAGAGAAAGAGAGAGATTCTGGGCAGTGCCCACATTCGAGGCGAGCGAGGTCCCAGATGCCTCATGCTTACTACCTAGGTAGCTTAGCTGAGCTCAGCCTCCCGCCTCAAAAGCTTTTTAAAAAAAAGACATCGACGAAACTGTCAAACGTGTTGTAACTCTCAGAGTGCTTTGGTGCTTTTGCAAAGACCACGCGGCATTGTAATGAAATTGAGGCGCGTTATGGGAATTGTAGCGCGAGCGCAGCACAGCTGTGAGGAACATCCAAACAAAACCAAACGGACTGGAAAGAAAATACGGAGCATGTATCGTGCCAATCCATGTTGCCCGAACTATCGGTGGACAGATGGAAACGAGCTCCGCCACACGCCACATCGTCAGGCCTCTTGCGCGCACTTGCGAGCGAGCGAGGTAGAACCTCACCGAGGATTTGGTGCCTCGAGGCTTTCTTGGGAATTTGATGGGAGCAGTGTACGTCTTCCGACATGCGAGGAGCCTGCCGTATAAAAGAATAGACGCTGTCCCCCAAAATTTGGATATTCGGATCATCAGACTCAACAATCCAACTCAAGCACCAGGCATCAATACTCTCAGCTCTTCCTTTAAGACCCCTCAAGATTCTTGTATCATCCCACTGCTCCTTCTCGCACCTCAACCATGCCTGGACACAAGCACTCGTCCTCCAAGGGTCATGGCCACAGCCACGGCCACGGCACCAGCTCCAAGACGTACATCTGGGTCTGGTACTGTGAGAACTGCAGCACCGGCCCCCTGAACTGCTCCATCGACGCCCAGTGCACCAACCCTAACTGCCAGCACACCCGCTGCGGACGGTGCACGACGGAGCGGGTTGCCGTCCGCAATGGACACTAGAGTAAGTCTTCTCCCTCAACCAGACTTCTGGTCTCGACCGGACGACGCGAGACTAACACGTTCGGCAGTCCCCCCACCACCACCGCAAAAGCGCTGCGCGCTTCGGGCCGTGATCTTGCCCGTCCATGTCTTCCACCGGCACCGGGTTGGCCATCGCCGGCCCGCAAAGCTTTCCACGACGGCCAAGAACTTCACGGACAATCACAACGGCCCTCCCACCGCAAAACACACACCAAGCTCCAGAACACCACAGACAACGAGGCTCCCGCTGGACGGCCAGAGCTTCCCACATACGACGAACGTACACACGGTAGACGAGTGTGTTAACAAGGCAACAACGGGACATTTTAGACATACACCACATTCTCACGATACCCTCATTCTTTCTTCGCCCTGTCCACTTTGAAGGGGGGGAAGTAACCAGTCACTACCGCAGTGATGGGGGGAAAGATAGATAGGCGAGCAAATAGACTGCACTCGTTTCCGCCTTCGCGGGCTTGTAAAAAAACACAGCAGGAGCTGCTTCAGAGCCTCATCACCCCGTGACCGTGACCGAATGCAGTGGCTTAAACACCTTGTCCGTCCGCAGCAACTCGCCTCGTTTCTGGCCATGGGAATGTGACGTCGAGGGCAAGGTTGCGTCAAGGGACATCTGAGCTCGGTGACGGAGGAGGGAGCCGCAAAAGCTGCCAGGTGGGGAGGGGGGGGGGCCTTTTGACACGAAAGAAAGCTCGCCTCGCTGTGTCGAGTTACGCCACGGCGTAATAACTCAGAGCGCGAGGGAAAACGAACGCAATTGAGATGGAAAAGTTATGGAAAGTTGGCCGCCTTACGTACACTTTGCTCGGACTCTGCCACACTTGGTGCGTTCGTCTCTTGGCAGTAAAACATTGGTTGTTCCGTGGTGTTTGGTTTCATTATGGTGTATCTGGAGAGAGGAGAAGCGGCAAGAGAAGCAGGAGTTGGAGGGGAAGTTGCGGCTCAACGATAGTACCTTACTTGGTCACGTGTCTTCTTCTACTCAGCATCAAGCCCAACGTTCCCCTATTATGTAGGTATTCATTCAGGTAGCCAACTAATTAGAAGGCCAGGCCTCTTTGCTGCAGGTGCACTTTCCACCTCACTGGTGCTCCTCTCTCGCCCTATCATCGACACATTATCCAGCCCTGCTGCATCTTCACCATATTAAAACAACCGCAGTACGTACCAGCACACCGTGACGACCTATTCGCCCAAGCTGCCACAAACGCTCCAGCCACGCGGAGTCTCCACACTTCGCCCGACGCCATAGTGGAGGGGGCCACCGTGGACGCTAAAGCGCAGCCCCTCCGCAGCGCGCCTGTCGGGGCCCATTAAACGCGTCTCAGCATACCTAACCACCGCGCATCAACGCCCAGCTTCATCTCACCAGGGCCGCACGCAGAAGCCAGCGTGGTTTATCCGTCCCCGGTCCCGTGTAATACCTTACAGTAAACCCTTGCAATCCCCAGGCCCAAGAAGCTTGCTCCTTGAAAGTAGTACCCAGTATGGAGCAAGCTCAGCTAGTTCTCATCTAATTATTCCACTTACCCATCCCACGATCCACCACTCCTTTACCGAAACTCACCGTTCACCGAGCAACACATCACCATCTTCAACTCACCAACACCCCCGTCACAAACCTGCCAAAATCCCAAACGACGCATACCCAACAACAGCGCCTCTTACCAAAGTCCCATTCCTCCTCACCTTCCAGAACAATTTGAAACCTGCATATTTCCCTTCGGCATAGCCACTCTGCTTACATCACCTTCATCGTCTAACTCCTCTCATCCCACGCCACCCCAAACTTCATCCAATCACCTGCTCTATTCCCAATGACTGCCCTGAGAAAAGTCGGTGAACCAACTGGCTTCCAATCACCTCCCCAAAAGCCCCGCGAACCCGTCCACGTCCACGTCCTTGGTTCTCAGACTCCCCCCGCGGTGTCACCATCACAGCCCCAAGCCGCACACTTACCGACGCCGTTCCGCCCAATCTCACAGCAATTTTTTTTTTTTTTTAAAAAAAAACACCTAGCTCGGTGGGTCGCCAAACGGGCATCACCAAGCCAAAACCACGTCAGGATCCCCGTGACATCATCACCACCAGAAGCCAAGGAGCGAGCAAAAGCTCGAGAAAACAAGTGAAAACGGCTTCGTCATTCAACACGTGCGTATGTATTCCCAGCGATGACCGAAACCAACTACTTTCGTTCCCCCTTACCATCAAGAAATGCGTCAGTAAGAAAAAGTATACCCCAGCTACGTTGTCACCCCCTCGATAGAGAAATACTGCATTCGGCAAGGATTCCAAAAACGCAATGTTTCTTCTCTTTCTGTCTGCGTCCCTACTACGCCACATCAGCTGACCTGACCCGCCCGGTGTGCCGCGTTTGTTCCCCTTTCCATCGTCAAGTCGAGTCAAGTCAGTCAGTCCCTTCGTCGTGCCTCGCGTGCAATCAACCAGATCCCGTAATGTACACCAAGATGAATAATGAAAAAATTTGGCCCCGCGACCTCCCGTCCCCCCTCCCCGACTTCGCCTGTCGAGAGACCGCAAACTCCTGCCGAAACGCCTTACTGATCCGGACCGCCTTCGTTTGTCGACGTCAAGACTCTTATTAAGTAGCGGGCAACCCGCGCCGTGCCTCACACCGAACCCGTGCCTCTCCCCCTCCCTACTCCTGCCGGGCCGTGATGGTGGCCTCGGGGCTCACAAGCTCGGGGCTAACGAGCCTGATGGTCGACTCGCGCGATAATTCCTCCAGGGCGTTGCGCGACGCCTTGCTCAAACTCCGGTGAAACATGGTGGCAATATTGCCCGTCCTCCGCGCCGGTGTTGCTTCGCTCTCCGGTGAGCCTGCCGCCACAATCGTCATTCTGGGTGCGCGGCTGGTGACCTTCTTGGGTGACCCCTTGCCGTACGTCTTCAGCACCTTGCCGGTGCCCAGCTTGCGGATGCCTCCGGTCTGGCGGGCAGGCGTAGGGACCGCGTACTTGTCAGGTGTCGGCTTCTTGACCGAGCCCTTCGCCGGGGTCCCCTTCCCAGACGCTTTTGCGGGTGTCCCTTTGGCGTTGCCGAGGACCGCCATGGCCGACATGCGTCTCTTAAGCGTAGTGGCACCCTTGGCGGCGGCCTTGCTGACTGTCTTGAGGCTCGTCGTCGCAGAGAGCGAGTGTCTCGCGCCCTTGGCGGCCTTGATCTTGCGCTTTTTGGCGGGGCTAAATGCGTCGTCGTCATCGTCGTCTCCGACTAGCGCCTCGAGCTTGCGCTTGCTCGCCTTGACGGCGTTCTTCACAGCAGCTTTGAGAGTCGACTTGGGCGGCTTCGGCTGCTTGACTTCCTGAGGCTTCGGTCCCAGGATGCCGCGGCAGTTTGGTGCCCCGCATAGACACTTCTGGACGTTCTCATCGCTGAATGGGCTAAAGTTGTAATCGTAAGTGAGCTCATCTCCCGTCGTGATGGGCTTGTCCCCCGCGAAAAGCGCCATTCTCGGGTGTCCCGAGACGATCCACTTGATCATCCGGCAGTTTGGTTGGCATGAGTGGTTGACGAAACGAGCGATGCTACCGGTCGTTGCGTCGATAATCATGTTCTGATCGAAACTCATGAGATAGTAGCACTGGCTGGGTTAGCGCTTCGATCCGCGAACAGCGGCTCGCGACATACCTTGTTGTCTTTGTACTTTGTCTCCATGCGATGTGTGCACTCCTCGTCCGTGATGATCTCTCCGGTGTACTCCATGATGATCTGGTTGGGCTCGAAGCACCTATTGGCCCGGATGCCGTATCCGCGGTCCGACGTCTTGATGACCTCCACACCGACACGGTACTTGCCGCCGCCCGACTTTCTCTCTTGAAGATCGGCAAAGGCGCGGTTCGAACAGTTGTCTTTGCCGACGTTGCAGTTCTTGTCGTCGCACTCGTATAGCATGATTCGGTTCTGGCAGTCTTCGCCGCAGCCATCCTCGGGCTTGCAGACGCACTTGGACTGGTCCACGAAGTGAGGCGTCTTTTTCCAGTACAAGATCGAATCGCCGATGAAGCGGTCTATGTCCTTGTCAGCAGAGGAATTCCAGGCTCAAACTCGAAACTCACTCTTGGTCATTTTTCTGAACTCGTCTGGCTTGGGCTGGCCGGGCGGCAGGGGATTGCAGGTATCGTAAGGCAACTTGAAGTCGCGGCCGCTCAGCAGCAGGCGCAGACCGGTGAACATGGGCAGCGGTAGCACTTTGTTGGCCTTGCCGTAGCCTTGCAACTCGGGGGTCTGGGCGAGCTTCCTTTGCTCGGCAATCGAGAGTCCCTTTGTCGGATCTGATGGGGTGTCCTGGCCGGCGTAGAGCCCGCGGTCAAGGTACTTTTTGGCGCGCTTCGTCTTCCTTTGCGACACGTCGGCTTCGACCGGCTTCTTCTCTTGGGCCGGCTCCTCCTTTTTCTTGGGCTCCTCTGATCTGTCCTTCTTTGGCGGAATTGGGTTGCCGTGTTGGTCCACGATGACCAGCTTGCCGTTGGACCATACCGTGTTAATGATGGGCTTCTCGTCAATTTTTGCAAACTCGTTGGTGTCCTGGAGGCGGCGCAGTTCGCGGGTCATCTTGGTCATGTTCTTCTCGAACGTCTTGCGGCTCCGCTTTCCGAGGTTCGAGACCTTGGTCGCGAGCGACTCTGCAGGAGTGCCCGTCACACGCGCCGTGTTGCGGGTGAGGCGGGGTGTCTCTGGCTTGTCCGTCTTGGCCTTCTTCCCGCGCGGCGCCTTGAGGTCAAGAGACCACTGGAGGTCCAACGCGTCGATCCCGTCGCGGACAAGGCTGCCGGCGACGCGCGTCGTCTCGTCTGTGTTGTTCTCGCCATCGACCAAAGTATCACCGGAAATTGTTCTCCGACGTCCAACTACGTCGTCGCCTTTGGCGCGCCGATGGCCGCGGTTGGCGGTGCCGCTCAGCTCAGACAAGTTGTATACGCCTTTTCCTGAGCAAGAACGCCGCGGACGCGCTGCCGGTTGAGGTTCCGCGGATGTCTGAGGTGTTGGCTCGGGCGTCGTTGGCTCGGATATTATAGTGGCGGTTGTGGTAGTGGTGGTGGTGGTGGTGGTGGTCGTCGTCGTCGTCGTCATGATGGCGGTCTCTTCGGCGGGTATTTCGACCTGAGCTTCAATTTGAGCTTCGACGTGGGTTTCGGATTCGAGGAGGGCAGGGACGTCTTCGAGTTTGGGGCCGTCCGAAGCCTGGCTGGCAACATCGGAAATGCTAGTAGGGGGCGTCGAGCTCAAGGACGCGATGTTGGAGGAGCAGTCGGTAGCGGCAGCGGACAAGCCGCTTTCGCTTGGTAAAAGAGACATATTGGGGGGGGGAAACCCAGTCTCGACGCGATTTCGAACAATTGAAACCTTGACGGGTATGTCGAGGGTAGAAAGAGTCGAAATGCGACGCGTTCCGGATTGAGGTGCGTGCGTGTGCGTGTGCGAGGTAGGAGGTGAGGTGTGGTGTTGGAGAGTGGGAGGGCCCAGAGTAAAGTTCCAGACACGACAGGAAAAGCAGGAGGAAAGAGAGGAAGAGATGTGCTGAGGGATTGAGAGATTGAACCAGGGGGGGTCCAGGTCCAGGTCCAGGCTCAGTCAGGTAAATGGCACAGAGTTGGCTCGTTCGTTCGCTACTCTCTTAGCTTACTGGCCGGGCATTGAGTGGCAATACCGACGCTGAAGTTGTAGCTGGAGGAGCCTGTTTACCTGGCCGATCGTAGAGGTAAATAACAATACTGCGTGCAATGGCTGAAGAATCGAGATGATTTGTAGCTTGCGTCTTTTGATACTGGCGCTTTTCCCCGATGGAAGACAGACAAGGTTGAAATTAAAGTGGGCGTCAGGAAAAGAGGGCAGAGGAATCAACCAGGTCGTGAAGCACAAAGACGGTGGTCAAACGCCCTGGTCTTTTGTGGTCGGAGACTTTGGTTGAAAGGGTGCGCAGGTCTGTTGAGTACGTATCCGTTGCCGAGTGAGGTTTTTATTTTCTGGTGTGGTGAAAGCAGGAGCGCAACAACCTTGGGGGTCGAAAAAGCCCCAAAAGGCCGCAGCCGAGATGTCAGAGTGTTGTGAATGAGGCACAGCAGGGGAATAGAGCCGTGGCGAGGTGAGAATGAGGGTGAGCGTGAGCGTGGGCGTGAGCGTGAGCGAGTGCGAGATGGGAATCAGAGACACAGCTTTTGAGAAGTCGGATGGCTGGAGACGCGGGTTCGAGGGAGGTTCCGTTCGTGCTCCTACACTCACTAGTGACCTTTGACTACCTTGGGAAGTGAACTGGTCGTCTGTCGTGCTGAGGCGCGGGAGTGGGGGGGCGCGCGACCTGAATCGATCCCAAAAGGGACGAGCAACGCCGATGGTTGGTGGACTGGGAGGAGACGGACGTGATCAACGGATGTGATTGCTCGCTTGCTTCTCCGTACAGGATTTGCCTGGCGCGCTGTTGGATGTCGGTGCTGGTGCTGTTGCTGTTGACGAGGAGGACGGTGGTATTGTCAAAGGCAAAGAAGCGTGGGCAAATGCACCGTCCTTGGCCTTCCAGTTTTGTCTTTGGCCCGGCCTTGTCTGGTCCGGTCTTCCGTCAAAGTCTGTCGAGTGGACAGTGAAGGACGGAGGTCACATACATAGTAGACAGACATGGGAAGAAAAGCATCAAGGTGTCTTTGAATGTGTACGTGACGCGGGTGTGAAAAGAAGCCTGGCCGCGGTTCTGGTCTCCTCTCGTCCTCGTCTTGGGGACAATACACAAAAAGTAACCAGGAACACCACCCCCCGGTTGGTTCGTGTCGTGTCGTGTCGTGTCGTGCCGTGCTGCCTACGTGAGAGCCTGTCTGTCTCCTCCTCTTCGCTCTGTCCTGGCCCCTTCTGTTCTCTCACCACTCCCATCTTGCTCTTCCTCCACTTATACACCGGCACGGAACATTGGATCCTTCGTGTAGCTGACCACACTTCGCCACAGCACGTGTCCGACTGGGTAGTAGTCTTTGATTGTAGAAAAACAGATTGCTGTTGATGAGGGGAATCTTGTCATGCGCTCGTGACTTCTTCAACATGCCTTTTACTATGGTTTGTCGTCTTGATCGATGCCAACTCGAGGTGTTATCTGTTGCGCTGTTTGTACCATCTCGGACCTCCTCCTCGTTTGGGACGCCACTCCTGGCGCTGAACCGCCCCGATAGAGGCATGATGGTCGGCACCACCTCCGACTTGCTGCATGAACCACCTGGCCATTACCACTCAACATTCTGGCTCGATACCTTGAACTCATAGCGGTGCTGGGACAATATTCCCATATCCCTATGGAGTCCCTATGGAGTTGTTTCTTCCACTAGTCGATGCAGGCAGTCGTGAGCATGCCGCAATTGCTTCTCATCGAGGACCGAGAATTGGCCCCAAACATTGAAATTGTCATCGTCTCCAGCTTGGTCCCATCACTCGACGGCTCTTATCTCTTAGACGCCGAGTCGTAGTTTCTCATTCACCCAGCTAGGTAAGAGGTGACCAGGCACTACGTCGCTGGAGTTTGTTCAAACCCTGAGATTGTCCGTAATGGGTAGAGGATGCAAGATGGTCTGGTCTGGTCGGCACATCGTGGAAACCCACGGTCATCCGGCGGGAAGAGGCGCATGCTGTGAGACCGTCATCGCTGCTCATTCGGTACCGTACTTGTCGTCGGTTGAAGCACGCAAAGAGTTGCAGCCCACACCAACGAGCAATCTCGAGCCAAACGAACAACAGAGCATTGGGTTCCTTCTCAAACTAACATCATGCCCATCTGCCAATTGCCACCTTATTCCGTTTCTCGTACTGTGTTTGGCTGTCTGTGTTGCTGTCGAGCAATCCATTCATCCAGTCGCCCGAATTGTATGTTCTTCTCCACCAGGTCGTGCGTGTCTACAATAGTCGAAAGACGTCTTCCGCCAAGAGAGTCCATAATACAGGCTTGTCAGATCAACTTACCGACGTGAAGTAGTGGCAGAGGAGCCTGGATGGCTTTGGTGATCGAGCATTCATGCCGGCATGCCAGTCCCGAGTGTAGCTTTGATTGCAGACACGCCGCAATTACCTTGTGAGAAATGCGCAAACATGAAATCACCAAGCCCGAATGTCGGCTACTTAGGTGACGGTGAGCCCCTGGGCGGCGGGTCGCTGAGGTAGGTGCCACCTCCAGACTTCATCCGTCGGGCTGCTGCGCATCTACGAATCGCACGAACCCAGTCTCCAGGAATCTAGGAACTCAATATCGACAACGTTTCGAAGAACGGGCAAGTCCCCCGAGTCAGTCAGTCCATCGCTCCGCCGGTCCGAAGACGAGCCTAGATTTCTCAATAGTCATTATCAGCAAGCCAGTCATCCGTTCGAAGTTGCTGGTCTTCAAGCACTCGACCATTGTAGGATTACGGAGACGTCAAATTTATGTGTAGAGTATCTGTTCAATTGCCTCTTCCCTATTGAAAAGCCGGATTCTCTCTCTGTTCCAATTCGAAAATGGTTTCTATCGGCGGATAACGCCGCGAACACACACTGAAGGGGTATTATGGTATGAGCGCAGTGAAAACCCGTAGGTGTCGAAAAGCCTGCCCGTCTGCTGGCGATGGATATCCATCAAGACCGAGGGGGGATGATCCCGTGCTCTCGTTGAGACAACCTCCCACGGGACGAAAGAAAAGACGAAGAAAAGACGAAGAAAAGACGAAGAAAGGCAAAGCCAATACAAAGAAGAACCCGAATTTCTTTTGATCAAGCAGCAGCAGACTTGGCCTCCTCCTTGGGAGCCTCCTTGGCCTCGGCACCGTCCTTGATGCTGAGGTCAGCGACATTGGGCACTTGGGCGTCCTCCTCAGGTCCATCCGTCTTCGCAGGCTCGGCGGCGGCGACTGGAGCGGGTTCAGTCGAGGTAGCCGCAGCAATGGCGGCGGGAGCCGGAGCCGGAGCGGTAGCAGGAGCCTCAACAGCCTTGGTCTCCGTGGCGACAGGCATCTCAGCCTTTGCCTCAGCCTTGACCTCGGTAACGGGGGCGGAGGCAGAGGCAGAGGCCGCGGCAGCATCGCCGAGCTTGACGGTCTGGCCAGTGGCCTTGATGCTCTCAGCGCTGCCACCGTACTCCTTGGCAAGGGACTGCTTCAGGGAAGGAATCTCGTTGGCAAGCTCGGCGCCGTAGCCGAGAGGGTGGAACTTGGAAACGGTCTTGGGGGCCAAGAAGACCTTCATGGCCTTGAAGACCCAGCCCATGAGAGCGGGGATGTTGACAAAGTACTTGTGCTTCAGTAGCTCGGGGTAGGCCATGGAGAAGATGCGAATGGTCTCGGAGGACGACTTCTTGACGGCGGGGTCCATGCGCAAGAAGCTAACATTGAGGTAGTCGTGGACCTGGATCATCTGGTAGGGGTCCTCGCCGCCGTCGGGAATAGGGCTCTCAACCTTGTCCAGGTTCAGCTTACGGATGCTGAGCTCCATGAGAGCGGCACGCCACTTGATAAACCTACATGGTGTTAGCTACGGGCAATTCGACCATGATGAGACGAGGGTCGCTCTCACTCTTGGACATTGCCAAAGGTGGCCTGCTTGTCCTTGACAGCGCCGTAGATGTTCCAGGTTATGACAGTCTCCTTGCCCTGAGTGTCCAGGTGGGTGGTGACGTAGCCGAGCTCGCCAAACTTGGTGTTGTCAAAAGAGACTTCATCGAGGAGCTTGCCGGGGTCGGTGTCGCGACGCCACTCAAGGGCCTTCTTGAGCTGCTCAGCAGCCGCGGAGACATCGTTGTCGTTGGCGCGGAGGAACTTCTGGAGAACGACAGTGGTGGGAATGTGAGAGTCGTCAGAGAGCTTCACGCCCCACATCTCACGGTGGCCGGACGCCTCGAGAATGCCGGGGAGCTTCTCGAAGAAGGCAGCGACGGGAGTCTTGGCCTTTTCGGCAGGCTTCTCCTCAACAGCAGCGGCAGGAGTCTCCTGAGGCTTCTCCTCGGTCTCCTCCGCCTTGGGCTGCTCAGGGGCCGAGGCAACAGCAGGCGCAGTCGGCTCAGCAGTGGGTGCAACGGCTGCAGACTGGGCCTCAGTAGAGACGGCAGCAGGAGCTTCAGAGGCCGGGGCAGCGGCCGGAGCAGCGGCGACCGCAGGGGTATCGTTCGTAGGTTGAGCAGACATAGCGAATAGCAGAATAAGAAAAAAAACTGACGATGTGATCTGGGGAGTCAAGTTTGGTGTTTCCGTCAGGAACGTTGGGTAAGGTAGCAAACGTGACAGCTCCGGACTTCGCAAATTTTAATTCCAAGAAATAAAAAATAAGTTCAGGCGTTCTCTCGAAGGCCGCCCCTCTTCGATAGGCTGGTTTCGAGTCGAGCTGGGTGTGAGGTCTCTGGGGTGTGCTATCGAGCGTGCCTTTGTGTGAGGGAACGAGCGGGCGATGGGATTGTATGTACTGTTGGCAGACCACAAGATGGTAGGAATAAATTGAGGTTTTTCCCTCAGGTTCTTTTGCCAAGGAAGGTATTGTTACTAAAAAGTATTTCTTTAATGGACGGGAAACAGAGGCAATCAAACACTCTACCTAAAGGTGCGACAACTGGACTGAACTGGACTGCACCTCCCACCCTTTAGCGACAGCAATATGACTTTGAAGAGCAGCAGGGCAGGCTGGCACTGGGCTGGGCCACCACCCACTTGCAAGTTGCCAGGTAGGAGCAATATCGACCCAACACACTCCCGTCAGCGCTCCGTGCGTCGACGTGTACATAGCTGCTCGAGACCTTCCTGCAAGGAAAGTATGAGTAAGGTAGAGGGCATGTAGGTACCTCGAGCATATCCGTACATCTACCTCGCTTTAGTAAGTAGGTAGGATGGTGCACATTTTTCTCACGTACCTTGCCCTTCTTAATAAAAAAAGAGTCATGAGTCTCAACCCAGTACGGAGTACATAAATTCTCGATCAAGGTAAGCACCAGCTTCAACCGTTAATACTTGTAGACTTGCAGTACTTGGGTGTAGTCAGAGAGCTCGCCGTTCCCAACCGTTGCGCTGATTCCTCAAGCAGCCAATCCCGAGCTCTTCCCGGTACCTTACGGTGTTGGCCCGTGCAGCTCCGGGAGAGTGGAGTGGATCTGGACCCCCTTTTTCCCAAGTGATTTGCGCCTTCTGTTTCGACGGTGCTTGGATGGGGTTGCTACACTAGTGTAGTCCTGACATCTGCTCCCTTGTCCGTTATTCCTTTCTTTTTCCCCGTCGTGCAACTACACGATATTAAAACGCCAACACATTCGGGTGCTGAATAACAAGCTTTTCCTGTCGTGGATGGTCGATATTTACTGTAATATCGCCGATGGGATGGTAGAGTCTCACCGGCATGATACCTTGTGTAGGTAGGTATTTCCGATGCACCTGGTCAGAGTGGTAACGTAGGAACCTGGATGAAGAAGAAGAAGATGATGATGATAATGGCTTCATTTCTATGATTAACCTCTTGTGCTGGCTCTCAGCCAACATTGGAGGAGGCCCTCTCGCAGCATCCCTCATCAAACTCACCCTGCTGGGCCTGCCATCTTCCGAAATGCGAATACCCAACAGCAATATCACCATGTGCCCCGCCGCAATGAACCCAACCCGAAACCCACAGCCCTCTCACAGTTTCCATTGCGGCAGCGACCCGCGCAGCCAACGCGCTCAACTTCAACTTTTTCGTTTCTTTCTTTCCCTCTTGTTCAGGGGCTTCCCGCTTCGCTGTCCCACTGAGGATCGCCCTATTGACTGACGGTTGGTGCAGCTGCCGGGCGTTGCCGCGATTGTACCTGCAGTCGGCGATAATGGCCCCCACTGCGCCGCATCTGACTGGGCAGTCTACACCGTAGGTAGTATCCGTAAGGTAAGCTGTGATTGCTTTCAGCGTGTCACCAACCGTTTCGCACCTAACGCGACACCCCTAGCTGCAGCGAGTCTTTAAGGTACACAGTACTGCCCTTTGCCTTCTTGCCTTGGTCTTTAGGGCACTGTACTGCGTGGCTTGACTGGCCTGCTTCACTCGCCAACTTCAATCTCTTGACCTGTCACCTCACCAACAGCTATCGCAAAAGAAGCCGACCATGACACTTACCCGCGCCTCCATCTCCTCCGCATCTCACTTATTGGGAACAAAGGAATCACGAGGGGCAACGCCCCAGTAGCCGCAGGCAAACTACTTCAGAATACTCCTCGACCGGGTATAGAGACTAACCTGCTCGAACCCCCTTTCTGCCCAAGGGCCTATCCCAAGTAATCAACCCGCCCGTGAAAGCAAACCAAGAGACCAAGACACGCCATTGTTTCCGAATATCAGCGAGGCTATTCTATGCCGTCTCCGTCGGTCCATCCCGTCTTCGACTCAGCCACCAGAAAAGAGCCCTAGAAAACAACTGTCCTGAATGCAATCGTGCTGCGCAAGAGACCAACCTCAAGATGCGTCATGAGCCATGTCAAATCGCAGATAGTGCAGAGAAAAAGCAGAAAGAGCAGAGAAACCAAATGCGAACCAGCATGCGTCCTTGCAGATGACATGGTACTTTTGATGGCGCTCGCTCGCTCGATACTCGGAGTCTACTGCGCCGATCCAGCATGAACCAGAGCGCGACGGATGATGAACTCCATCGTCTGATACTCTGACAGCGCGAGCTGCGCAAGCGTCAAGTTATCGAACGCCGGGCCGACCGGGTGGTTCAGCTCGCGCCAGAGGTAGCCGAAATAACCATCAGTCGACTCGCCGAGAGACCGCGTCTGGTTCCTCTCCTGCAAAGGCTGCAGCTCAAGAACGCGGCACGTCTCCTCGCGGATGACAGCGATATACCACTAAGACGCATGTTAGTTCGAGATATTCCGGCTTCCCACTCTCGCACCGTGAAGCCTTACCTCAATAACGTCCAGGGGAACGCCCGTCTTAGGCGTCAACGAATAGAGGTGGCACCAGCTCTCAGCGAAGCGCGGCTGGCCATAGGCTCTCTCTTCCAGTTCGCTCATGTTAACGAGGTAGGCAATGTCGTCCTTCTGGGTGACAGAAAAGCCCTCGCAGCGCATGGCCGCGGTAGTCACGCGCTTGAGGAGACGTGCTGTGATGTTGACCTCGTCACGGCCCTCGCGAAGGCTAGCGACAAGCAGGCGGATGAGCTCACAAGTGGCCTTCTGAATACCGTAGCGCTGCTTGACCGTGATCTGCGCCTTCATGTGCCACGGAAACTTGGTCAGGGTGCTGATGAGGCACTCATAAGGGCGCTGAGGGCACTCCTTGGAGAATGGGGACTATTACCCGTTAGTACGAGCGTTCTCTAACTAACCTAACAGACTTACGCGGTGAGGAACCTCAACGTGCTTGACGAGCATGGTCATCTCCTCGCTCGAGACGAAGCCCTTGAAGTTGTCCCAGGGCTCGCGGGGCTTGATAGGGAGCATCTGAGGGTTGCAGTTGTTCCAGAAGACTCCCTTGGCGGACGGGAAGAGGTCCTTCATCAAAGCACCCTGGCTGGACAACTCGATTTCGACGGGGCGCTGTCCGATGCGCGTGACCCTGCCACGGTTGATGTTTTGCTGGTGCTTTTCAACAGCTTTGGCAGCGTCCTCGAGAGACTGGAACTCGACATACGCGTCGGTAGTCTTACCAGTCACACGCTCCATGATGATGTGGACCGGCTCGTCGGCATCGTTGAGCATGCGGGAGTTCCGGCCGAGCACGGCAATGATCTCGGCACGGTTGGTGACGAAGGGGATCTAGCGACAGTCAGTTTCCTGCAGCGACGGATACTATCAGCGGGACTCACGTTGCCGATCTTGACAACGCCGCGAACAATGCTGTTGGCGGGGCGAGTGCCCGGCTCAATGAAGGGGAAGTTCTCGTGACCCATGGCCACGCTGATTGAAGGATAGCCCGTGTGCCCAGCAGTCAGGCTGTTCAGCTCACGAGAACGCTGCGAGCGAACGTAAACCTGTGCATCATTGCCTGAGGTAACGATGCTCCGGGGAGGGTACCCAGTCTGGAGGGAGACGAGTGGTCCGGCCTGTCCAACGTAAGGCTGAAGAGCGCCCTGATGAGGAGTCATGAGCGGGACGTTGTTGCTAGCAAATGAATGCATCGGAGGGTACTGGACAGCAAGGAGCTGAGCCGCATCGACCTGCGGTCCAAGAAGGGGCTGGCTGCGGAGTTCCTGGGTAGGAGTGACGAACGGATCATGGACATCAGCAACACCGACATGAGTACCAGCAGTAGCGTTCACAAGGTTGAACTTGGGAGGAATACCCAAGTGAGTAACATCGCCAACGGCAGCAGGCGCAAAGTTGCGGGGCTCGGTGGCCAAGCCGACGTTGAGCTTGGAAGCCTTTGGAGTCTCGCATCCTGGACTGAGAACGACTTCACGTACCTGGGTGCTGCCGTGGACCTTGAGGTGCTCTTGTCCAGAAGACTCAGTCGAGAGCTCAGGGGTCTTATGAATCAGACTGCCGGTAGAAGCGCTCAAGCTGAGCTTCTGACCGTTCAAGGCATAACCAGCCTGGTTAGACGCGTGCGGAACAGCAAAGATGGTGGGAATGACGGGCACGTCACTGGTTCCGGTGGTCGTGGTAGGAACAGCCCAATGGCCTGGAGCGAAGTTCAAGCCGGACATGATGTTGGTGCCACCATTGTTCTGAGCTGGGTATAACTCGGTTTGCTGAGCAGAGGAGGCCTCACCACGAACGCCCGAGGAAGAGGAAATGGCTTGAGAGTTCGAGGCCAGGCCGCCCAGAACGTTGTTCATGTGGACAGAAAGTACAGGGCGGTATCCCTCGTTTTGCTTCTGCTATAAAAGGTGTCAGCCCAAGGCTCTCTGCAAGGACTCAGACAAACTGACGACAGGGGCAGCATACCTCGGAATCGGCTTGAAGGGTAGGGGAAGGGCTTGGAACCCAGGGGGTCGAAGCGGGGTTCAACTGAGACGACTTCACACGGGGCTGGTAGGTGAAGTTTTGGGATGCTTGAGCAGCAGCAGAGCCTCCAGGATGAAAACCAGCAGAGGGAGGGCCACTGAGGCTGACACCACCGGGCTCATAATCATACTCCTCAGACTCTGTGACAGTCTCAGGCAAATCCTTGAGTGTCAGTCCATGCTGACGCATCGTATGGCGCAGCTGCTGGCGAATCACCGCATTGTCCATGCTGACACACTTGACACCGCTGGCCATGAAGTTGGCCATCGCGAGTGATCAAGAATGGACACGTCAACGAACAGGATCGACAAGGTGCAAGTTCAAGAGTGAGAAGTTAGCGATATTCAATTCGCTTCCAGGGAATAGCAGTGTCTAGCACTAGACGTAAAACAGTGTTAGCAATCCGCTGAGTCGTGGGGGATCGAGCGTGGTTTGAGGGTCGAGACAGCCTCCGAAAGGAAGGCACGACGAACTCTGCTTTTGTCCACCTTGGTGCCTTGGGTTAACTTACATGTAGGCGCAGATTGATGCAAAAATGCTACACGGCGCGCAGTCGGAATAGCAGAAGCTGCGGCGCCTCTTGCTGCAATGGATGTTGAACGGGAGGTGTGGTAAGAATTGAAGGAAGCAAAGGTCGAACGAACAAGTGCTTTGACTGCAAATAAACTTGCAAGAAAGGAAGATGGACGGAGAGAAATCAGTGGAGTGGGTGACGGGAGAAGTCTGTCACCGGAGTGATGAGTGCGGTCTGAATCAGTAGAACCACACTCGCTGGGAAGGTGCGATGCAATGTGACGGAATCCAGACGGGACGGAGGGAAAATGGGGTTGCAAACAGGACCGAATAACCCAAGGCGATGTTTGTAGCGTTTTTCTTCTGAGAGTAAGAAAAAGTATGAAGAGAAGTTCGTGCAAGTGAGTACGAAGGAGGTGATGGGGGATGAAGAGTGTGGATGGGGTGTATTCGTCAAGGAGGGAAAAATGAGAGATGTTGTTTGGCGGTGTGCCTTTTGAGGGGGCGGCGGGAGCAATGAGAATCAGTCGGGGAGGCTTCTTAGGTGAAAAGCGGAAGGTGCCAGCCATGGGTTGGTTCCTTCCTGATCAATGGATGTCCGGGGCGCGGTGAGAGAACACAGATGAAGTCGACAAGGGCATATAATAGTGCCGGAGCACCTGCGCAGACTTAGCCACGGACAGGTGAATGAAGGCTATGAGCACACTGGCCGAGAACCATCATGGCGTTTTCATCGCGTCAGAGTTGACTCCCCGCATCAAGACGTGTATATGTAAGCTGTTTTTCTACAAAAGTGGCATCGAGTAACGCAGCGGCGACAGTCCTCCACCGACGTCGAGCCAAACATCACGAAAAGAACCTCGCTGAGATGCATGTTTCTAGGTACCACTGCATGTTTCTAGCCGCCAGTGGTGAAGTGCGCATGGGACCACAAAGTCATTCTGTGAGAAGGATCATGATCATATCTGGATTTTATGACAAGCATGAGGTCGGTATCGTCGTTCCACTCGGCCCCGGATTAGCGGACCAAAGGTAATCGATGTCGGACCCATTGTGGGTCCAGGCATTCCGGCAACGCTCGAGCCAATATCACATCACACTCCAACCGCGCCATCGTCACTCAAGGCCTGACACAGCCACGGTCCTCCGACAGCCTGGTGAGGGAACGACCTCTGTCCCCCAACACAGCCTCGGCACTGTCGTTATGCTCGCTGATGGGTATTTAATCGAACTACAAGAAACGGTCAACGACGTCAAAATCTGGTAGACGGATCAACTCACGGGGGTCAAGAAGGACTCGGCAACGAATCTTGCTCTCGCATTCAACTACGCCGTGTCAGTAACCTGTCCCATATCCTCAGAGACACCCAAGGGACTCACAAAGAGTTTCATTTCCGAGATTTCCTTGTCAACCTCTTCCATGAACTGAATAATGAAGTCGACCAACTTGTGCTTCAACATCTCTTCCGTGTGGAAGTTTGTAATCAAGAAAGAAATATCATATCCCTGGAGAAAATGTCAGTCATCGTAGTCGCGCGACCAACACCCGCAGGCCAAGTGGCATTGAGCCGCTAGGACGGCTAACTGGGCAGCACTTGAGTATCCCGCCTACCTTGATGGGCTTCCTCCTCAGGATGAAGAATGATTCAGCTCTCTGGGTCAAGAAACGAGTAAACTTGTGGACCAGAATATGTTCGATCTCGTCGGCCTGCTTGATCTTGATGGATATGCGGACGGAGTTGATGCTCGGCTCAATCAGGACTCTCTCGTTCTCGTTTCGGGCGATAGTGAGGGGCGTCAACAAAACTTCCGGGGATGTTTGCGCCTCGATTTCGGGGACATTGTGACGTTCGGCGGTTTGGGAAGCGAAGTTGGATAGGGTCAGGGCGGCCGTCAGACTGCTCCGGACGGCCTGGAGGTAGGGTCGCAGGGATTGAGACTGTCGAGTTTATCATTAGCATTTCAGCTGGAAATAGAGACATTGAGGCATCCTCACCATAATTGCGAAGCCCGGCCGCGTCCAACCGGTGTAATCGTGAGTGGTTGGAGCTGGATGTTGACCGCGGGGTGCGTGAGGTTGGCACAACCGGGAGCCTGACGTTTCGTAGTGGGGCCAGCAACAACGCCGCAGCTCCACCCCCTGGTAGCTCACCTGTCACCGCATCCGGCTGAGTCATCAAAGCGCCCCTTCACGTGAGCGGGAGGCAAGCTCTTAGTGGCGATCCCCCGCCTGTGCTCTTTTGCTGCAAGTCTCGGGTAGAATGATATGCCTTTCATCTAATGTCCTCTACCTAGTTAGATGCACTGTTGGAACGGTGCAGGGATTCATGTTGTGCCAAGTAATTGAGCAGTGCCTCTGGTCTTTAAACAGTACCACATAGTACTTTGAGCAGAGCCAAAGTGCAGCATGGCTCTTTCCGAACGCGTTAGAAGATGGTCGAATGCAGATGATGCCTGGCGCCGCCAGAGAGGGTGATAGATGAGCTACAAGGGTATATCTAAATAAGCGAATCGGTAGCTGAAACAAACCCTGCAGGTACACCGCTCCCCGCCTGCTTTCCGTGACTTGCCTTGTACTACCTACAGCCCACTCGAGGTACCTATCTGTAAAGGCACTTACTGACGCAAACCTCTTGGTGCCTCCTACAAACAAAACTTCCGCACCTGCACTCCTAGCAGTTGGGATTTGTCCTCTACCAAGCGTTTTTTCTATTTCTTTGTAACCCATTCAGAAAGACGGCCATCATGAGCTCGGTACTGGGTAAGCTGCGCAGTGTGGTGATGAGTGCACGTAGGTTTACTAATGTCCTCCAACAGTCACCGTTAGCCACTCTGGCAAGAAATACCAGGTCGAGATCGACACCACCTCCAATGGCGAGACCTTCAAGTATCAGCTCTACAGCTTGACAGGCGTCGAACCCGAGCGACAGAAGATCTTGGTCAAGGGCAAGCAAGTAAAGGATGACGACGACATGGCCAAATTCGGCCTCAAGGCCGGCGCGACACTGATGATGATGGGCAAGCCCTCGGGCGAGAACGCAGATCTCATCCGGCCCAAGGAAGCGATCAAGTTTGTCGAGGATATGACCGAGGCCGAGGCTGCTCAGCAGGAGGGCGCCACCCCCGCTGGCCTCACGAATCTGGGCAACACCTGCTACCTCAACTCTACCCTCCAGACCCTGCGATCAATCCCCGAACTCCAGACAGCCTTGACCACATACAAGCCGGGCAGCGGAGGCGCCAGCAGCAGCTTCAGCGGCCTGTCCTCCGCCGACTTGGCTACTCAGCTCACAGACTTGTACAAGAACATGTCGGAAACGCAGTCTAGCATCCCTCCTCTGACTTTCCTGAGCACGCTGCGCATGGTCTATCCCCAGTTTGCCGAAAAGTCCAAGACCGGTGCCGGATACGCCCAGCAGGACGCCGAGGAAGCCTGGTCCCAGATTGTCTCGCAGCTGAAGCAAAAGCTCTCCGAGTCGGAAGATACTTCATTTATTGACAGATACATGGCGGGAAGTCTCCAGTCAACCCTCGAGGTGGACGAGCAGGAAGCCAGGGATGGCGGCGAACAGCCCATCACCTCCAGCGAGACATTCTTCAAGCTGAACTGCCACATTGACGCCAGCATCAACCACCTGCGCGACGGCATCTTGGCTGCTTTGACCGAGAAGCTGGAGAAGAAGTCGTCTGTTTTGGACAGAGACGCCAACTACACAAAGAAGTCGAAGATCTCTCGGCTGCCCAAGTACCTCACGGTTCACTTTGTTCGTTTCTTTTGGAAGCGCGAGGTGCAGAAGAAGGCTAAGATCATGCGCAAGGTTACGTTCCCGCATGAGCTCGACGTCATCGAATTCTGCACGGACGAGCTCAAGAAATCTCTGGTTCCCGTTCGCGACAAGGTTCGCGAGATCCGGAAAGACGAGGAGGACATTGAGCGTGCTCGGAAGAGGCGTAAGATTAACCCCAACGACCGTGGCGATGTTACTGGGTCTTCCGGTGGTGACGAGAAGACGGCGCTGGAGAAGGCCAACGACAAGAAGGCCGAGCGAGCCGGAAGACCTGCTGCCACCCCTTCCGATGGCGACACGGAGATGGTGGAGACGTACAAGACGGACGCCGAGGTTGACGCCGAGAAGGACGCGGCACTCCTTGCGGCCAAGAAGGAGCTCCAGACCCTGGTTGGCCAAGACCTGGCCAAGGACGAGGGCGCCAACCAGTCAGGAATCTACGAACTGCGCGGCGTCGTCACCCACCAGGGTGCCAGCGCCGACAGCGGTCACTACACGGCGTACGTGAAGAAGACGGCTCCTGTCGATCCCAAGACGGGCAAGAAGGGCGAGGAGGACGGAAATTGGTGGTGGTTCAACGACGACAAGGTGTCCGAGGTCACTCCGGACAAGATTGATGCTCTTGCTGGCGGCGGCGAGTCTCACTCTGCCCTGATCCTCCTCTACAGAGCCATCGCGCTGCCCACGCCTGAGGAGAAGACCGAGTAAATGGTTCAACCGAGGTCTGCAGACAGTATCGGCTTGGCGTTGGCGAGCGAGACGAGGTTATGGGAGGCATCGAAACGAAACAATGACAAGGGACATGACAAATTAGGGACAGATAGATGGATGGACGAGTAATGCCATAGACCATTACGGTTTTGTACGACTGAAGTGTCTATTATTAATGTTGTATTTGTCCGTGACATGCCTCGGATTCGAGCATTTTGTATCCTATTAACACACCCTCGTCCTCGACTCGGCATCTGTGACCTGTCCTTATTACACGCAGCCGCACAGCTGCTTCGCTGGGGTGCATTTTAACAATGAGTCTGGGACGTTGTGTAGATTTTATCCCACATAGTTCGTGTCGCTCATCAGAGTCTCGTGGCGTCGATGGGCAATCAGCTTTCCGGCTTCTTGGCCTCTTTTTCGCGTATCCTTTCCTCTAGAGAGGACAGCTTCCTCTCCCAATTACGGCGCTCTCCCAGCAGTCGGCGTTTCTGGCCTTCCAGCAGTTCAATCTGCTCGTCGTAAGGGGATCCGTGGAACTTTTCCTTTTCCTGCGCGCGCGTTCGTCAGTACCGGGGCGCAATCCCCGTGACGTCCCAAATTAAAAAGATGGCGTCCGAGGGGGAAGGTGGGGTCGACTCACCTGCGTCCATTCCTTTTGCGTCTTGAGACCTGCGCCGTACGTCGCGCCGGTGAAGATGATGGCAGCGCAGCCGGCGGCGGTGAGGCCTGCGCGGAATTTTGTGAAGCCGCTCATGGCGGGTTGCGTGTATAGGGGGGGTATCGTTGTGCTTCTCGTGTCAAGACGTGCTCGTGGTTCACCAGTAGTCCCTCCAGACCTCCTTTGCCTGCTGACTCCGTCTATCGTCGCGATGCGTTGGGCGGTTGCTCGGAGGGTTTGGGTCGTCCGCCACGGGCGAGAAGAGGGACCAGCGAGACGGTGACCAGGCGGATGATGAAGCGGTGGAGGAGACTGTGGCGTTGGAGTCTACGGAATTCGTCCTTGTGTGGCTTCGTAGTTGTCTCAGTGGCGGCAAGTGGGAATAGCGCCGTTCAAAGGAGGGAAAAGTCGTCAGAGGGGCAGACTTCGTTGACGCGTGGCTGCCGCACTCGGAGTCGGTGGCAGAAGAAGACGACGGGGTGGACGGCTCCGATGGCCAATCCTCGAGCTCGAAGGAAGCTGTCGCGAAGGGCTCGGAGGTGATGGCGGGATGCAGGGCGTCGACGGCTGCAGAGGCGGTGCCGTTGGAGTAGTGGCGGCGGCGGCGGGTTGGAGCGGAGGCGAGACCGGAGGAACAGTGGAAGCAGCCCCGCTGGCAGTGGCTATGACTGTGGCCGTGGCCGTGGCAGTGGTCCTGCTGAGTGTGACCTTGCGGGAGCGCCAGTGCTCTTAGTAATCGACCAGCACCAGGCGTGACGTCGGCCATGACCATGACTGATGGCGGTTCTCTTTCCTTGGAAGAGAGAAGGGAATGAAATAAGTAGAAACCAAAAGAAGCCAAGAAGAGGTCTGAGAGAAAGAGGACTGGGCAAGACGGCAGACAAGCGGGATTTATTATTCTCGGTAGTGTCGGACTCTTTTCCCACACACACATTGCCTGTTTTGGTCCATGCGACAGTTGCAACAACGTCCAGGAAGCGGAGAAGACAAGAGGGAAAAAAGGTCCTCAGCGCTTACCAGGTAAGGTGCCCTGAACCAGCAAGTCCTTTTTCTTCTGCTATTGTCTTTCCACCCTGTTCGCTCAGTGTTTTGATTTTTAATTCTTTTTTCGGGGTTCATTTCTTGGGATGGGCTTTGTGTCTCCTATCCAAATCGCCTACTCTGAAGGTACTTGAAACTTACGTCGTGAGAGTGTCGATGCTGGGTCCCCTCTGCGTCCACACACCCCTTTCGCAGCTCATCCCGACGCTGCTTTTCTGTCCATGCCAGCCGGCATCAGTCATCCCATCTAGCTGTCCTTTGCGTACCTTCACCCTACAATGACGAATTGTCGCTATTCCCTGCTACGTCCTCGGCTCTATGCGCCGTAAAACTATACTGCGTAGGAAGCAGCCCCTCCTTCGGTCTTGTCGAAGGGTCCAGACGAGTCTCAGCTGCATGGGGTCCAAGTGCGATCAACCCCAGTAACCTATGCTGAAACGGGTCTATTCGGCAAGTCGATTCGCTTGATGGGCCTTTTCTTTCTCTCGCAATCCTCTCGCTCTTCTTACGCTTCTCTGTTTACCCATGTCTGCCCTGCGGCATGAAGCCTGGAAACCGTCACAGAGCCGGGTGATGATGGGCGATGAAGCGCGAGTCGCAGCAAGTGCACGCGACGGATTTGCGGAGACGTCTCGTTCTCGGCACGGGACACCAGGGGGCCCACGATCTGCTGCCAAGGGCCAATGATCAAAGGGTGGCAGAGAAAGGCTTGTTCGGTCGACGAGTCGAGTCGAAGGGGGGAGAATCGGAAGGGAAAGGCACACGCAAGGGCCGTCGATAGTTGGCATCTTCTTCACAGCACTGTCTCCCCCCGCATTGTGTGTCCGGCACTCGGTCTTGGCTGATGTATGGCGAGGTGGGATGACGGGCTTGGAATGTCGCGAATTATCAGTCAAAGTTGGCTGTCGCAGGACGAAGAACAGACCTCCACCATGCATCTTCGTACTCGTTCGTCCATCCGTCTGCCATGCGAGGGCGCAGATTCAGTTTGCCGGTCCCCATCGGATCTTGACTCTTTCTCTACATCTGCATCTACAGCCACAAGTAGTGGGATGGCTTCAAGATGAGAAGATGCGGAGATTGCGGGAATGGGACGCCTGATGAACAAGAAGAAGAAGAAAAGGAAGCGAAAGAGTCTAGCCAAAGTACTTGCTCTCTATGTTTTCGGCGACTATAGGAAAGAAGACGAGACGTCATTTGACCCTCATCGTCTCATCTCCCATCCAGTTTCCATTTGCCCACCCAATGCCATTTTCTAGAATCTCGGTTCCCACTTGCCCGACATTTCTCCTCATGCTACTGCGAACCTTCCGAACCGCTGCACACAAAAATCATACTTCCTACGCCATGTTCTCTGTCTCTTTCCCACACCACACCCTCCAACTTCGGAACCGTCAAACATCTTTATCGAACGGTGCTGTCCGCAAAGCTAACCTGGAGATCCTTGTCGCCCTTGCCCAGCCAAGATTGAGAGGAGTGACAGAGATCGCATAAACCGGCCCTCCACACCATCGACACCGTCCCATCCGGTGGTTGCATCCGCTGTCAAAGCCAGCCGCGTTACGACAACAAAGCGGCTGTAACAAGACGCCAACGTCAAGTCACGTCGTCATCCCCTCCCTCCCGCCACCGCCGCAATGACGACCCCGCGCGCCTTTGTCATCCGCCACGGAGAGACGGAGTGGTCCCTCAACGGCCGGCACACGGGATCCACCGACATCCCGCTCACCGCCAACGGCGAGAAGCGTGTCCGGGCCACCGGCCGGGCTCTCGTCGGAAGCGACCGGCTCATCGTGCCCAAACGGATTTCCCACATGTGCGTCCGCACCCCCCTCTACCATGACCATCACCACACTGGCTCCCCACAGCATGCTCGACAGACACCACATCTGACACAACTCGCCACCCAACCACATTCACTAACACGCATACAACCCTCCCAGCTACGTCTCCCCCCGCAAGCGCGCCCAGCGCACCTTTGAGCTCCTCAACCTCGGCTGCAACGACACCCTGCCCTGGAAGGAGCACGGCGAGGTCGAGGGCGGCGGTCCGCACTGCGACGCCCGCGTCGAGGTCACCGAGGACATTCGCGAGTGGGACTACGGCGACTACGAGGGTATAACGTCCCCCGAAATCCGCCGCCTCCGCAAGGAGCAGGGCCTCGACGAGAACTGGGACATTTGGCGGGACGGCTGCCCCGGCGGCGAGTGAGTTTCGACCTCTTTGTCCTCTTTGTCCCTTTTCTCTCGACTTCATTCCCCACACGGACAAAAAAGAAACACGTTTTTTTTTTTTTCGTGACACCCATCAACACCGTTTGCTTCGTGCTGTGCTTCCTAGAATCAAAAGTCATCTGACCGGCATCCCAGGAGCCCCCAGGATGTCACGGAGCGTCTCGACCGTTTGATCGAGGACATTCGCGAGCGGTGGCACAAGCCCGTCATCGGAGACAAGAACGCCCCCGACGGCGACGTGCTCATCGTCGCCCACGGCCACATTCTCCGCGCCTTTGCCATGCGATGGGCCGGCAAGACGCTGCAGGACGGTCCGGCCTTTTTGCTCGAGGCCGGTGGTGTCGGCACGCTCAGGTACGTTGCGCATGGGTTTCCGTCGATCTGGAAGAAAACACAACTAATGGATACAACGTGCTCAGCTACGAACACCACAGTATTGATGAACCCGCCATTCTCCTCGGAGGTGCTTTTGCAGTTGATATCATCGAAAAGGAGCAGCAGGCTCAGCAGTAAAAGTAAACACGTCCGTAAATTCACCCCATTCGCAGTTACCAGAGGGCCTTTGTAGAATTACATTACATCTTCAGGCCTTCTTCGTACCTCTGGCCAGGAAAACCCGCCTCTTCATCGCGTGCCCGTTCTTTCCTCCGTGGTCGTGCCCCTCGCCGTGCCCGTGCCGGTGACCGTGACCGCCATGCCCATGCGAATGCGAGTGCCCAAACACAACTCCAGCGCCCAACTCCTCCATCGCAAACCCCTCTCCCGCCCCAGCCTCCTCGAACATCTTGCGAACCCTCTCCTCCGAGAAGCCGTGGTGCTTCACCGTGTCCGCGGCGGGCAGCGCTCCGTCCATGGCGCCGTGCGGGAGGAAATCCAGGATGATGAGGACGCCGCCGGGGCGCAGGCGGTCGACGAGCCTCTTTGCGGCGAACTCGGGGTCGTGGAAGTGGTGGAACCCGAGGCCGACGCCGGCGACGTCAAAGTTGTGGAACTCGGGGCCGGTAAAAGCTTCCGGGTGCGGGGTGGATGGGTCCGTGAGGTCGCCCTGGTGGGCTTGCATTTCCGAGGGGGATAGGCCCTGTGCAACGTCAGTTTGTGCATAGGCATGAGGAGGTGTTAGGATGTCGTATGCTGGGTGTGTAATGTGAAGGGGGTGAGTATTGAATGATGGGACTCTGTGCGCGTTGAGTCGGACGTTGATTGCAATGGCATGCCGCGTACGTCCAATGCAATCTCATCACAGCCCAAGCAAGGATGAGACGCGACATGTCCGCGCGCTCAGCATTCGCGGCCTGCGGTCTCCGTCTGTGCTTTCCGAACCATGCGAACCGACGCAAGCTGATCGTTTGAATCCTCCTAACTTTACACCGCTTGTTCTGGGGCAGCAGGGACTGCGTACGGAGGTGCTGGTGTCACCTTGGACATTGCCGACGAGTGTATCATGTGAGAGTGATTGAGGTGCTTGTGTGCGCGAAGAAGAACAGGAAGAATAGGCAAAACAGCCTTTTCCTCCTGATTGAGCAAAAAACGGAGGATGACGACGGCGAGGGCAGTGGGTGTACCTGGTTCTCGGCCCGGGCGTTGTACGCCGCGACCATATTCTCCGAGATGTCTATGCCGACGCATTGCGTGGTGTATTGAGCGAGAGCCTGCGCGGGGTGCAATGTCAGTCAGGTCAGTGACGTGGTTTGCTTCGTCTAGCCGGGATGTGGTCGTTGTGGTGCAATGACACGGCAATGGGAATGAGTGCTGGCGTCGCACCGAAACTCGCAAACAGAGAGCCATCCTTCGCCCGTGACTTGAACTCGAGCACCCGAGGAAAACACCCTCGGGGAAGGGGGCAAGGGAATCAAGAAGAAAGCAGCAGAAAGCTCTCACTCACCCTTGATATCAAACCTGTGCCACAGGCGTAGTCGAGCAGTCTCACCGACCTGCTGCGGCCACCCGATGAGGTTCCGAGGGCGTCAGCGCTCTGTTGTTGCTGTTCGTCATCGTCGCTTCTGGAATCCTCATCCTCATCCTCATCCTCATCGTCGTCTTCGATCCAGTCCGCGCCGACAAAGTCCTTGCGCTTGGAAATCTCCCTCTCGAGCTGCAAGACCGTCCTTTCGTACTTTGCGTCGTACTCGGCCGCGAGCTTGCTGAAGCCGTCACCCAAGTCAGCTGTGCCATGCCTCTCCTTGCCGCCAGATCCATAAAAAAAGAAAGAAAGACGCTGAGATCATATGACAACACCATTAAGAAAGGTCAAAGAAGAAGAGGGGCGTCGTGACACCAATGTCCACGACACACCCGCCCGCCGCTCCCCTTGAATGAAAACACGATGGGAGAGGCGTATGCAGGAACCCGGTTAGGGAGAGAGTACTATGTAGACATGGCGGGTGGGACCTGTACAGGGCGACGACGGGGGCGTGTGTTGTTGGTGCTGATGCTCATGAAGGTGTGGTGTTGGTATCAATGTACGCACTTGAAGTAGGCCTTGTTGGCGCTTGCAGTGTCAGCCATGTCGTGTATGGCTTCTCGTCCTGCTTGTTGGGACTTTGATTATCTTGCCGAGTGCAACGGCCCTCTCTCCCTCTCTCGTTCGGTCTAGGGGGGCGTGGGTACGTGTGTCGTTGGTGTTGGTGTTGTTGGTTGGCAAATTGTTCTTTTGTTGCACCCCTGCCAAACTTCTCTCTCTCTTTGCCGAGCCCCACCCCTGCCAGCTTGCTTTTCCCCAGCCTCTTTGCAACTTGGCGTGTGGGATTGACAAAGGCGTGCAGGAAAAAGAAAACGGCACTCCTGGCTTGAACCTCGGCAGACGAAACAGTCCAGTTGACCTTTGTAGTGTTTGCTGTTGAAGTGTGTGTAAATTCGGTGTGTTGCCTGCCAATGCCAACCATTGGTCCTGAGGTTACATGTTCATTTATCGAGCATTGCGGAGAGTTTTCCGCAACTTCAATGACGAAATAGTACAGGTGCGTCCACGTCCTGGCCCTGCGAGGAGCGGAACTCAAACTCCGGAGGGCCGGACTGGAATGATGCGGGGTCCAGAACGGCCAGTCGGGTGGAGGTCCAACCTGTAATTGGTGTACGCTCTGAGGGGAAGGAAGAGAGACAGAGAAAGAGCGAGAGCTCATTCCTGCCGGGAAATGGATCACGTGAACAAGTCTGTCTCAGACATTTTCTCTCTGCCACCTCTTCCAGTTCCATTGTATACAAAGCGTGTCCGTTCGTACGCCATGGGTGGAAAAGTCCCGCTGTCCGGCTTAGCAGGGAAATGAACGGTCCAGAGGATGTCCTGTAACCCACAATCGAGACCGAGAAGCGAGATCTGGCCCCGTCGACAAACGTTGAGAAGGCTCCGTAAGAAAGATGGGTCTGTCTGACGAGGCCTTCGCCGAGTCGGGGACCGAGTGGAACGTAACGCAACACGCGCACCACGGCACTCGTACAGCCAGCCAGGGTCGCAGTTGCACCGCATAGCGCGCGTTTGTTCCCAATCCTCGTCCATGACTGATGGCGGTGCGCTCTCGTCGTCCGTAACGCCCGAAGCGACGCCCCCGACAAGTTACGACCCCTCCTCCTCGTCGAGGCGCGGAATGCGAGGACGCACCCGGGTCCCAAATCGGGTTACAGCCAACGGGGGGCCGGCAAGGAAAGAGGACAGGCCGTTCGCGATACCCACTGCAAGCGTGGCAGGTCGGACCGCAGAAAACTGACACCTCACACGCGTTGTAGTCGGGCTACAGCTACACAAGACACGAGATGCAAGCTGTCTGCAAGCAATGAGTCGTACGGGGCCAAGAGGAACCTCATCCTCGAGGGCTCGGCTCGGGCGCAGGCTTCGACCTCGGCCATGAGGTGAGAATTCGGCACCAACGGTGCTGCAAACTAGCATGAGAAGCGTCTTGGCTTACCTAGGTAGGTAGCGTAAGATGATGAGAGAGACACTGAGCGCTCCCGCAAGAGACTCGGTTCGACCACGAACCGAGGGACGGAGACGCGGGGAATGGCCAAATCATGGCCGGAGGGGGGGCACCGCAACGTGCGGAGCAGCCGGTCGTGGACAGGACAGACAGACAGCTACCGTGGACAGGTTTGGCGGCAAGAAAAAACAAAAGAGAAGCGGATCGACGCCGATCCTGCTGCAGGCCGCATCGGTCCGCCTACTATGCAGGCTGCCCGAAGCAGAGGCATGTATCGGAGGAGTATACTACGGAGTACCTATCGAGACAAAAGCAAGCTCGGTCCAAGGTCCGACTCGACTCGGCCTGTTTGGTCGCTGTATGAGTCTGCGTAAGCGTATGCAGTGCAAAGACGTGAACGATGGAGGGCCCATTCCAAACATGACATCGCCTCGGTTGCCTGATGACTGGGCAGTACCGCACCAGGGCTGACCATACAAAGTACTGCGCATCCCGTTGAGGTGGCTGTAGATGGTGTGACAGGCATCACCCGACTGAACCTGTAGGCAGACTCTGTTTCTTCCCGCCTTCTGCCCTTCGGCGAGAAGACAACGACATCACGTTGTCGTGGAGCTGCGAGAAGAGCGATGGCGTAGCTGGCCGTGAGCTGGCCTACGTCGGAAATATGGCGTGCGAGCAAAAGAAGGGTTCAAGCCCCTTCACATTTCTCACGTTCTCTCCAATCGATGGCGTCAGGTAGTACATAGCAGCAGAAGGTACATATCCCAAGACTTGTTGAAGGCGATAGCTGCTCAAAGTGATCATCTGCCGCTTTCTTTTTACCGCCTCGCAGCCTTGATGGAGAGTCGACTATCGCAAACAAGATAGACAAACGAGCGGATCGAGGTACCCCGGATCCCTCTAGGAAGGCTTGTTGAGCCACGGTCTTGGAGAAGAAAAAGAAGGGAAAAAAGAAAAAAACCTCATGTCCTGCTCCGTGAGCCGGGGATGCTGGCGCGCGGTCCCCGCCACCGATGCCTTGTACGAGGTACCATGGCCGTTTCCGTAGCCGCTGTTGCTGCGTCGAAGGCGTCGGCGTTGGTGGTGCGAGACTCGCGACGGCGTTCCTGTGAGATCTGACAGGTCATACTGGCTCGTTTGCCAACCAACAGCAAACACCGGCATCGCGCGACGGCGATATGCTCTGTTCAAGGCTCTTCAGCTGCGCCATGCCTGCCAAGCGGAGCTCCAATCGAGGCGTGACGATGCAACGAGCAGACCTCCCCTTGGATTAGCTTGGAGTAGTACGAATGGATGTCGGGGAGAGCTGTGTCCGCCATACGAGGAAGATGGCTGAGAGTTGAGTTGTGTGCCGAAACTCTGCTCAAAGGCAATGGTAAGTCGGTCAGATATTCTGCTCACCGCTGCTTTATCGCGGTGAGGTCGCAGTGTATCTCTGCCTCACCCGTCCCATGTCAGTCCTTGCCTGGACCAGCCATCCCCGCCAGCTTCGTGATTGCATGTGCCCAGGCTTCCCCCGCCCAGGTACGATGCTTACACAGCCCGCTGCCGGGTTCCAAGAAACCACGGCTTTGCCTTTGGTTGCAATTCGGACAACCCACGCATCGATACTGATTACTCGGGCTGGTCGTCGACCATCTACTTGCGAGATAATCCGTCTGGTAGATATAACTTGCCGACATTGAGGGAACCAGGTCTCCGGTCTGCTGTCTTCGGTCTCCAGGCATATGCCGTTATTTGAGGACGAGCTGGTCATACAAGAAGGCTTCGCGTCCGGTTCACGTCCCCCTTGGCAGCTGTTCTGGGCCACGTGCAGCTTGGTGCGTAAACCGGTAGCAGCAAGTCCAGCAGCGTAGTGTATCTCGGCAGTAGTGTAGTTGGACCTTGACTTCCGACGGCTGAGGCTACAAGTAAGCAGCTCTGGTCCGCCAACGAACCGTCTGCGGCACATGCCATGGTTAGTGGGACCAAATGCGCTGCGGGAAGTCTGTTGGGCAACCGTCAATAGTCCAGGCATGGCATACCAAGTATCCGTATGCAGTAGGGTACTGCGTAGAATCTGGCCAGGTTTGTCGGCGCTCCTCCAAACCGCACGCCGCCCTGGCCAGCACGCGTCCAGCCTGCATGCCTTCGAGGTCCCGTGGGAGGTGGTCTATGTGACTTTGCAGCAGCAGATGGGCTCTCCAATGGCGACATGCATGCACATGCACTCCCCTCCAAACACCTCTTCTCGCCAGCCGCCGGTCCATTACCTGGATGGTACTGCATGCTCCCTGAGAGCACCGTACCGGATCGCTCGACTATACTCCGCAGATTCAAGACCATGGGGGTGCTAATTAGTAGGTCGTTATGGGGTTCGATGTCATATGTACGGCACGGATGCATCGTCTGCGGTCACGTCGTATGAGCGATGCGCTACGCGTCGTCCTTTCTTCGTTTGGTATATATCTCGGACGAAGCCATCTCGACGGCTCAGCGCAGGTCGACCGGTAGGTACAAGTACAAGCAAGCCATCGACTTTCGTTCGTGCCCAATCTCGTAGTGTGTTTGACCTCCAGCGATCAAGTCGGACGACTTGCTGGTCGTGCCAGGTCAGCCCAGCTGGCACCCGGTGGCACGGTGGCAGTGCGTCGAATTACCAAGGCGCGTCCGGTCTGAAATCCACACTGTACGAGCAGGTCACCATGTCTCCCGACCACGTCGCATCGATGGCCGAGCCGAAGCTCAATGTTGGCGTCATGGACACAAATTTCGTGCAATATTGCGAGGGGCGGACCAGATCGACTAAGCGAACAAGTGTGAAAGTAGTGGCACTCTGAACTGGCCAAAGACGTGCCGACACGACATGCAACCGCCCAGAGTGCTGAGTGAGTTGATCGATTTGACCGGTCAGCTTTTGTCTGCATTGTACGTGTATGTGAGCATGAGTGCGTGGAACAGGGTGCAGGGCGCTGTGGTGGCCTGTCTCCCTTGCTTCTTCTACTGCGTATGCACCTCGAACCACTTGCCACGTCAACTTGAAGCGGCAGATGGGGTGGATGGCCAGTCCCTTGAGATGCACGCAGCACGTCCAATCCCAAGAACGATGCGGAGACGAAGAATTCTGCCCCAGCCGAGGACAAGGCAGCCTAGACCGGCTCAGCAGGAGCCGACTGGGGGTGCGGTACATGACATGGCAAGATATACTACCCACGCGGCGGAACAGGAGGTGGGTAGTCTGGGAGACGGGACGCCTCCATGTGGTTAAATTGTAAGTTGTGTGAGTGAACGAAACTCTTGATCGGGCCAAGCACCCACAAGTACGGAGTACTGGCATGGAAGCCTCTTACCCACGGGTGGAGTGTGCAGCAATTAGCGACTCAATGTACCTTCTAGCAAGGGCTTCAGTGGTAAAAATTGGAGAATTTTGCGGGAGCGACGGGCCACAGGCGGTTGCATGCATGCGCTACCCGTCACGTGATGCGTCCCAAACTCAATCTTCACCCAAATCGTCCAATCACCTCGGCCCGAACGGTCGAGTACCTATGGACATACGGTAAGTACCTACTGGGCTGACTACCTCACACGCGTTGTCAAAGCGTGCCACCACAGCTGTGCCCCTTTCCCTTTCAAGGGCTCAGCAGGCGTCGCCCTACTATGTATTATTATGGGTGTGTCATGTGAAAAAAAAGGTGACGAAAGGTTCCACGGCCCTGCCTACCACTACACTGCCCGAGGTGGTGCCAGATCCTTTGGATCATGCTGATGGTATGTAAGAGCGTACCGTAAATGACAGAGTGCCGTGGCTAACCTGCTTCTCGTCCAAAATCCGTCTCAGTGGCGCCAGGGCTTCGATATCAACATCGAGCGGAAGACTCCAGTCTACTTCGGACATTGGCGACTGTCTTCGTTTCTCAACTGGGCAGGTCTGGCAAGTGGCGTGCGTGTAGCTGACTTGCATGTCAGGCAACAGTATCCATGGCTCTGTTGCCTATCTGTCCCTTCCTATCCACGGCGAGATGCCTTGCTTTGACTGTGACGCAGTGACAGAGCGAGCCAGTACCGTTACCTGGTCCGCTCCACCTCGGAATGGCGTTAACCAGGCTCTGGCGTCACCTCTACTTTCCAGGACCGATTACCGCTGCGAATTCGTCCATAGACCATGATTTTTGGTCCGTCTGCGGCCATCGATGTGTCCCAGCTAGTCAGACGAACGGCTTCGCGAGGCCCGGCCCGTTGGCTCCTCCCCATCCAAATTGCCATGTTGCAATACGTCTTTCTTTCGCTCCTGTCTTGTTTCGACTCGCTGGCCAGGAGCGGTTTCCGCTAAGAATGAGGCCGTTGACACTGGTGCCATGGTATTGCTAATCATCCAGCAGCTGGCCCCCTTGACAGACTCGTCCATCGTAGTGTGAAGCTGATCATGTTCATGGCTTTTCGATGCAGACCAGTGACCATCTGCCATGGCCAACTGCTGCTCGTTCGGGACGCAAATGAAAATCGTCGAGATGTGCTGTATAAGTCTTGATGCAGGATCGATTTTCGTCAGGCCTTGTCCCCTAGTGGTCCGCTGAGTGTTCAAATGCGCCCAGCAGCACTGTCACCGGAGAGCTCTGCCTGTCTCCGCGATGATTCAGCGGCTGTACGAGCAAGCATCCTGGTTCTATGTCCATGAACTGATCAAAGCTTAAGATTAGCCTTAATGGTTCATCTGGTCTTATGCCATTGCTGGCTGGCCATGCCAATGTGAGGCACTGAAGCAGGATTTCTGAGATGGACATACCGTGCCGGAGAAGCGGAGCGTTGATGGGAATTAAAAATGACTGTGCCTGAATACCAAGGAGCCCAACGTGTTATCGATATGGGGTATGGTTTCCTCCTGGTCGAGTGTCAACGACGCGCAAGATATGACACGGCTACCGAGCAAAACCCTGATTCCAACACTGGTCGTCTTGCGTCCGAGGCTGTAATCACCAGCCAAGATGAGCAAATGAGTGTCAACGATGCATTGATAGCAGCGACTGCCAAAAGTGTGCGCACCGCCTCTTTGGTGTCAGTATTCATCAGAACGCTAAGCAGCCGAGACAGTGGCCGCCATACATCAGCGAAGCATTTCTTCCTAGAGATGTTTGGCTGGCTGTTTCGTCTGAGCGCCGACGTGATTGTCAGGTTACCATGAAAGCTGCAGCTTCGTCATGGTCATGATGCGACATCATGTTGCAGCAAAAACGGGCGACAACACATGCAAACGAATAATTAACTTCCGGCATTGACTGGAAGCAGAGCTTGGCCAAATGAAGGGCAACTTGCGACAACCACGGCTTTTCAACAACCGCGGCAGCCCCCGCCCTCTCTCTCCCCCAAAGACCATCTGGTCGCACAAGAACACACAGTTCGAAAGGCCAGAGGCCACACAGCCGGGCCAAATACCTCGAAAACATGTTTGCACCACCCCTTGAAAGCAGCTGAGTTCGCACAGCTGGAGGTTTGGCTGTCATTCCTCATCCCCTCTCAACACGTGGAATTGCTGCCGTGCAATTGTCATGTCCAAGCTTGTTTGCTTATGTCGTGGCCAGTATGAAGTAGTATCGATTGGCCGTGAGAGGCTGGCAAGCTATGACCATGACGCTCTGGCTTCGAAACAACGTCGCCGGTCACCATCAATACAGTACCAATCATGATCGTACACTTTTCCTCATAGACATGACCTGAGAAGAATACCTGCCTGTGTCTAGGACTTGGTGCGGCAGATGAGAAATGGTCGTTTTCTGGATTACGCGAGGACGTTGGCTGGGTGCATCCTTTTTCAACCCTCCGGACCTCGTGTACTTACACTTCATCCCATGGTGTGATGCAGCTGGAAGCGAAACCGGTTAGGTTGTGATGCAGACTTTTGCAAAGGCGGCCGGTCTTGCGGCATCGTCTGACTGAACTGGGAACGGTGCGCAGGCATGTAGGTGATGATCCTGCGATGAAGTATTTGTACCGTACTCAGACTACGAAAGGGCCGTTCGTGTTATGAGAAGATGGATATGCGGGATATGTACGACGAAACGGCAGAAACGGGAGTATCCTTTTGGGAGCGGGCGGCGTGGTGTTGCATGGTCGGCAGGCCCCAGTCCTTGCGTTATCCCCGTTGTCCTTGTGCCTTGGCACATGGTCAGGGGCTAGGGGAAATTGATGAACAAGTCCGCGATGTCTTCTCGCTGCCAGGATTCCTAGCCGATTTACTGTCGGAGCCGTTGACTTGTGCGTTCCGCCCGCCAGGAGATGATTTGAAACCCGAGACCTCGAATCTACACATCGCAACGTGAGGTAAAAGAGATGCTGTGACGGCGCGATTGATAACGCCACCACATCGACCGAGGCGCGTCCATGTTGAGTGTGTACGATAGCGGAGCGCCGCGAGACAAAGGATGGCGGGGCTGTCTCTGCTCGACCCATGAGTTCGGTTCAGGTACTCTCAAAGTACTGTATACATGGCTTCGACCTCTTTCTCGCTTCCAAGAACACCCTTGAGCCTGGTGGAACTGGGGTGGTAGCCCCTCCCGCCAGACTGGGCCGCTAGACACGGAAAAAGAAAGTCTGACAGACGATTGGATCTGTCCTAGTCACCCTTGGCCCGACGGTTCTGTCAGCGCAAGCCTCTGGACTCAGAGCTCCAAGGGTGGTCGCCAATGACGGTAGGCGGGCGTTGAGTCGTCCTAGCGTCCACACAGTCGGCCGATGGGGCGTATATCGGACAAGTTGATCGTTCAAGTGGTCACCCGCTGGTGTGGGTGGGTAGGCAGAACGGATAGCGCAAGAGCAGGAACAAAGGCCATTCCATCCTGTCCTGGCCGATTACTGCGTAAGGGCTGCTTCAGTTCAGGGGAGAAGTAAGCATCGGAACTGCTGCAGCACGTCGCATTTTGAGAGGGGCCACAAATCGGCCAGTGTATTTCGGCTCCTTGCGGCGGCATAGGATGGTTGGATTGTTGCGTCGCCGAAAGAGGTTGACGGTGTAAAGGAAGTCTTTCGTGAGTATGTCGCGATGTGGCAGCGGCAACGGCGGCGGCAGCGGCGGTTTACTTTTATTCCGGGTAATGCAGGGCACAAAGTTCCTTTTCAATCTTGTCGGGGGGCCTGTTGCAAGTGGACGATTAATCGCTGCAGATCTATTCAGTCAAAGGGTACTGAAACGACGATGCAGTAGGGGTTTGGGGGAACGACAGCCGATCTCGCGGTTACACTCCCATGTAGAATCTCTCTGTCGCCGGACGCGTGTAGCTGGGACGATTGACGACTTAAAGATGCGGACTCGCAGGCTGCTGGCTGGTATGCCATTCCAGGTTTATGGAGAGCGGGTCCGGTCGCCGGTAGTCGCTTTAGCTGACGGCTAGTCGATGTTCCATCAGCTCGGTTCGCGTGAGCAAGATGACGACTGCGGCGAAGGGTTTGCAGAGACGGGCCAGTAGCGTAGCGTCGGAGTCCTCGCAGGGCATGGCAAATGGGTGTGGTCTTGTCTGGCGCACGGGGCCAAAGAGGCAAACGCCCGTCTGTGTCGGGTCGGGTCGTATTGCTGGTTAGGGAACTGGCGCTGTTGGTATTTGTGCAAGTTCTCCAGAGGTTCGGAGGCTAAGGTGATGGATCGCGATGTGCGGACGGGTACCAGAGAAACTACCATCTTCGAGTGGAAGAAACGTGCGCCGATTTGCTCCCGCACCCGCAACCAGCCTACTCGATGCCATCCTAGAGGACACACCCCAGTTTGGGCATCGATTTGCCAGCATGTATCATGACCGTCAGCTTCGCGCTTGAACAGCTTCTTAGCCGAGCTTTAATAGATGAGGTAAATATTCGAAGCCAATCACAGGCGACATCGTGACTGCTTCGGCTGAACAGTCAACATACTAACAAGGCAGGCCATATTTTCGATATCGCTTTGCGCTTGTGGGTGTAAAATGTCGTATTCGGCAGTACTGGCCGCAACCTAATAGGAGGCTGTTTTGTTCTTGATTGCGTCGTAGACTCGTAGGCAGCATTTGGCGGCTCCCAGTTGCGCAACGCAAGGGCGTGCTAAGGCTGACTGACGGCTTAGTGCTGCTAGTCTGCTGCGTAGGCAAGGACCGAGGAAAAGCGGCAAAATTGGCAGAGCAGCTTGACGGGCAAGCAACGAGAGAGAAACTGATCCGGCATGCTGTCAGCCAGCTGCTAACGTGGAGAGGGGAGAAGACCAACGATCAAAAGCCGAACGTAACGTTTTCGATGCAAGGACAGACCAGCCATGTTGGGCATGCAGTCGGGCGGGGGACTCGGCCACAAAGCCTTCTTTCCTAGACGCTGTCAGTCCTCCGGCACCGACTGCGCATTCCCCAAGAGCTTACACAGTATTACAGATAGGTGGGTTAGAAACCCAATTTGCTTCCCGTCTTGCCGGTTGAAATTAGCTCTGGCCTCCTGGCTCGTATTATCGCAGGGAAGTCCATGGTGATCCTCTTGCTCATCTTGCTCACGTGACCACCGTACTGTACGTAAACCTCGTCTTCCAAACTTACCCAAGGGAGGTACGGAAGGAATAGACCAGAACGGAAGGTTAGTACTCCGTACTGCGTATGGCAATCGAAGGAAGCACAGTAATTGCTCACGTCTCGGATCTCTGGCGCCTGCCTTGGGATGAGCGCCATACACAGTCTGTACACAGGCACACAGGGAAATGGAGCAAGAGCGGTGAAGTTCCAGCAAGAATTGAATAAGGCAGGCCCGCCCCTTTCTTCGTCTGCCCTTGCCCCAGTCATCGAAGCAAATATGCGTAAGGCCTAGGAAGGTAGGTAGGTAGGTAGGGAAGGTGAAGATGGGCAGGCAGGCAGGCAGGCTACTTACTACCACCTTCTCTGCACGGATATGTAGACATGCAAAATGTGGTTCACTAATCCGCGAGAGAAGGTCGCGTTGCCTGTCGTTCATGCCCAGCCTCTCCTCCAACTACAAGCCGCAATAGGTTCCTGCTCCGTACCACCACGAACACGACATCAACTGATCCATCCCGCAATGCAGCCACGCCGTCCACGACTCGCCTTCCCAAGTCGATATCATCGCACCCTGGGCTTCTTCATCCAAACCCCGTCCATCCACGGCGCAGGCGCATGGCACATGGCATCAAACACTACTGGGAGCTCCCGCTCGTCCCATCTGCGTTCTGCAAAATTCCACCTGCCGCTGTGTCATGCACCACCGAATTTCGTCTGTTTGCCAGCCAGGGTGTGCCCGCTCACACCCTCATCACACATATCAGGCCGTACGAGGACGTGAGCGAACAAGACCGAGGCCCTGTTGGAGTTACTGGTGTTACTCCTGCGTCAGAAGGCATGGGATGGTGCGATAGGACCTGTGATGAGATGAGGCCCGTTTGTTAACCATCCAATAGTGTCTCAGGCCGTGCCTCGAGTACCGCGCGCAGAGCCCACCCTCACCCATACTGTACATACTATGTACACCTGGAGCGTCATGCCTGGAGCGTCACCCCGAGGCCTACTGGGGAGCATGTCGTCGTGGCGATTAACATATAACGGCTTCGCAAATGTCTCGGCTGCCACGTCTTGTGGTATTAAAAAGAAAGAACCCGACGCAAGGACATCTGTCGCTTGGGGGCCGGCAACGTCGTGGAGTTTCACGAGATTCGATCCGCAGCCCTCCACTCACCCTTTCCTCCGATTCAGCACAACTTCACCATCGCGGAACGACGGTAACTCGTGGATCACCCGGGTTCTGAGCCATGCGAGTGGCCGCGGGCGCGGGCGGGAGGGAATCTGCAAGTCGACACGCGCCAGGGCCACGCCGTCCATCCGTACCTTGCCGCTCCCCACGACAACCCTTGCTCACTGCCTACTTTCTCGTTGGGAACCCTCATCGTTGGCTCAAGTGCCCTGCCACCCAGACACCAGCTGAGAAGTCTCAGACGAGCACGAGGTCTCCTCCAAGTCCAACTTAAACAAGGTCTGCGACATGGCATACTTGAAATGGAGGTTAGACCGAGTCTGCGCCTGCGACCTACCCTTCTACCAATTCACGCTATACGCGCCGCCATACAGATGATGGTGTGATATTCATGTCCCATTCACCGTTAAGTCTCGCGGCAACCTCGACCTGGCTTTCTCCACTGTAGTCTGTAGTGGCAGCGAACACGGGAACATGCAAAACCCATGTACTGGTACCCGGATTTTCGACTACACCAGGTAGAGAAGGCGAGGGCCTACACGCGAGCGGACTCGGGCATTTCGTAGCGGCGGGTGCTCTCACTCCACGCCCAGCGGCCTGTTACAAATCTCCCAGCCTAGCAAGGTCTTTCTGATTGCAGCATCACAAACAAAAGTTAGATGATCCAACCTTTTGCATCCTCCACCCAAGCACGCAGCACGAGGTCAAATCTAGCATACGGAACCGGCCGGCGTTCCTGCACCGCATCGAAAGACTTTGTCGCGCAAGACCTCGGCGAACAATCTTGGCCGCACCATCCGTACGGACGCGCAGATGCGTATCGTCAATACGTGCGATAGTCTTTAGGCCTCAGGCGCCGGCCAACAGGGCAGGTCACCTTGTCAACGTCAGCTTGCTGCCGGTTCCTGTCGTATGCCACAGGCCAACCAAGGCTCACGACCCAGCAGGCACTGCGCGATTACCAAGGCAGGGGGCAGGGAAAGGTGGGAGGACGGGGCTCCGTCCGCACGCGGCCTGCCAGCGACATGGGCCCATGCACGCAGGATGAGACTAAGGAGAGGGTACCCGAGTCGCATTCTCGTGCTACCAAGGGGGTGCCTTGGCCGCCGTTAACCCTGGGGCTTGCTGAGGGACGGGCCTGCTGAACAGCCCATCTTACTGAGATTCCACTGCCATCTTGTCCGCCGGAAATGTGCAGGGTGGGGCGCAGGGGGCGGATGCAAAGACGAATGAAAGATGCAGAGCAGCAGCCGATTCTCAAGATGCAATGCTGAACGAGACCACGAAGAGGACCGGCGAAACCCCATCATTATGACACTATCACGTCGAGACAAGTGGGAAAAGTTGGGCACAGCTCCATGGCTAGACCATCCATGACTGGCAGCGGCCCGGCATCTCCAATTTCTGGTATGGACTGCTTCAAACCGTTGGCTCATATCAATTCCTCGCCATGTGTCCAGTCTGTCGGGCGCGGTATATACCCAGCATGTGGTTGAGCGACTATTTCACTCCTTGACGGGCGGGATGCTGAGATAGGCGCATCCCCGCATTGTTGATGCATCACTCAGGTCTGCCACGTCCAGCTCTGCTACATTGTGTTGTTTGCACAAAGTTCGGAGCTTGCATGGCCCTTCCCGTTCGCAACGACCGGCTTTCGAAGTCCGGCGCACACATTCGCCTTCCAGCTTCCTGTCGTTTCAAGAGGAGATGAATCATTCCAGTTCGATTTATAGATTTGCCATGGACGATTGTCGTCTTAACCGTCGCACAGGACTCAATTGGACAGACTGACTGTACCAAGCGTTTCCAAATACCTGCTTCGACGTCATAAGGCCCAAGACGCTCGTAGATTGGAAGAAACCGCACACCCTCCGTCATCGCTGCCCGACAACATGCCACAGTCGACGCTTGCAGGCTTCAACGTCGGTGCAGCTGCAGGAGAAGATTCTAATTTCAGACAAGTTCCTGGACGGGCGTTGCCTGTTCATTGGGGCCCCAGATCTCTGGTTTCTTCAAGCCAGCAGGAAACGGCCGTCTGGAATTTCTGAAACCCCATCATTGCAGATGTCCCGTCCCGCGGGCTGTGGAGTTTGGAACCGCCCCGGAACAGAGACAATTCTTGGAGTGAGTAAGATTACGAAGGTTCAATCGCCCGAAGTCCATCTTAGGGCGCGTCAATCTTACCCACACATTCTCAACAGTCTGGCCTGCCTGGATCGGGACCCGGGGATATTCTTCTGCTGGTCGCCAACAAGCGAGCCACGGCGAGGCGCAGGGAGACGACATCACAGGACCACGGAGCTCTGTGATGCAGCAGGAAATCGAGCAGGGGCTGCAGCTGTTCCTTGCCTCGCTCAGTACTCCGTACTTGACGGATACACCAAGCCATGCCTGACGGTACGTATAGAAATTTGCATTCAGGTGCCAACACCACGCTACGATGGGTGGTACTCGCTGCTGTTGGAGAAGCCATCTGGGTTCCCAAGGCCTTGGGTGTCTAATTTCGACGACGCCCTGCCTCCGAACCCCGGGCCTAGCAGAACATCATCTGCCGTGTATTATTGTGGCATTGCCATCAGCGTCGAATCATCGAATCAGTGAGAGTAAGACTCGATACTCGGCCTCCTAGTCGCACCTTTGATAATGGCGGGCTCGATCTTTGCAAAGTATTGCGCAGATGGGGGGGGGGGGGCTTCATCTCCGTATCGCCGCCGTGGATTTTGCTAGGCAAACCTAGCCAACCTGTGCCCTCGGAGACTGCGCTATCCCAGCCATGACAACCAGATTCTAGCCAAAGACGCTGGTAGGCAAGAACCGCGGCGGCGGCAGCAGCATAACCCGGACAGACGCGACAGCCATGTTTTGTACGCCTCATTCCGCAGGGAGAAGTGAAAGCTAGTGAAGAGCAGGAAAGCCCGGCGAATGGTCTGTACACTCACAGTGAATCTGTACAGATGCGGAGTATACGGCCGCTGATTGGCCTGCCGCGAATCTCAAGAACCGGCGTGACCGATTCACATCTGGCTCGGGCCGGGGCCGACCTGCCAGGCATGGTCCTCTGCCACGAAAACCCTCGCCCCTTTTTTCCCTCTTCATACGGATACAATCGCCAGCGTTTTGCATAGAAGCCGTCGACCGATTCAGGTGCACAAGATGGAGCAGTTGACAAGACGCACAGAGATGATGTTGACCGAGACTAGGACTCGTACGTCTTGGGGGAAAGGGGCGACCCGTTGTGAGACACGAGGGGAGGAATCCCTTGTCTGACCTGCCCGCTAGGTGGTGTGTAGCGGCTCTCGCCGTTCTTGCGACAGACTCGCGGACTAGGAGCGGCAGCGTCGCATAAGAATGCGCACCGATTTGCGAGGGCTCCTGAGCCGAGGGAAAGACTTCCTTCTTCCCCCCCCCGCCTCGATTATCGTGCTTTGCTGTTCTCTACCCGGCCGATCATGTTCAGTATGCGTCCACGTCGAGTCGCCGACGCTGATGGCTGGGTCGTGTCATCACTGCCTCGACTCCTCCATCATGAGTCTTGGCAATGGACCGAGACAGTCGCAACCCTTACAATTATGGCACAGAGACAACGCGCATTGCCATAGTACGGTACGGATGCGGCGCGTACGTGCTAGTTCGACAGGCAATGTGAAAGAAAAGACCAAAGGGCGTCAGCAGGTACCCCTAGCTGCAGAGCACAGTCGAAAGTACAGAGTACACTACCGATCCCCAAAGCTGCCTTTGGCTTGTCTGCGGCCAGATCTGCGACCGCCGCCCGGGCTGGTGGGTTCAAGACGACGGGATCCAGCCAAGGCGAACGTTTTCCCCGTTTGGCATCTTGCGCTCCACAGCTTCTACGACATTACGCTACGGCGCGACCGCGCCCCTACCCGCGACGCAGCGCAGCGCAGCGCACCGTACCGTACCGCACCCACAGACGACAACGGCCAGGGCCGTCCGTACCTACGCAAGGCACCAGATCTGCCCATCAGAGCCTGTCGGGGCAAGGCGGGCAGACATTTCGAGTCTAATCGGCCAACGGTCGGAGGGAGGACGCGACAGACGTATGGCCAGGCGATCCACGTTGACGTAAATGCAACGATCTGAAGTTGGTGAAGACAGCAAGCGCCTGACCCCCTTCTGCGGCACAAGCCCCAGCTGCGGTAGAGGTGGTGTACATAGTATGCACATGAAGGCAAGAGGATGCCGACTTCCAACACCTGGCTGCGACTAACAGCATACAGACATGGCGTGTACGTCTGCACGGAGCATGGTCGACCGACTCAGTTTGGCTGATGTTAACCATTCGGTGGAAGTGTACGGATGTGTTTACCGCTTCTTACCGCGTCCCAGTCTCAGTGATGAGTGGTTCCGCCACCTGTTGTTGGCCACTTCCCAAAGGAACCACGCGCACCAACAGAGATTTGCCTACTTTCGCTCACGCAACCCGACAAGACAGCATCAAGAGATTGCCACTGGCACCATACTACGTGACCTTGCCATAATTACCACCAAGTGCGTTTCATCATCCAGCCGCTGCCAGAGGCGAACCAGACTGCAAATCGCCCAGCCGTTTGTCCGTCTGGATTGCTATGGCAATCTAGAGTTCGCCAAGTCATCCTAAGAAACTCGGAGCCGGGTAGCTGCGACTACATTCAGGTCTCTTTGTTCTCTGCTCTTTTCGTGCATTGTTTTCGTGATCCTTGACCCTGGTTGTTCTTTGTCACGAGGTCATCTGAAGACAAAGGTGCGGCACCCGCAGGGGCCACGTCATGACGACGAGTCGATGTGAGGAGTCATCCGTCGCCCAAGTTTTGAGTTGAGAACAATCGTTGACGATGGCGAATGGTTTGCGCGGCCTCGGCCATCGATGCAAAGATTCGATTGGGACGAGGAGAAATCTTGGGCTCAGTCGCCCACGGCCACAAAAACGTTGGAAGCGGCACCCTACGACGTCGGGTCGAAGGCGAGCAACGCGGCACCAGAAGCCGGGCAAATTCGGTGAATCTGGCATGGAAGGGCGTGACTGTGACTGGTGATTCTCGGTCTGCGGGCGCGGGCCAGGCGGCTCGTCGAGGCGGTGAGGCAGCCTGAAGGCCCTGCTCTCCGCCGTGGGCCGTCGGGCTTCCGCTTCTCGTCGAGTGCTGCGTACTGTTACGTCAGGTGTCTGTCCGCTGGGGTTTTTGGTCACGCACAACGGCGCGTCAACGTGAGCAAACGCCAACTGCTTCGTCGTGCGGAGAAAGGCAGAAAGGCAAAATCGTCTGAACCTCATCGTCAGTAGGGCGACAAACGTGGGAAAGGGCCGACAAGGGGTTTCTGTCTTTTGTTTTCTTCAACCGGCCCAGCTGGCTGCTCTCAGAAGATGGGCCAAGGATGGGACGGCACTCTTGCGATCTACGGCCATATTCCAAAACGATGGAGTATACTCCGTATAAACTCGTCAATCGAGGTTGAGGGAGTATACTCCGTATAAACTCGTCAATCGAGGTTGAGGAATACATGTATGCTCGTCTAAAAATACGCTATCCACCATGGACCCGGCACAGCACGAAGCTTCCATGGGCGCTGTTTCCCTTCCCTTCAGGCTCTGGGCCAAGTCTGACTGCGTCGCGCGCCCTCAAAGTCGCAATGGCAATAGTCTCACCGAACCCATTTCATTGTTGAACCTTGTTTCGGCTCATCAGGACTGAACGTGCGTAGTCGGTACACTTCGAACGAGAGACAATGCACCCTGGCTGACAACGGACGACGGTAGGGACCGACGGTACCTTGCCTGACTTCCCGGCCAGCCACAACCACCATCATGCCGCCGCACCTCTTCTTCTTCTTCTTTTAACCCCAGGATCGAGAGGCAAGGTACAATAGTAGTACAGATAGACGTGCCATGTATAGTAAGGTAGGTAGGGTGAGTACCTGTCCCTGCGCGATACCTCACACTTACCCAAGGTCAGGCCGTGAAGTTTAGGTGGTAGGTAGAAAATACTCAGCGTTTGCCAAGGTGCGTTCCTCCTTCCGGCACCGTCTTCACCAGAGTCAAGGCACCTTGGCTGATGACAGTCCCAGAGCGTGCGACATGGCGACTAAACACGTGTATACAACAACTTGTCAGGACGAACGCTTGACGACTCTATCTGGCGTGTTGTGATGGCTTCTTGACAGGTAGAGCACGACGTCCAGCAAAGGACCAAGGGGTGGTGGAAAAGGAGACGGACGGCAGCCGACGGGCTCTGGTCTCTGAGCCTCCTCGTCTGGGCCATCCCGTCCCGTCCCATGCTGTCCTGGGATGCTATACTAGGTACTGCGCAACTTGGCACCTTGGTTCCATAGGTACACACCCGAGAGCGAGCCAGGCCACCTCACGATACCATGTGCCTCGAGAGTGTGGTTAGCCCAGCCCAGCCCAGTCCAGCCTCTCCCATGTCCTTCTCCCACCCCGACTTCCGTCCGCACCGCACCGCACCGCACCGCATCGCATCGCGCAGCAAACATGGTGTAGTATAGCAAAGAGCAGCCCATCCCTACCAGCCTTCCACCCCCCCGGGCCCAGCACCACCACACCAGCACCAAGTAACGGGACCACACCCACGCAGACGCACGCTGCACCCCTGCTCCTCCTCCTCCTCCTCCTCCTCCTCCTCCGCTCCTCCACTCCTCCTTGGAAGTACTACCCTACGGATACACAGTACATGCTTGCAGTGCAGTGGCAGTAGACCAAGTTGTGTACGTAGCGGTAGCGTCAGTTGCTGGCTACCTGGGACTGGTCGGGTAGTGTGAGGTAGCGTCTACCCTGTCATGTCTCGATCCGCCCTCATCCTGTCCTGGGTACCACACCTACTTCTGCCTTTCTCTCTTTCTTCCGCAACGTGTGCACCACCTCGCCTGGGCCCTAGTCCCTTGTCGAGTCCCCCAAGTTCCAAGTCCCAAGTCCCAGCTCCCAGCTCCCAGCTCCCATCTCGAGAATCGGGTCCCAGGATTCCATTGCTACTTCGCAGTAGTGCCGAGTACTCGTAAGGGCTGGGTACTGGGTACGCTAAACTACCTGGGCAGTCATCGTACCTTGGCCGTATCTTCCTGACACCGTAGCGCAACGCATCGCACCGCACCGCACCGCACCGCATCTCCCCAGGGCAAGGTACCGCTACCGTTGCAACTCTAGCAGTGGTGCATACGACAAAGTGCCTAAGCTGTCCGAATACTGGTGCTCTGCACTCCAGCTGACGCGCTGTCTCTATTTTGCCCTTCTCTCTGTCGCTCTCTCTTTCTCTACGCCTCCGACTGCGTGCCCTAAGGACTGCCTCGTCCCCACATCTTGGGTGCCGCACGCGCTAAATAACCCAACTCGGGCCAGCTGTGTGGTGCTTCTTCGTTCCTTCCACCAGCACCAAGGTACATGGGGTACTACTGTACGGGTAGGTATGGATGGGCACTTGACATGTCCTGCCATTACAACACCCACGCCCACCTCAGCGATGGACGTCTTCCCTTTCCCACTCCACTACCACTACCCTGGCGCCTGGCACCTGGCACCCAGTACCTACCTCGCAACGACACCTGCACCTGCACCTGCACCTGCAGGCTACCACCAGGTACCCTGGGCAGGCAGGTAACAGTCAGGTACCTGCCTCTGCTACTCCGTACCTACGCAGTACCTACCTTTCCAACTCCGTGCCTACCTCTGCAGCTCCGTACCTACCTTGCCTTGTCCTGCCTTCTGCTTCTTCGCTTTCCACTGCCTTGCCTTGCTTTCCCTTTCCCTTCCTTCCTTACCTCACCTCCTCTCTCTCCACGCTTCATCTGGCCTGGCCCGTCTGGTCTGGTCTGGTTTGGTCTGGTTTCTGGACCTTAAACATTACATTACCCGCCTTGCCTGGTCTTGTTTTTTTTTTTACTCCGACTCTACTCCTACCCTTTCCACACACTCCATCTCGCTCTCACCTGGCCCGGTTTGGTCCTCTTCACCTGACCATACTTTACATGCCGACCGACCAACACCTCCTCCCCCCACCGAGCATCGCAACCCTTCCACAACCATTTCATCCACCACCACCACCACTAACTCTTCTTCCTCCTCCACCACCACTCCAACAGCAACCACAATAACAACTACCACTACCACGACGACGGCGCTACCATCAGCCCGCCACTAACGACTGATCATTCGTGCCGCTCAACAGAGGAAAAAGGATTAAACCACCTAGCCTCCCTCTTCCCGAATTCTCAACTTCCTCCACCTTCTTCGCGTTCCTCATCCGAGGCTGACCGCAGTCCACCTTCTTCGCCTCGACCATCACCTCAGCTGGCGCTTTCGACTTTCTGGTCACCTGTCCTCTCGTCCGTCGTCGCCTACTGACCACTCGGATTATACTGCATCCCGCTTTTCCTGTCAGCGGGTACTTGTTGCGCATCGCATCACACCGCTGCGCGCCCCATCTCTATCGCCTGTCGCTGCGCTGCGCTGGGTGCTGTGTCGCTCTGCTTCTCCCCTTGCGCCCGGCTTTACTCTGACGGCTTACACGGCAGCAACTCTGGCGCGCAACTTCCCCCGCGTGTGGGCATAAGCAGAACAACCGGCCGAACCGACTGCGCCTTTCCACGCCACGCACCGCTTGGTCATGATTTTTGCCCTTGCCGCGCCTGACCGGACTTTTCTTATAGTGGGTTTTGAAGGATAGCCTATGCGCTCGGCGTGATCACACCGAGCCACCAGGTCGCAACGCTCTTTACCACCATTAAGTCGCCATCTTTCTTTTTTTCGGCCCAAAAAAAACGATCTTGTCGTCTCATCAGTCCAGCACCGCAAAAGCGTCCAGAGGGCAGGTTGTGTTCGCGGCATCCTGGTGGATCTACCGCAACCAGAGCATGGAAGAGGAGCGAGGACGAGGGCCGCCTTCTACAAACAGAGAATATTCCTCCGTACACCACCAGCGGGAAGACGAAGCTCGCCATCGCCTTCCTCCCGTGGGAGCATCCGAAGATCACAGATACCCAGACGAACGACATCACAGACCAAACATGGCCGCACCCGTCACTCTTCCCTCCATCTCGGACCACCATGGCAACTACGGTCCGCCAGCCTACTCAAGGTCCTATCCGCCGCATCCCGACGCCAGGGGCGATCCGCGCGCCGACCCGCGCGCCGGCAGTTACACGGCTTCACCCAACTCGGTGAATGGCTATCCTCCACCTCAACCGGGCGGTCACCAACCTCAACTGCCGCCACTGCAACAGCACCCCGCCGCCGACCCCAGGTCGCCCAGTTACCCTCCACCGCCTGACGACTACTACGCTCGTCGCCAACCTCCTCCGCCTCAGTACGGCGACACGTACTACCAGGACTTTCACGGCCGCCAGCAGCCTCCTCCCCAAGGCCGCTACCCCGACTACCCTCCGGCGCCCCCGGGCGCGCCGAGATACGATTATCCCCCAGGCGCGCCGAGGTACGACTACGGCCCCGGAGCACCTACCCTACAGCAAGCCGCCCCGAGACAGCGGACCTCTATCGCATGCCGCTACTGTCGAAAGAGAAAGGTAGCTAGACAGACACCTGACGTGAACAAATCGAACAACGCTAATGGCATACTCCTAGATCCGTTGTAGCGGCTACCAAAGTGCTCCCGGAGGCAAGTGCGTAAACTGCAGCAGGATGAATCAGGAATGCATTTTCCAGCCCGTATCCTCGTCCAGCTCGACAGCCTTTGTGCCCGTCTCGGCTGTTCCTGGTGGCGTCCCGCCAGGCACGCCACTTTACGGTGCATACGGCCAGCCTCTGCCGCCCTCGATGCCTGCGTCTTCGTTGCCTCCGCCACCTGCCCAGGGGTACCCACCCCAGCCTGGCAACGGCTTCTACCCACATCAGCCGCCCTTGCCCTCGCCTACCGGTAGCTACCCCCACCCCCCTTACGATGCGCACCGGGCCGGAAGACGACGTCCAAGGGACTCTGATGAAGGAGATGAGCTTCGACCCCCGCCTCCGGACCCTCACTCGGCCGAGGACCCCCGACGACGATCTCCGGCATCCAGCTCAAACCACAGCAGCCCTGGCTTCATTGGTTATCAACCTGGTGCGCCGATGGGCTACGACCCACGGGCACCCCCCGCAAGAAACAGCCCGGGACAGCCGGCACCGACTTTGACCGCTCCCATTGACCGGGCTGCTGCTGCGGCCCACCGCCAGAGCAACTCCTCGACTCCAGCGGCGTCCTCGAGTTCGGTCATGAGCTTGAACAACCTGGTGGACACTCCTTCCAACGACATTGATAGAGGCATGCTCGGGAGGCTGGACAAGAGTCGACAACAGAAGAAGTAAGACGATGCGCACGAGGATGTGCCTATACTCGGTACTACGGGAGCGTCATCATCATCACCTCATGCGGCGCGACGAAGCAGCCTGTTGGCCAGTTACAATCGACCATTGTATCGACGACGGACGGGGCGGCAAAATTCAAATACGCGTCGGTGAAGGCTACAGCTGCGGAACATTCACCGGAGAGAAGCGTACATGGCATATTCCCGACATGCGGCTTGCGCTGCTTGTCACCTGTTGCTCGAAGCAAAGTTTTTTTTTGTTTTCAATATTTAAGGAAAGATATCCAGACAAGGCCGGAAAGTCTGATGAGCACCTGATTTGCTCGCATCGTCCAGATTTACTCCCAAATCTGTTGTTGGCAGGGACGGAACGACTGGGAGGTATTTTGCTTGCTCGAGCGTGGTCCAGGGCTTTTTCATCATCACTAGCACGGGGCGGTCTTGTTCATTTCTTTTCGTACACAGTCATTTCCCGGGGAACGGAAAGGGTTAAGATTGGTCTGCCTCACGGCACATCTGCTTGTTGATTTTCTGTACCGTTTTCTCGTTCTATCCCCCCTACTCAATCTTCTTTGCGTTTCTTGGTCCATTTCTCTTATTTTCTCTCGAATTCAGTCACCCAAAACCGATTTTTGCGACGGGGTGTTTGCCCAAACGGTAGGGTGTATGGGTGGGCGGCAAAGATGTCAGTTTTTTTTTTGCTGCGTTTTTACAGATCCATTGGCACCGCAAGGGCTACAAAAACCGATTGTCTTTTTGTTGTTGTCGACCCCCAGCTTCACAGCCTCTTTGTTTTACGGTACTCGTGGGGAGAGACGGACGTCTTCCATCACGTCATTGGGGAAGGAAAGGATGTGGGCAGTTGTAATGGAATGGGGTCGTTGCGTAGCATATATTCCCCTATTCGCGAAAAATGCTATTGCCAGCGTCGTCGTTTTGTCGTCGTCGTCATGATCTCTGTCATCTTTAGGACCTGAACCTGACCTTGCCGTTTGTGAAGTGAAGTGCGAACATGCCCGGTTGACTCGAACATCGCGTTCGTATCGAAAGTATATCTGCTACGCGTCACTGTATCCGAGCATGACACACTTGGGGTTTATCGATAACATGGGGTGGTGGTAGAGTTGCTTGGCTGCTAGTAACTTGCGAACAAGGGTCTGGACAGACGAGACTTTGTGGGTGGTTTTTTTTTCTTGGGGGGGGGGGGGCGCGGGCCGCTTGGGAAGGGGCGAGAGAGAGAGATGGGCCAACGTCGACACCGACACGACACGGCTGGGTGAGAAGCCATACCGCCAACAGGCTCTTCTCATCCCCGTGTGTGTGTGGGCAGTTCCGTCAGGGAACATGCTTTTCCCCCTCTCTCCCACACACACACACACACACTCCGCACATGATTCTATCTGCAGACAAAGGTCAAACCATGAACTGAACAAACACCCCCTCCATCCTCTCTCTCTCTGTCTCTTTCTCTCATACACACACTCACACACGCAAACGGCGGGCGCGGGGCGGGAGAAGGCAGAAAGAAGAAGAGAGGAGAGGAGAGAGGGTGTGTGGGATTTGAACTACCTTAGGCACCTTGTGGGGGATAGAATGAGATGGGATGAGCCGAAAGGCCGTGGGCAGAATGTAACGTGGTGTACTACATTTACGTACGCTCCCATTTTTATTCTCTCTTGAAGTTGATGTTGGTCCTTTAGAAATAACCACCCGGTTACGAAGACATTAAAAGAGACATTCAATGGCCTGTGTGGTTTCGTGTCTATATTTCGATTTCGCCTTATCTTGTATTGTTTGGTCGTTGGCATTGTGTGTGCCATGCCATCCAATCGCTCCGTCCCTTTCGATACAAATCGACCCCTCCCTTTTCATCCTCTCTCTCTCTCTCTCTCCCTCTCCCCTCCCCCTTGGGACTCAAGACGGCGAGGTCACTTCTCTGTGCGGGATGGTAAGACACCAAGCTAGTGGAATCAGATAATTGTCATGTCTCTGAGGAGACGTCATCGTTTTCCTCCCTGGACCCCAATACTCGGGATAGATACTACGGACGGTCTGGGGCTTTTTGGAAACCGCAAGAGATGGGATAGAGAACAATGGCCGAATCAAAGAAAAAGAAAAAAAAAAACAACAACAACAACGAGATGGCGCCTCCGGGATGGGCCCGCTGGAATCGTTGGGTGTGTATCCGTCTGGACAAAGGACACACGGAGGCTTACCCCGGGAACGCACAAAGAACGGCGCGAACGAACAAAGGAACGGGACGATACGACGCCGGGGACCCGAGAGCCCAGAAAAAAAACAATTTCAGGTTCCAGGTTCCTTCGACTGGGCGGGAGCGCAATCACTAGAACAAAACTAACTTTCGTCCCAAGGTTGGGTAGGTATTATTACTCCGTAGAGAAGAGAATAGAACAGAGGATAGTGAGCTGGATCTGCGTCCTTGAAATTTTATTCGGCCCACATAATATTAGCGCCGAATCGAGTGCGTGTTTTGTGCGCATTTCTTAACATGTAAATATGTGCGTGTGTGTGTGTGTGTGTGTGTGTGTGTGTGTGTGTGTGAGTGAGTGTGTGCTGAGGTCATGGGTTGGTGGTTGAGCCCAAGGCCGCGGTTGGAAAGGGAGGACCCCCGGGTTTTCTGCTCAGGTACGGGCGGCACGGAAGACTGCTACGCTACAGGATGTTCGAGGCGAGAGCCAGGGCCGGGTTCAAGCTTGGAGCGGTGGTTCCATGAGGGGTGTGAGTGAGTGTGCGTGTGTGGGCGGTGTTGGTGTGAGTACGCAGTTATTAGTGTGCGGGTATATTCGGCCACGGCTCAGGTAGACCTCCCGAGAAACGACCATTTTTCGAGCTAGTCGTCGCCACGGGCCAGCGAACGAGAAGGCGGTGGAAGGACTTGATGCTGAGTGTATGGGTTCAGGGGGAAGAGAGACCGGTGGCCCCTCTCCGCAGTCGCCTCTCATGGAGACGCGGGTTTGGGTTGATCCTGGTTTCTCACGCAGACCGCGCGAGGCCACCGCCAAGGAAAGGGGGGATGGCCGATGGAGTGCAGAGGAGAGGGGGCTGGGTGGAAGTGAGCGAGCACTGTGGTCCGAAGAACCGACCAAGTACACTCGAGTCGCACACGCGCAATGCTCACCGACATGACACGATGTAGGAGGGGGGCCGGCGAGGGCAAGGTGATGAAGGTTGAGTCCAACTGGGAAGGCTGGTCTGGTTGGTAATAGTCGACCCCTTTGCCGTGGGCAAACCGATGCTACTACTACCACACGTACCATGTAGCGTGCCTACGGCTTGGAGCTCGCTCGCTCGCTCGCGCACATACCACACTGTCATGGCACAAGGGAAAGGCGTCGGGAGAAGCTGGATCTGCGTGGTAGATGGCGCTGATGGGCAGTATTTCCTGGCGGCTAGTTGCTCACATGAGTCTGTGCCGGACAGATGCAGGTCGAAGCGCGCAGCTACCAGCAGTGCTGGCGTGGCTATCGACGAGATGCTCGGTCACCGTGCCTGCAACTACACGACGAGGCAGCACGACCGGGGTATGAGTAGTGTATCGCTAGCCTCTTGTCAAAGGCTGAGACTGAGAGCACGCAGTGCTGCATGGGCAGCGCGCGATGATGCATTCCCAGTACATATTTCCGAATCTTTGCAGACTGCACTACCAACGTAGAGAGTATTGCTCTTCGGCCCTGCGCAATACAAAGTATTGGACCGAAAAGAGACTGATGCAAATGATACGGTGTGACTCGGCTGGTGTGCGGACACTGAAGCAGGGTACACTTCGTACTGACGAGATCCCGAAAGGCCTTGGCTTCGGACGTCTTGGTCTAGCTTCCTGGTCCTGGTCGGCCAGCAGCCAGACCGACAGACGAAGAAGTGAGGCGCGAGTCTGATCAATGTCAGTCCTTGATGGAGACGGACTAGCCAAGGGAGGTGAAGGGAAGTGGCGCGAAGGAGGCGAGATGACATGAGAGCTGAGAAGATGAGCTCGCTAGAGAGAAATATGTGACTCAGGCAACTGTTTCCCTCCCCTGCCGCGTGGCAATCCTACGCAGTGCGGACCGTCCTCCGCATAGCTGGTTGGTCACTGGACCTGTGCCGTATGTGTGCCCCTCGTGTCGAAGACTTTGGCCGCCATTCTCCTTGATGACTGATCATCGACCAATCCTTGAACACGCGACGGGATAGCAGGACCTCCCTTGTTCCCTCGCGTGCGCAGACACACTAGAGGAGGGGAGTTTGGGGAGATAGGGGAATCAAGAAAGCAGTCCAACCGGCTTTGCAACCACGCATCTGTGGACAGAACTCAAATCAAAGACCAAAATCGGCTCAGTACGTGATGTGCTCTCATGGCGCGAGCACCGTGATAAAGCAGCTTGCCAGCCACTCGTTAGTCTTGGAAAACATCAGCAGCCCAAGTGACAGAGAACGGGTGCTGGCACAAGGGAGACACTTGTCAGCCGTTGGGGTGACAAGGAATGAAATCGAATCAGACGAGATGAACGGGAAAGCAGCCGAGCGCCTGGCTCCTGGGACGATTGACATGGTGGCGATACGATGACGGCCTGGCTAGCCATCACCAAGATCGATTTGGGAGATGGGCATGCCCTGAACCTCGACACAAACACGCCATCTAGCGGTATGAAGCGGGTTGAACGATGTGACTTCACCTAATGGACTTTCACTAGCTAGGTACCATGAATTGCACTGCTCGTTGGCCCAGCTCAAACCGGCAAAGGGGCTGATCTTGACGATAGTAAGGGGAAATAGACGGTGAGAAAACCGGAAGCCGTGTGAAGGACTAGGCGAAGAACCGAAGAAGTGAGGAGGGGGGTTGTTCTCTCAGTGATTGATTTGCACACAACCACATGGGGCAAAGGGTAGAGGGAAAAGGACAGAGAAGCAGGGGATCAAGGCAAAGTCGTGAACAAGTACCGTCTACCTCAGTCGAGACAAAGGTACATCATGGCATCCAGCACTGATGCTGGGGCCCCCGAGGGGTGAAGCGAAAAGCCCATCGTGTTCTTACTAACAGCATGCGTGTATACACCGCAAGGTAGTAGTAATCAAGAGGTTGCGGGCGGGCGGGACGCGGGACGCAGACAACGGACGTTCGTCTGGCCTCGAGATGCCCCGTTCAGGCATCGTCCGGGGTTACATCCTGACGTGCAGCAATCTTGCAAAGTAGCTGTCCATCCGGAAGCATCAAGAGACGTCCGTTATACGACTCTGTTCCTTGATCTGTGGTTTGAGGTGGTCGCCATGACTGCCTTGGTTGCCATAAACGTTAAGGCGCGTCACGGACAACGAGTGTCCAATCGACATCTGCCTCCCGCGAGTTTCAACCACGACGGCCGAGTGGTTCGAAAAGTCGTCACATGTTCTCGAGTGTATGCGGGCGGGAGTGCCCTGACCGCTGGGGCGTGTCGTACATGGTCTGTCGCGTGCCGTGAGGCTTGCAAGCGATATCCCAGAAACCGCTCGTGGATCTGACTTGCGTGCCAGCCAGGCTGGGCGACTGTGCGGGCAATGACCTTGCTTGGTAGCGATCTGGACCAATGTCGGGCTGTCACACCGCTGGATATCGGTGAAGCCGCGTAACTCAAGAGTCCAGACGGGAGGGGACTAGACGTTGGAGGAGAGGGAGAACGATACGAAACCGATGCTCGGATGCTGAAGATGACGGCTAGACGGGATGTTGACTTGGAAGGGGTGTGCCAAGGGGTGAGACGATGGTTAGGGTGAGGGGCAGCGAAGGAAGGGAGGGATGGAACTGGGCTTGCTGGCTGAAAACGGCGGCGCTTTGGACATGTCTTTCCCCTGCGGCGAAAAGGGTGACATTCTTAGGCAGGCTTCATTATCATTATGTAGAAGGGACGAACGTTTGGGACGCAACTGCAAGCTAACCTATGAAGAGCTGAAAGCTTGCAGGAATCATCACTCAGTCATGGCTCGCGTTTTGTGACATGGTGTTCAATATTACAACAATAACTCTTTAAATGGGTCGGAAAACTAGAACAAATACGACGTCAAACCCACTGTGGTCAGTATGGGCCAATACTCGAACTAGTGCAGAGCAAGGAGGCGAGGTTTTGACCCGAGGCTCACAGCTCATGCGTCTGGGAGGGAAGCTATGCTAGTCATATCAGGTGTGTTAAGCCCATCCCTTCCTTGATCCAACTGTCTGGGCTCCAATGAGACGGTCAGCTGCCCTGGGTAGTGCTCAGTGTCCTGGTTTGCTTGGTGTTGTTGGTTGCGATTGCGCCGATTATCAGCTTGTGTTCGGAGTATAAACAAACAAGTCTTGGAGCGGGACTGCTGGAAATACCTAGCCCTGCCGTCCATGGCGCGAGCAAGACGTCTTCCGTTTCTCTATCATCGCTGTCCTATTCTCTTTACAACGGGATCTTGGTGCGAAAAAAGTCTTTGGCATTCTGTCCCATTGTTCAACACTCGTTTTGCAACTCGACCTATCCCTGAAAGTCGACATCGCCGCATTTGGAGACGCGTGGGACGAGATACGCCGTCAACGACATCATGCCGAAGGGGTTCTGCCCAGACAGACACAAACATCAGTCCATACAGCTGACTGTAGCTGGAATGTATTGATGACGCTGTCACGAGCCTACGTTCATTCCGGACTGGGTAGACGAGGCACGGAGCTTGACTTGCGGATACAGTTCCGTCCGGTTGGGCCGCGGGAAGCATACCCGTCTTCTTCTCGAGCCGAATTGTGCTGAGACAACGTCAACGCTTGATGATTTGATGGCCTGCATACAGGTGGTCGAGGAGGTAGCTTCCTACGCTCCGTCGTTGTCTTCTGTGGTCCTCCCTTTCTTGCTTCAGCTGCGCTAGACCCCTGGGAATGGTACGGATCTCGATCGAGTCACCTTTATTATCCCGCGTTCCAGAGAAGCGGTCCGCCGCACGTTATTGCTCTACTGACATTGCAAAGTAGTCTTGCTGCCCCGGTGAGGGGACCCTCCAGCACCGAAAAGATACCGAACTACAGTCGACGATAACGAAGATCAAAACACCGAGGCTCGCAAGAATGTCACGATAACCAGGACCGGACGACGCTTGTGCTACCGGCCGTCTGACATACCTTCAATGTAGATGCGAGAGAGGCCCGAAGCTCTGAAGCAGCGTTCCAACGGAGAAATATCGCGAGCTGCGTACCAGCATCGTCTCACCCCAGCTGAGAGGCGGTGCTGATACAAAAACGAGACCGTAGACAACCGTCCCGGGCTTCTAGCCCCTTGCGATACTTTCCTTTTGCCCACGAGACCGATCTTTCGGGCCCTAAAAAAGCCTGCGTCAGGCATATCCGGTGCTCAGTCATGGCAGAAATAAATGCCTTTATAACCCAGCCGACGTGCTTCCCAGACTAGTTTCCAAAGAACAAGAAGACACGGGACGGGCCAGCGCGCCAGCGTCGGCTAGTTGCCATGGTCTCGGCCAATTTCTTCCGGGCTCGATGCATTTGGAACCTGCAAGCCTGATTCCATCGACTGGAACAACGATGATGATATCTTTTACTAGCGTGGTCTATCCAGCTGAATGCTCTATAGTGGGGGCTAGAAGAATTTGTTTGGTTTGTTTCTAGGCCGAAAACCGTCGGCTTTTGGGCCGGAGGGGCCACCGAGATGGTCTATTAAACCATGTCTGTCTCTGATCAACCTACCGGTCGTGTTGATATACATTTCAATACTCTTTTCAAATAAGCGAGGGCGGCGCGGCTGGAACATGTCTCAGGTACTATTCCCAATGCCTCAGCAAGATATTAGTGTCAACCAGATTACCGGGAACAATGTCTCACTCTTTGACGCAGACGGCCGGATGACAGCTCGGTCTGGATTGTAACATTCTTAGCAGAGCCGGGGGTCAGCAGATCACGTCGAGGAGTACACAGCATCATAAGTATGCACTAATTCTATCTATCCGGATGCGAAAAACTACCAGAGACAAAGTTATCCTATACTCTATGACTTCACGGTATGCCAAGCGTGCATTACTGGGGAACTTATGCCTCCATCTAGTGTGACTAGCCCGTGGCTAGCTGGTAAGAAACCCCCTTCGCCTACTTTGCGAATGTGTACACCTCGAGCGTTATGTGAGTCGTCACCCCCCACAGGTTATCTCATAGAATCAAATTACGCCCGATGCTTGCAAGACGACGCAACCCGGCTCAGTTCTGGTATGTCGTTTCGTGATTACAGATCATACAGGCACGATAGGGGCGATAAGAAGGCTTGTACGGAGCATGACCATGCGGTGAGCTCCTATAGTGGACGGGCTGAGATACCTCCTCATGCAGCATCTACTCATCAGGAGCATAGGATACCATCTACACTGACCAAGCTTGGCAGCCTTTGACAAGTATAGTATTATAATCGGCAAATCCCATCCTCGGACTCCATCGTCCGGCCAGAGTGGTTTCCTGTTACACCGTACACTCAACGCTCCATCCAGCTGATGAGCGAGGATTCTCGAGACAAGCTTCAGCTACTCAAAGTGTCCTCTTCCGGACGAATGACGGCAAAGTGCCTACCCGTCCCCTCTCTCCGGATCGAAGAAGCCAGCTGCCACTTCCGCTCCGGCGCCGAGTCCCTCCACCGTGCGCCAGCTTGTGTCCTTATAAACCACCAGAAAGTAGATTGGCAGACACTCCTTAGTTTCGAACGTGAATTTCTACGGGGACTACAAGCGACTAAACTTCGCATCGCGTGCTTTGTAGCCTTGACAAGTCCCTCCTTTGTCGACTGCTTTCAACCAGGCAAACTATCACAACGTGGGGACCCAATGCAGTCAATATGCTTCCCAATATATGCAGCTCACCATCTCCCATCTGCAGAGATCCATCGAGCATCACATATCACCACCCGGAACCGCCAGGGCAGCCCAAAAGTCCAAAAATGCGCTGAAATACCAGCCCCAACGTTTCAGGTTTCATACCGCCCTTGCGGCCCCCCACAACACCGCGCGGCCGGGACATGTATATTGCCGACATCCCCGCGCCGAGATCTACCGCATCGTGCCGTAAAATAGCAAACTCATTTTTTTTGTCAACATGTGCACCCGGCATCTGCTCCTGTCGGTGGAGAAGCTGGGCGACACACCGGTGCCAGGTGAACTTCGGTGAACGGGGGGAGGAGGTGAGCAAGCGAAACTTTATTCTCTCGGCTAAGGTTCACCGAGCGCGGAGGGGAAATATGGGGCCGGGCGGGAATACAGCGTTCGGGATCGGTGACGATTCGGATCCACCTGGTACGGAGTCGGAGCGGGTGTGGGGCCTGTTGGGTCGGTGCTGTCCGGACTTTGGCCCCTTCGTCGTCGTCGTTGTTTATTGGGGTCTTTGGATAGCGATTTCTTTGGTTCTTTCAGGTAACATCAACGAGGGGTGACAGGCTGATGTGACTCCATTTTCTCCAAGTCCGGTATTTTGGAAACGTGGCATGGTTATTGCTGCCCGGCCGGCGCCGGCGCCTTGACGGACGGGATATCAGGGCATGTAGGAGCACGCAGCCACAAATCTCATGTGCGAATCATTCTTGCAAAGATACGTGCAGCTCAGCACCTATCAGAGATGGCAGGCGTAGATAATCCGGATTCCGTAACATCACGGGCCCGTCGCTTTTCTCTCAATCTGTCCCTGAATACAGCATGGCACTGGCATTTGAATTTGCATCTTGCAAACCCCCCCCGGATCTCGTGTCACGAACATGGGAGAGGAGACAGCGCGCACTTGCACCCATCTCAATCTCCAATAGCTATTCCCTTCGTGCCCTCCTGGCTTTACTCAATAGACAACGAAGGCGAACTCCTGTCCCTACCGTACCGGCCAAATCGTGATCGAAACCGTTCTGGGACCTTTCCCTTCTTTGTTCCCCCCTACATAGCGTCTCCGGCACGTCTCTCCTTCATTAATTCAAGCCGTCCCCTGCTTTCTTTCGGTGGTGGTGGCGCGTCTTGTCCATAGAATACTGTGTACTTGTCTGACTCGACCACGCACAGGAAGAAGTTTTTCCCCCGTTCGGCTGATGTCTGCGGTCCCCGATTCTGCCATTTTGGTAGGTTGTCCGATGTGAGGGATCACTTTACAATGATAGGCAGCACAGCGGAAAAGCGTTAGATAATAACAAGCGCGGTGTGCATAGACGTGGGGGAAACTAAAAAAACAAAAGGGAATGGCTGCGAGGATGGAACCGTGTACGGCTCGTACTGCCGAGGACCGCAACTTTGTCCGATGTTTTTTGACGCCCAATGATGCCAATCGTGAATGCTGCCTGGGTAGCGAAAGCCTAATTCACACTGATTTCCACAGAAGCGCTGGGGAAAAGATAAAACTACAAAAAAACTCAAACCTGTTGGGATGATAGAACATGTATGGCCAAACTCAAGTTGACTTAGTGGCACTGTTTCGGGCAGGCAGACCGAACGGTTGGAGAAAAGGACAAGCCACTCACGCGAATACGTTGATGTCACTGGGAAGTATGTTGCTGGTCATGAAATTCGTTGGTCTCATTAGGATTTAGAAAGCTGACCAAGGCCAGCCAGTTTCCCGTCTATGCATGGCGCTCGCGGGTCATGCCTTTGTCGTCTGTCGTCTCATTATTTTCATCATCACGAGCGTAGTCATCTCGCTTCCCTTGCCCCGGGTCTTTTATCCCACGTCCATGCACAACGTCCTTGCTATCTAACTGTGGTAGTCGATATCCGTGTTTGGCGTCGGTGGCTCAGGCGTCGGAGTAGACGAGCGCCCTTCGACACTCATCTCCTCGCGATAGGCCATCTGCCCGCATTCGTTCTTCTCGAGGACGAAGCATCGTTCTGCGAATACTCCGTTCTCGTTCTGCCGACGCCAGGCGGTGCTGAAGCGGCGAACCATGACTTTGCTCCAGCCACCGACGTTGATGGTGATTTGCTTCCATGGCAGCTCGGAATTGGCCAGCTGCTTTTCGTGTAACAGGAACTGAAAGGTGCGAAGTGCCGCATCGTAGTCGCGGTCCATACCTGGGTGGACGACCTCGAGAGGATGCAGGACCGTCTGGACGTGAAGGGTTAGCGTATGCAGGCTGCGGAAGCTGCATATGGCGCGTAGAAACTCGGGAGGGTCGCAGAGTGCGACGTCCATGTCGACTTCGAGAGTGTGAACATGAGGCAGGCCCTGTGCAAGCGTGGCAATGTCTTCAGCCCACAGCGTTGGGCATCGCCTGTCCTCTTCGCCAAATCCCATGTGGTCACGGAACCGAAGCACCTGCAGAGAGTTTCCATGGCGAAGGATGCCATCCAAAGGAAACAGTTGAATGTGGCAGGTGATGCTGAGAGTCTCGAGGGCCTTGATGTGGTTGGCGACGAGCAAGTACAGCCCGCCTGTCGCTTCTTGCCGTCTATCGACGAGATGCGCGCTAAAGTCCTCGCAGTGTAGCCGTCGCAGGCCCGTCAGGTGGGCGAAGTCGACGGAAGACAAAAAGTTGAACACCGGGACGGACCTGAGCTGCAACGACTCCAGTCGCGTAAAGTCCCAGTGAGCAAATGTATCCTCTTTCGAATGGTTCCAGTCATACGACTTGAGGACAAGGTCCCTCAGGGGTGGCAGTCGTTCGCCCGGCGCAAACTTGAAGTTCGTGCCCTGTCCCCTGTCTTCGTAGTGAAATGTCTCGAGACGCCGGGACAGCAGTAGGAGCTGTTTCAGAGAATTGAGTCGCGTCGTGAGCGGTGGCGCAGGGCTTGCGAGCTTGAGGGACACCAGCAAGTCTGTCGGGATTGCTCGAACATATGTATCGCGTAATTGGCCTTCGAATTCTCGCAGCGGCAGGTGTTCGACGAAGAGCTTCGTTTCGTTGAAACGTGTCTGTTGCGGATTGAGCACGTCGGATGGCAACCAAAGCCGCCCGGATCTGAACTCGGCATCGACGTAAAGCCATCTGCACTGTCAGCATCCCGGAGATTCTAGGTGATGGAGCTCAACATACCTCACCGTTTTCAGACGTTGAATCCGGTCCAGCACTCTTCGAATGCCTGCCGAGTCCAAGTCGCTCCTCACAACAACGTGATGGGTGAAAGTAGAGACATTACGCAAAAGATTAGAGAAACACGACTCGGCTTCAGGGGCGACAATGCGTTCGTTGAGAAAAAGGGTCTGGTAGGTGATGGGAGTCGCTATGGCCTCGAGGCGTCTAGATAGGCAACGGGCTGCAGCAACGGCACGCTGGTCGATCTCTCGAAGCTGTATGAGGCGTCAGTATTAGAAGCAAAGCCAAGGTCGGGGCCATTGGCCGGACGACACCGGAGGTGCATGTACCTGTTCGAAGATGAGAGCCAGCAGCTCGGAGCTGAGGTCATTGAGAGACCATTTTCGCGGCGATGGACGGAGAGAGGATGCGGTAGCCATTCGCCAACAAGTGGCACTTCCACATTGAGGAGCAAGAGGAATTCAGGGAAGGGGTGAGGAGGCAGAGAGAGGCAGCGGTGGTGAAGACAAAATGTCTGCCGGGATCGATGGGGGCAATCGTGGTCTTATCAACGGTTCCATCAAAATGCGAAAACGTCGTACTGCTGAAGAGATGTGGGATCGCCCGAAGTCATGATCCGCTGGTTGACAGACGGAGCTAATCTGTTTGCGGACAAAGTCACGAGCGGGTACAGTTAGATGACCCGAGTTAGCCAGCAGCAGCTAGCTAGCCGTGTGGCAACTGCAGGACGGAGGTGAACGGAGGCGTGGTGACGACGGAGAGGAGAGGAGAGGGCGGAGGATGATGAGGAGGCCAGGTGGAGGAAGGCTGGACGGATCGAGCGCCCGGGATGGAGACGCGACGGAGTCAAGTAGGGGCCATCGACATTAACTCGCAGATGCCGGCTGCAAAACCAAGGCGAAGTAAAATGCAGCCCCGAGTCTTGGTTGCAATATACACGCGTGTGTATGGATGTGGGCATGTATGTACGATGACAATAACCTTGCCGTCGGTATGGGGTGATGGACAACTATGGAGTCGGTTAAGTTACTGGTCCGACTCGGACCGGCTGGTGAAGATGATGAACACGGGGCAACGACAGAGAGAAAGGGCAGAGCAAGACAAGTCCAGTCCTAGACAGCTTAGTGGACGAGTGGCTTCAGTTAATTAAAGAAGTGGATGGGCAGAGATAGCAGGGGAAAAAAGACGGTGGATGAGCATCGGGGAAGAGCGGATGGAACAAGTGTTCTGTCGACTAACACAACACGCGCCGAACGAGGAAGAGATGTGACAAGACAGGGCCAGCGGTAGCAGCGGTATGCAGGCCATGGCCACTGCTACGAATCTGCTGCCAGCCAGTAATAATTAGCAATGGCGATACGGACAGCAGACAGGAACGAGAGAGAGCACTTTAGTTTTGGAACGAACATCATGGAGTGTTTTTTTCCGTCTGGGTGTCTGAAAATATGGGGTAGGGATTGGAAAGGTTTGGGACCCTTGGCATGAACAGGCAGACCGAGTGGGTAGAACATGTTTCAATTGACTTGATCCGCTGTACTGCGTAGGACTAGGGCCCTAGCATCGAGCGGTACTTGTGTGTGCAGGCGTATCGGTGGCAGGGGATTGGTGAGGGTATAGAAAAAGACAGGTGTAATGAATTGTCGTGTTCGAGTGTGAGAGGTGAGGTCTGAGAGGAAGCATGCGGTGCAAAGAGGCGGAGAGAGGTGGAAGGAGGCTTGTGAGAGGAGACGGGAGAAGGTCAAGGGACGTTTCGCAAGAATGTCCAAAAAGGGAAAGACAGGTTTGAGCAGGATGGGTCGATCCCGGTAGAGTCTAGAAGGTCCCCCTGGCTAATGCGGGGGTTGCAGTAATCCGAAGATCGCCGCCGTCTGCGTGCATAAACACGGCATTGATGCATAGCTTGTCGACACACATAAGCGCATATTGTGTACAGCAGGCGCCCATGTGGAGCGCATTCCTCTCACCGCACATCATTCTTGCCTGCTGCTGCTGGAAGGCTTCGGCTTCCTGGCCTGGAAGGTACGGCCCGAGCACTGTTGGTATCTACGTAGTACCTTACGCAGTAGGAAAGCAAGATCGTCAGAGGTACTGTGTAGTGGTGGTGCTTGCGCGTTGCGTGCTTGCATTGTGTAATCGTACGGACACTATTAATACGTGCTCACTCAAAAGTGTAGAAGGCGCGATGCAGTAGTACTGATAGTGCTTGAGGATGGGCGGGACCGCGGGCCTTCCCTCTCCACTCCTCCAATATGTCGCTTCCCTGTCAGCATGCTTTGCCATGTCTTTCAGCGTCTTTTCTTCCGTCAAACGTTTGTCTTGCCTTGGACGGGGGAGAGCAGGAGGGAAAAGAAAAGAAAAATCTCCGCAGTCTTCTCCTTCTTCGGATACCGCCAATCTCGACCTATCGACGCCGCGCCCTACACAGCAGACCGCTCAGCCGACGGGACCGAAACCCGGTCGTTGGTTCGCTTACCTTTCTCTCGTGCAAAGAAGCAGGAGGATACCATGTTCACTTACCGTCACAGTACGGGGTTCCCTCTCGACCAAGGTACATGGTATTAGTCCCCCGAGGGGTAGCTTCTTCCGACCCTGAGACTCTCCTGGCACATGTTCTACCATATTAATAGTGTGCCACCAATCCCACCCAATCCCGTCATCCCTTACCAGGCGTCTGGCTCACTGGCAGCTAGCCACACGATTACACCATGGAACTTGCCGATCAAAACGTCACGCTCACAGAACCAGATACATTCGAGACGTCGTCCGGTGCATTTTCGTCCTCTCTGCTACCGGGCTCATACTTGTCGGCCTTGACTGCTGCAGCAGCTCGTCAATTCATCAGACGACCTGGAATAGGACAAATGACAGACGCCGTCGCATGCCTCGGTCGTCGCCCCTGCGGCAGTTATCAATCTTGCAGATTGCGAGTCTGGGTCTTGGTCAGGGTAGCCAAGGAGCGTCCAACCTTTGGGCGAGATGACAAAATGACTCCGCATCTGTCGAGATGAACCGTCAATCGACCTGCAAGTACTTACACGCAGTGTACCTGCACCGGTTGGTGTAGGGAACACTTTTTGGTACCCTGAAGCGAGTCAACGGCCAGCAAAGCCAGCTCGTTCTCGGCAAGTCGCCCATCAACCCTGCTCAAACATGCTGAACGTCAACAACGATGGCTTGTCATCTGCAGATTCGCGTACCACACCTGTCGGCGAACGTCGGCGATGGTGGAGCTATCCTCGTCCAACCCTTTGCAAACCTGTCAGTCATCTATCAATCCAATCGCGAACCACGCCGCGAACGGTCGTGCAGCGACGCCTCTACTATGTATGCTCCTGGTGGCAGACGAGAGGTAAGACGGCTGCAGGGGCTAGCACCTCAACCTCGGATTTGACGACCCAATCGCTGGGAAGAAAGAGGCCAGTCAGCTCAGCCGGATGACCCCTTGCACGTCAACGCAAGCCCGTCTCACCCTTCAGAAGATTTCAAGAGTGCGAATGCTTCAACTTGTGACGCCCAGATTCCCGCCGGCAGCTAGGAGCCCCTGTTCATGAACTTCCGAACTCCCTGCAACCCTCGGCCCACAAGGATAGGACTTGGATTTAACTGAACATCCCATCTTACCACCAGCGCAAATCAACGGGGATGCGTTTCTTAGACGCCATCGCGGGACAGGATACGTACTGTGTATGTACTGTGGTAGTAGGGCAGGGCAGGGTACTTTGCCCGCGGATGATAGACAACTCTCACCGACTAGTGCATAACTACGACGCTCAATGGACAATATCCCGTTATCCGGGCTACTGGCCAGCAATGGTTGCGAATTGCTCATCTGGTCTGCCCTGGTGTTCGAACCCCTGCGGTTTCCGCTGACGAACAGGGCCCCAGGAATCCCGTGTGTCAAATGTGCCCGTCAACGGCTACTGAAGTTTTCCTCGACGATGTTTCCCCCTCACTATGAGGATGGGAGCCAGTTCTGCGCAGACTGACAAGCAAAAAAAGCGCCGACGCGGCGCAGGCTTGACAGGCGATCCAAAACATAGTGCATCGCAGGGTAGGGGACGGCGGCGATCCCGGTCGATTTTGCCGATGTTGGTGTTGACGCCGTACGACAGACTGGCTAGAGACTTGATTACAAATTTGTCGTCAGTCCCCAACCGTAAGAGCAGACGGGTTGTTACGTGTGGACAGTCCGACATGACATACTTGCCGCGCTGGTTGTTTGTTCGCACACATTCATCGTACATGGCAGCAGCCGTTGTCGCATCGGTAGGCCAAGAGAACAGGCAATACCACATGCTCAGAAGACGATTGTCAATCGCAAACGTCGCGTCGCGATGCGATGCGTTGAAGTGCGTCTCACTGCAGACCGTCACCTCGGAATGGGGAGCCATCATTGCTTGTCGCACTATTTCATGTACACCATACCCACCTGCATGCATACGTCAACGAGCGAAACCGCTTCTGGCTCGAGTCGCGACGTCGGTACCGAAGAAACGTTGACCGGCCGCATATCTGCATGCATGCGGCCGCGGCTGCTACATGGTTTAGGAGAATGATCCGCCTGATTAGTATGCATGCTTACACACAGTACACTACTGAGCACAGAGGATTTCTTACTTCAACTCAACGACCGACCGCCGTGGCACTACGTCGTCATCAGCACCGTTCGATCAGGCCAGACCACCTTTCGCTTCCGCCATGTCGATGCCGCTGACGACAACAAAGAGGAGGTGCCGCCGCGCGAATGCGCGTGGTTTACCCGCATTACACACGCGCACTCTCGTGATAGGGTAACGTTGGCGCATAGCATAATCCGGCAATCTTTTCGGGATTTGTCTCAACCTGCCTCTTCCGTGATTAGGACATTGGGCCGTGCCGGCGGCCACGATTTGGGAGCATGGCAGGGAAGTCTAGGGACAATCGTCTATAACGATACCCACGCGTTCCCGAGTATTCTCATCTACATGTATGTTGCCACGATCCGTACCGAATGCTCCGTAAAGTATCCGCACCCCGTACTCCGTAGACTAAGGCACTCCCAACACAGTGGTAATTCTCCTTCCAGAACACAAAGAGGCGCTTGGGATCCTAGGGGACTGAGGGGCTGGCCGATCTTGTTCCATCAGCCGCATCGTCTGATCTCCGCTCAAAGATTCCAGAGATGCGAGTGGTCCATCAAACCCCTGTCGGCTCCCTGCACAGCCCGCACACTAATCGCTGCTACGTATACCTCCGTAGGGATTAAAAACGTTAGCTTCTTGGCTTAACCCACGTTCACGACATTGGCCAGAACATATGGAGAATGTACTACCCATAGTGAGATAGGTGAGATAAACATGAAGAATAGCTTAGATAATGAACAGCTTAATCCACATGGTAGCTACATCATGATAATAGCTGTTCTGCTGGCCCTGGTGGTACCTCTGCAAATCCTACTTGAGGCGGTAAAATTGACGAAGCGCTAACGTTTTTAATCCCTACGGAGGTATATGTACTAATTAGTCGCTACGTAAGTAGGTTTTCCACGTTGCATCCTGGCACCTGGCTAATCAGCCATCAACGACTCTCTTCTGAATTCCCACGCCTGTCGAGACTTCAATATGGATACCATCCTTCACGTCTATACAAGTACTCGGTCTTGTTGCGGAACACTGTATCACGAAGCCAAAGGCCGTTGGGTTCGTCAGCGAACTGCCAACCAATTCAAATGAACAACAGGTCCACTCTTGCGCAGCAGCAGCAGCAAATGTCGCACACCAACGTACTCCAGCTGCGATTTCCACCTTGCGGACGTGATCCGTGGCAAGCACCGCGGACGACTTGATCGCACGACTCTATCACACGCCTACTCCCTCTCTATACCCCTCGCTTGGTGATGGTGATGTACAAGAGCAGGACTATAGACGGAGCTGAGCGGTCGGTGACCGACTGAGTAGAGGACACCGCTCCATCTTCGTGATAGGGCGACGTTGACACAGGCTGTCGTGGTGACTGGCTTTTAGCCTCCCGGGCAGAAAAGTGCGTCCATATCAGCCCAGCCTGGGACGGTTTGGCAGCGCTTCTACGTACAAGTAAGCGTCAAGGTGCTGTCAAGTCGGCTGCAGTACAGTCAGAGTTTGGTAGAGGGTCGTCGTCCCATCTGCCGAGACGGGTGGTGTTTGCTGACAGCACGTCCCGTCACCAGGTGTATATTCGTTCCCTTCAGATTGCCTACCGCCATGGGGTCGGAGCCAGGACCAGCGCCCGGCTCTGACTGGGCCATCTTCAGAACATGCTCCAGAAAGACTCGACTTCAAGCGCTTCTTCTGTCGCGATTGGTCGCGCTCCCGCCATCCATCAGCTACTCCTTCGGGACTGGCTTGCCGTATGAAATAGCGCCTGCCACGATGCGCTAGCCAGAAAACTATTGACAACATCTTGATAAGAATCTCTGCACCATCGAACATGGTCTTTGCTCTTTTTGAAGTTTGTCTCGGTGTGTACTCCAGAGATGAGCACACTGAGAATTCGGCGAGGATTGTCTTACGCGACATGGCGCTAACACGCCAGCCAACACGTAGTCTGACTGACGATATCGCTACCATGACCCAATTCAGGCGTGCCCAAGTCCCCGTGCTGAGATGGCAAGCTGACAAAGACTCGTCGGCGACTTGAGACGTTGCGCGATTCCGTCCGAAAAGGAGCACCATGCCAGAGGCAAATATGTCCCAACAACGTACCATGTGCGCATAACTGGGATGGGCTGGACGAGTGAACGCACCGTCCCGCTACCGCTGGGCCGAACCACGAGACGTGGCCCCAAACTCGCGTGTTGACCGTCCATCTCTTCACCCGAACCATGCGCCTACCTCATGGACCTCTCGACCTGGATGGATGGCTGCAGGCCGACACCATCACGGCAGAAGTCCGGGAGCAACTGCGGGCTGCCTTACTGTATTTCGCGGCCATCGTCGTCTTGACTCTGGCTAGTGCGGCTAAAGTTGTGTTGGCGGTTGAAATCGCTGCCGGCAGCCAACGGACACCACCCATACCTCGTTGGGAGACAACTAGGCGTCCCTGGTACTGCCGAACAACGTACGGTTCTGTATTCCAAGCTCTCATTCGTCACGTTGTTGGTATACGCTAAGACCTACAAATCTGCAGAAGCAAACTGGGATATGATTTCCATGTTTCGTTGGTGTACAAGGAGCGGTCTTCCTGGAAGCAAGTGCCTGACCGTACGTTGCCCGTAATAGATTGACAACGCAAGTCTAGTCGTGTGTTTCAAGGAGACGAGAGAAGCTGGTCCGGTAAGTAAGGTAGGTTACTAGGCTAGTTGCTTCGTCGATATCTCAAAGGCGTAGGTCCAACCTGTGCCAGCACAGCAGCTCCAACTCTAGCTATATAGACGGTGATAATGCTCTAGGCTTTCACATACGACCATACCCACTGGAGAACTCGGGATCCCGTCCGCTCTCCCATAGATAAGCCAGTGGGGGCCGGATTAGTAGTTGGGTCGGTGACGACCAGCGAATACCTGGTGTTGTATGTATTTTTGTCTTTCTTGAAGTCCTCGTCATGATGGGCTTTCATGGGCATTACAGTTCGATTACATTGTGATTAACTGTTAATCTCCTATTACCACACCTTACGGCAACTCAGCGTACTTTGGGGCTTCTGGCTTACTGACTATCGTATCCTCTCGGATTGTGCCCGCATTTCCTTTTAGTTATTCACTCTCTTCTCCGTCTCTGCGTAATCAAGACGCGTTACACTCGGCGGGACTTGCACCATGTCTTCCACCGCCTACTGTAGCCTGAGTGCTCATCAGACTGTGCCGTCCCCCTCTCGAGACGCCCAACTATTTCTTGGCTGGACCATTGGCCGCGTTGATCCAGTCATACAAAGACCTTAAGCTGCATGTCCGTTCAGTATGCTTGTGACGCCCAAAGGGACGCGTAATTATCCAAAGGTAAAAGTCTTTGGAAAGCAACCTAAGTAAACATGCGATGGGCGCGCGGTAAGGCGCGTTGAAATCTTGTAAGTTGCAACATTCTTGCATAAGTTTTGAGTAGTGCGGATATCAATAAACCCGATAGTAATCCTCCACGAAGGCTACGCAGGTCTTAACTGTGTACCTAAGATGAACATAAAATACCACTTCTCTCGCCTAGTTCTCTTCAAACGAAAACATCTACTTTCAAAGGCGCAATCAACGAAATTGCTCCGACTTAGATATCGTGTTTGGATAGACCAAGCAGCCAGCAATATCAATATTCAGGCCCTTAAGCATCGCCATGGGTTTAGCTTTACATAGCCCATAGTGACCAAGATCACAGGCCCACACCGTTCTCACCGACAGGCTAGTATAGTACCGAGTGGGATTACAATTGCCTGGTGCCGCAGACCCCCAATGGCAAGGTTGGAGGGATATTGAGGAAATAGGGTTACGGCACGGTCTGTTGTAACTACCTTACTAGTGGTGTTAGATACTTACTCGAAGTTCGCTACGTGAGTATTCGATCTCTGGTGTCGTAAGAGTTGACTGCTCACAGTTCGCCACATAGAAACCGTAGCGTACTTCAACCGTGGCGTACCCAACTTTTAAGAATGGGGAATGACATCTTGTTCGCTCTCCCGAAGTAAGCATGGAGCTTCAAGAAGGGAGGCTGCTGTGTTTTAGTAGTCGTTCTTTTTGTTAGTTCAATGCCTCTGCACCAAGGCCATGTTTTCGCGGAATGAGAAGCTATAGCCATGAACTGAAGACCCATGTCAGATGCTGTTCTGTTATTGGACTTTCCTGAATTGATGCGAGCGTGCATCCTGTTGTTGATTTTATACGACGTCTGACCTGCATCACCGAGAGGGATAGATTGTATTCTCTTAGAACAGCTGAACTAAGCTCAAAATTGATACATTTCAGCTTGATATCGATTCGCCAGATTGGAGACAAACATTAATCTTATATACTATAGTAACGGAACCTAAGTAAGGAAAGTCGTAAAGCATAGAGTAGTAAAAGACTAGTCTTCTATAAACTATAGATATCCAAAAAGTATTCTAAATATAGATACCTTATGATTATTATGGAACTAAGAAAAAGTATCTAAATCTTGTAAAAAAAATCTGTAATTTCATTACTAAGTAGTTTACCTTATCAGTATTATATTTTGAGTTTTGTCATTAACATGAAGCTGTATACATTGTTACTTTGGACGTGGTTTTACTCGCTGCAAATATAGGAGGTCTACTCATAGAAGCAGACAGCTGTCTAGGGCCCTCTCTCCTAGATCGGATGACAGAAAAGACTAGTGCTTGACGAAAGACGTCTAAGATGCTTTTGGGACTCTGAATGTGTCGAATTACAGCTTCTTCGGAATGTGGTATCTCCTGAGGTGCTGGCGTTGACACGAGTTACTCCTCGTCAGCAGGGCAAGTCCTCATGAATCTCCATCCTGCTGGGAACCGTTGACTGAAAAGCACCGAGAGCGACATACAAAGTCGTGCTGGTCCTTCTCGTCTTTGCACAACCATATTTTCAGCTTTACCTAGCTATAGATCCAGCGGCCACGCCTGAGAAAGACCACCGTCTCCAAATACGGGACTTTTGTCCGAAGAGCTCAGTTTCCTGACTGTTAGATCAGTAGAGGTGGAGCTCCGCCTGTTCCTGGCTTCGTTGATCGTTTTGCTAATTAGAGTCATCGACGTCGTCGAGTCCCAGCATTGTTTCGTTTCACCGTTCGGGCATGTCTCTACAATATGCACGCTTAGCGGAAACCTGCCAACACGGGAACCATTACATACGCGCTCCAGTATAGTTGGCGACTCATAATGCCACTTGGACTTGTCAGATATGACCTTGGTGAAACGTGAGTGGCCAATACTCGATTACGGGAGAAATGGTGTCTTTTCTTCCCGGCATCGCGAGGCTTTTTCCAATAAGAGCTCTATCTCGCCACGTACCTTGGGCGACGCGAATACTTGCCAATACTGATCGTGCTTGAGTCGCCATACCATCTAGCTTCTCATACTTTGTCACAGATAAGCGTCTTTTACCCAGACGCATCAGGGGACATTCTTGGGTATTTTGCATGATGTAGGCTCGGCAAGATTCTGTTACAACATGGCCGTCGTCGGCAACAACCGGACTGCAGAGATATCTGGACTGTTTGTCCCCCAAAGACTCGTGTTCCCAGCGGTAATGATGATGTCACTACTGGCCCCGGCCAGGAGAGTCAAGCCCTGAAAGAGGGACACGTCGCCAAGGACGTGGACTCTAAGAAGACGAGAATCTCTGCGCGGCCGGCCAAGAAGTCGAGTTCCCTTGGATTTATACCTGCTTCTAAGAAACCTACCTACTACCGAGGCAACCCAGCCCCGGGCCGTGGACTGCCACCAAAGCCTAGAGCTGTCGAAACTGAAGACGTCGCAACCGGCCGAGATCAGGAGATGCCAGGCCTCACAGAGAGAATCGTAGCGCGGAATTCCCACCTGCCCAAGAAAAACGAAGCCGGTGCCGCAGCAGATTCCCTACTATAGAGGTCCTCCGAGGCCGGGTCGTGGATTGCCCCCAAAGAATGCTCGTTAACGCGCTAGGGTGGGATATTGAACCGAGTCTGTGGATTCTTCGAGCCTCGAGGTTTTGATAGAGTTGGTTGTGCTGGAGAACGGGGTGTCTTATATCGTAGTCGAGATTTGAAATGCAATGCGCTGTGCGCTGTGCGCATCCTGCTGATACCAATCATCCTGTTACCTGTTGTTTATTGCCTTTCGCTCGTGATGAAATAAACCCAGTTTCAATCGTTCGCTTAGCAAAACAAAACTCTTCATGTCTCTTCTCAGAGCCCTTTCGCATTGGCGACACAGCCGACAGCCGCCAGCCTACCCAGGCGATTGTGTTGGGAACCCTACAGGTTTCCAAAGTCAACGATAAAGTCAATATCTATACGCAGTCGAGGCGCAGAGCCCCTGCTGCTTTCAAACCTGAACTGGCGAGAAACCATGTCAGACACTATTAGCATAACGTCACTCCCCTTCGGCGGTAATGGGCCCTCTGACCATAAGGGGTGTACGTATCATCGTTACCCCCTCTTAGCTTTGGATGAGGAAGCCAAGCTCCATGGAGCCTTCGAAGAAGTCTTTCTGACTACTTATTACTGCCTGGGTAGTCTGTGAAGGACATGGGAGAAGTGTTACCAGAAGGACCTCTGTCGAAAATACAAGAAGAAACGAGAAGGAGTGAGCTAGAGTGAGCTGGCCGGCTGACCTGGCATGACCTACCTACCAGCTCGTATCGACTGGTGCTCTGGGTCTAGGTACACCCAGTAGTCACAACTTACTCGGCATGTGAAACCAAGTTCATCAGGTAGTACTAAGTCTGTTGGGATTCCTCGATAAATGAGCCTTGTCACAACTCTCTGGTCAAGCATCTTCACCTTGACCGGCTTCTTAACGAACGCAAACTATGAAATAAGAGTTTCCTGCGGACCGAGGCGGGATTTGACACAACGAAGCTTAGAATACATGCCAAAGCATAAGGTAATGTAGACATGGCTCGACTCAGGACTTGACTGACGGGTAAGTTCATTTGAAATGCCCTCCACGATCGAAGACGTGCAACAGAAACTAATTGATCATGCGGAAAACCAGCACGCACCACACGTCTTTGACCTGCTGCTCATGATCTCCTGGCATTGTTTCTTTCTTCTGTTCCCTGGCGCTCTGTTCTGGGGAATATTCCTCTCCCTATCCAACTCGTTGCTTACAGTTTAGATCACCCTCTGTGCAAACGTTGCTGACCACACCCTCCCAGGCCCCGAGAGATTCGGAGCACGCAGAAGAGCAGAGTTGTGTGACATCCGGGGGCGTCCAGTCTTGGAGGGCCCATGTCAGTATCAGTGGCAATGCCACGAAGAGCTTAGGCTGGGCTCATAATGGATTTCTGCGCCTTGGCCAGCAATATTGACCGAGGTCTCTTTTCAAGTGACGGTGGTGTTGCTGCGAAAGTGTACGTCTTTGACCTGTTGAATTGTACTCCGATTGTCACGATATTGAATATTCCGTCAACCAACTTACCGTGCTTGCAAACAAAGGTCAGTCAAGGCAAGACCAGTTATCAGGGCGTCCGCGCTGTAAGCTTTGTACAAGGTGAAGCCGACCGAGGTGGAAGCTGTTCATACAACGATTAGGACCGCCCAGGGTAGTTTCGGGGAGGGCATATTGCTTTGGAGCTGGAACGAATGTGCCGTTGGTGTTTCTCACTTTCGGAAAGAGAAAGGATCTATAACGACAATGCGAGAGACTGGATACGCTGATAGCTTCCCAGCGGAGGCCCGGAAGACGTGTAAGTCATATAGCAATGGAGGAGGGCAGGCTCACGATGCCAGGCAACATCATCAGTCTCAGACGACTGTGGCTACTAGGTGGCTGATGAATTTGACATCGTGGCTTATCCTTCGCAACCAACGGTCACGTTGTGCGGGAATTCAAAAGATGTAAGCTACGAATACGGAAATCCAATAGCAACAGTTAAAGGAAGAAAGGTAGGGGCGGAAGGTTGGTGGCCAAGAAGTAACACAATGAGTCAATTACAGGTATCTTCTTTCCTCAAACTCAGGTCCTCCAAGAATGTCGGAGTGACAATATAAACATATGCAGGTACCTAGGTGCCTTGTATCTACCTTAGGTAGGCAAGTCACCTAAAGTTGGTAAGGTAAGGTGGTGATAAGTACCCAGGCGACGTTCAAATTAGGTAAGATAGGCTGCCTTGCAGCACACGACAATCTACAACTAAGTCAGGCTACATATTCCAAGACAATTACCTTGGACGCTTTTGCTGGGCGGTCTTCCTGTTTGAGAGGCTTTCTCACGTATCTGCTTGAACAGGTTGGGAGTCATATCTCCATTCCTTGGCTATCTGTACTGCAGCGTCGAGGGTCGGGCCGCGATGGGGGGATCAAGTCAAGTATTCGATATTTTCTTTTACTGGTCGTCAGATCATGTCCTCGTACGTGTGTCGAGGATCATTGCAAGGGCGAGGCTGGGCCAGGCTGGGTAAAGCTAGGCGGGCGAAGGTGAGCCAAGCCGAGGAAGAGGGTTCCCGTCCTCTGACAAGAATATTACTAGGTGTTCGCTGGGAAACCACGGCAGTTAGGGAGGCTGGCATACTCTCACGAGAAGTTGGCTGTACATAGATCTCCACTACTTTCTAGATGGCTATATAGGTAAACAGTTGTATGGTCCTTGGTCCAACCTGCCATCAGTTTAGCCAGCTACTGCCCGCTTTTCAGCATAGGAGGTACTTAGCTTGACTGTTACAATGCAGGTGCTATGGACTTCTGTTCACCATTTCCGTTCTTGCCAGATGTAGGCTATGTCAGGCTTCAGGCAACAGTTCCCAGCCCTCAAGGCCAGGAAACTCGTCTCCGTCACCTGCTGCATTCAACCCGCCGAGCCCCTTGCCGAGTACCTCGTCTTCGACCGCAAACGCTCTCTATCAGACATACTCGGACAAGACGCCCAAATTTGTTGATGAGCCCCTGATCAGCTTCCTGCCCGACAGCTCGGGTGCGCAAGTCGACCGCATCAGTCCCGATTCCCTTTCCCACATGCGGCTTCGACGGCGTGGACTTGGACTGGGAGTGCCCCAGTGCTGAGAACCGCGGCGGCGTTGCGGCCGACTTTGCCAACTACACCATCTTTCTAGCGGAGCTACGCGCGGCATCGGGCACCCGTCGCATCACCGTTGCCATGCCCTGGTCATTCTGGTACCTACAGAACTCTTTGATTTGCCAGCCATGGCGCGGAGTATTAGCTGGTTCAACGTGATGAGTCACGACATCCACGGAGTCGGACGACGAAGAGGTGGGCGTCAAATGGATGCACTGAAACAGAGATCAGTGTTTTAGCTATGGCGATGGCGTGGCGATGCAGTAGAAGATGAATATGGCTAGTAGGCGGTGCTTGGTGGGGGTCATGATTGTCAGGAGCTCCTTTGTCGACATCGTTAACTCTGATGGATCTATCCTGCCAGCATTTGCTTGCGATATACTACTGACAGCAGACGGTGGTGGTCTATCGACCAGGACAACACGGGGGCGAGCATGGGACGACATGCTGGGCATCGGCGACGCCAACGGAATGCCGGACTCGCTCAAACAGGAAAACAAGGAAAAGGCGGCCGTGATGTGACGGAGTCTCACAGCTCACGGCTCACGGCTCACCGTCTATTGCCTCCAAGGTCTTCCTGTCCGATGAGGTCAAGGTTGCCAGTGTTAGTGATGGGCGAGGGCTCGAAGCCTGAGCAACAGAAGGCCTGGTACCCAATGATGCGCTCCAGGTCCCTAAGCTGGCCATCATGGTTCATGTGATGAGAGTTTGTGTTGCGCGACCAGCGTCGCGTTGCCATCCGAGGAAGCGGTCGAACAGGGGAAACCGACTCCGCGGAAGCCTTTCCATCTTCAATTCCCCATCGACGTCCCAAGTGCGCAACACAGCGTTTGCACCTCGCCCGGCTCGCCGAGGTTGTTTCGCTGGACGGCAGCACGCAGAACTCTTTCATTGCCCGGGGCGAACACGGCATGGTGCTGCACAAGAAAGTCAAAGGAGCTGTCGGGTGGAACACCGTCGCTCTGTACGCGGCCATCGGAGCGGTCGAGCTCTCGAGATGCTGGGCCTGACGATCCTGTGTGGCAGCGTCTGTGCCGCCGTGGCAGACGCAGTTCCGGCGATCGGTCTCATTGCCAACTTGATGGGCGACTTCTTCGGCTGGATCTTCGGCGGCGGTTAGCGTACAGCCAATGGCTGCTGCTCGACTTTGGCAACAATGGTCGGGGAGACGGTGGCAATGGCAACTGCGACTGTGCCGTCACGTACTCGTGCGTCTACAACATGGGCTGGGGCGAGGTGTGCGACAACCAGCATAATGTCGAAGACGGCTTCACAGAACACGTCTGAGGAACGTTGGGATGCGATGTGGATACAGCTATAATATGCCAAAGCAGGATGTTGGTAGGGTTCCGAAGGTCGTCGAAAGATTCAATGTGGGGGTTGAAGAAAGAGTGATCTCCGGATAGATTCATATGTATGGCGGTATCCGAGTATCTCCGTCCTAGGTAGAATGAATACCGCCTATATGCACCTCTCACTCGAAGCCACCTACTTCTAGTGATGAATTTCTCTCTCTTTAGGTGCTTATTGCTCCCACAGAAACTCGCTCCATTTAAATTTCGTAGACATGTGCTTTTCTGGCAGCAGAACGAGGGTTCAGTCCGTCTTTACACTTAACATATGCCATCGGCCTTCACCCGGAGTTTCCACAGACGTTGTTCCCTTCCGGTGCCCACCCTTATCGACGACGGACCTGTTTGGACCGGTTGACGATCTCCAAGGTTTTTGAGGCTTGCTGAGCCTGAGAACCCGCGTGGCCTTGACCGACATAGACCAGCTGATAACCTTTACGGCCTGAACTCAAGGGTATACAGGTCCAATAGCCGCCTTACCATATTGCAAGGGGCGGTGGTCTAGTGGCTATGATGCTCTGTCTTGTATCGTTATCCGTATACCTAGAACCTATAACCTCTACAAAAAGGCAGAGAGGTCGGTGGTTCGAGTCCATCCCGCTCCAGACATTCTTTTTTTTTTTGCACTTACACGCAACCTAGCCAGTACTGACAGAGCATGTGGTTCGTACCCAACAAAGACAGAGAGAATGAAGGATCAATTGAAGATCTCTACTTTCGGAAACGGGCTGTTGTTATTGGCTGACTGTGAGCAGCGCCGTGTCTGGAAGACGCCGGACGACTTGGCAAGGCGGTATTGCCAGTTCAGATGGCTCAACTTAGCCCGCTCACAGGCGGGCTAGGAGGTCCTTTCTCTTCATCGTTTGAACCGCAAGTATTAATCGACGCGCCTTTTCAGCCAACGTCTTCAATGAAAGATCAGGAAACCGAATCGCGACAGTCACAGGATCTTTTGGTAACCATTCGGCTACATTTACGCGCGGCCTTTGCCTTCATCAGTTGGTTTTGGTAAGCTGTCTCATGATGAGGCGACGGTGAAATAGGCGACACAAGAGGCAAGGACTCACTAAGGCTTACTGGCCTGACATACATGATGACTTTCTTCTGGAGGCTAGTTTGAGCTCCAGATGGGGGGAATGCTTCCCGTTTCGGACGACACAGGCGCTTTTCAACTGTCATGCTCTTCACTTGCGAGGCAAAGTGTTCAAACTGCTGCTGCCTCAGACGTCTGCTCACTGTCAAGTAGTGCAGGAAACCGATGTTGAAATGTCGATATTGTGCTAAGTCTACCCTGCGCCCACAGACTCGTGACCAGCTTTCTCATCAACATCCATCTGTAAGTGGTTCCGCAACCCGCGATGCTGTGTCTGCTTCCCGATGGTAGTCCAACTACAGTAGTGCCAAGACAGGCTACAAATGTCGGTCCAAAGGCCTGCGTCCGGCAATGACATACCTCATTCTGATTAGCCAGATATATTCAGTCTCTGGCTAGTCAGGACAGCGACGGGCAGAGTCACTTCCTGTCTCACGAGAGAACCTGCGGTATGGACTGTGAAGGGATCATTATGTAAGAGTTATCAAGAGAACGGGGAAATGAAGCTAAAGGTATGATAGATACCCATATTGCAAAGATGGCTAGTTTGACAGATTGCTGAGAGGACACGAGAAGGAAAGAGGATGGTGATGTCTCCGAGGTGTTGAAAAGATGGAGGACATTTCCCGATAACACTAGCTCATCCCCCAAACACTCGGAGCGAAAGCCTAATTGCGTTTGCAATCCCACAGGCTGAGTCGCCACAACGAAGCTGCCAACTCCCGCACAACACAAGCAGCAGTCGTTGGCGTATCGTGGGAAACACACCACAGGGAGGGGAGGGGGTCAGGTGCAAACGGTCACAAGACGCAGCGATGGCGGGGTTTTAAGTCACCTAGCGCCCAGCCAAACGTGCGGGCGGCGGCGGCTTCCGGTACCTAGGTGGATTAGCGGCAGTCGGTTCCTTGGACTGGTGCATTCCGGTGGCAGCTACAGGCTACAGCTGGAGCTGCAGCACAGCTATCCGTACACAGCTACAGAAGGCCTGGGATGCTGCGGGGAGTCCCCACAATCCAGGGATCGATCTAACGTCAACTGTCAATAGTCAACACGACTTCGTCTCATCTCATCCTGCTCTGACTACTTCATTCCTTTCTTCACTTCTTTCGATCACTTCATCTCATCAGATCAAGCTGCCCTGTAGTAACTTCTTCTATCAATCGGATCTTAACCCGAAAGACAGCCAATACGCCACACAATCCCCCCCTTTGACCGACCCTTCCAGTTCTCAGAGGTACCCACAATGACGACAAGATACAGAGTAGAGTGTAAGCTGCCGTGATAGTCGTTGGATGAGCCAATGTGCTGACAACATCCAGATGCCCTCAAGACTCACCGAAGGGATCAATTCATAGGTACGAAAGTTTACACAGTCCTCTCATTGCCGCCCACGCAAAGTGCCTGGGACTAGACATTAGCGCATGTCTCTCACCCCAGTGGCCTGTTGCGGCACCACACAACAGCACATCGTCGTGTCCATCTCAATCATCACGTCCAAAGCTGCATGGATCGATTGAAGCTTACACTCTGCAGAATGGATCAAAGGTCTTCTAGCTGTTCCTTTCGTCCTCTACTCCCAGCCGACAGGTGTCTTTGACACGCGGGCAACAAGCACAGCCCGAATGGCCGAGGAAGCCCACCGACGCTATGCCGAGATCCTCAGCGACGTGGAACACATGATAGACGATCACTGTAAGATCTAATTCCATCCGAATCACATCATGAACTCGCTGACAACTCCAGTCGCTCGCCAGAATGAGCCAAATAACCTGCCATCCAAACTGAAAATGCTGGTCCCCTCGGCGGGGCCATTCTTCACCCGGCTACCCCTGGAAGCGGCCTTCAACCACATGGACAGCAAGCGCTACATCTCTTCCCGCCGCTACGTCGCACCCTCTTTCAACGACGTCCGTCTCATCCTCAACTCTGCCCAGATCATGGCCGTCACCGAGGGCTCCCTGCAGCTCGCCACCTTTGACGGAGACGTGACGCTCTACGACGACGGAGAAAGTCTCGAGCCATCGAGCCCGCTCATCCCCCGTCTTCTAGGCAAGCAACCCCCCTCTCCGTCCCAAACCCACCTGTCTCTAACACAAACCCCAGACCTCCTCCGCAAAGACATCAAAATCGGCATCGTCACCGCAGCAGGCTACACAACAGCAGACCGCTACCACGCCCGCCTCCACGGCCTCCTCGACGCCATCGCCGCCTCTGAAACCCTCACCCCGACCCAGAAATCGTCCATCGTCATCATGGGCGGCGAGGCAAACTACCTCTTCGAATACGACCCCTCCTCCCCGTACCTCCTCGCCCCCGTCCCCCGCTCCCAGTGGCTCACGCCCGAAATGGCTTCCTGGTCCGACGTTGCAATCTCCTCCCTCCTCGACGTCGCCGAGTCCGCCCTCCGCGACTGCGTCCAAACCCTCGCCCTGCCCGCCACCATCCTCCGCAAGGACCGCGCCGTGGGCATCATCCCCACCGACCCCTCCATCCGCATCTCGCGCGAGTCCCTCGAGGAAACGGTCCTCGTCGTCCAAAAGATTCTCGAACTCTCCGCCCTCGGAACCCCCACGCAAACTCCCACCGCCATCACCTCCTCCTCTGCTGCTGCTGCGACGAGCACCACCACCGCCACCACCACCAACCGCATCCCCTTTTGCGCCTTCAACGGCGGCCGCGACGTCTTCGTCGACATTGGCGACAAGTCGTGGGGCGTCACCGTCTGCCAGCGCTGGTTCGCCGCCAAGGCCGGCCGGCCCGAGCAGCCCATCCCCGGCGACCAGACGCTGCACATCGGAGACCAGTTCCTCAGCGCCGGGAGCAACGATTTCAAGGCGAGGTCGGTGGGGACCACGGCGTGGATCGCCTCGCCCGCCGAGACGACGGAGTTGCTTGATGATCTGATGGAGAGGATTCCTTAGTTGTAAAGGGTGGGGGAGGATACTGGTAGTCTCTACTTTGGGTAAGCCGGCAGTGGCTCATTGGCAACCGGTCCCAAATTCGGGCTATAGCCTGTGTTGGTTTTGGATAATTGTTCATGGCGTTGTGCGTTGATTCAATCTCATCCAAATCGTCTTTTCCGGATGGTCAATCCAGGTCAACGACTGATTTCTCAACGCGTGTCACATCGAGTCCAAAGTTCTTGATCAAAGGCAGTCAGTAACTGCACGAGCAATGTCTATTCCCTAAACGAAAATCTGCACTGCAATCTGCCTTTGCCAACAGGCCATCGTTCGCCCCTTCTGCGTTGCCATTCTGCACGCGCCTCATGCCATTCCCTAATCAGTTCCTCTGCGGGATGTCCATCGCACCAAGGCATTTCAGCCTCCGTCAACACCGTATCCATGAAAAAACAAACCAAGTCGTGTGAAGGAATTCAAAATCCTCCGGGGGTATTGTGCATTTTGTGTAGAAACCCAAGGGCCCGTCCCTGAACAAAAAGAAGAAAAGCTGAATCACGTTGCTCCCCAGAGCAGCCGATAGACCCATCCCAGCTGTCAGTGTCTATTACTGGGGAATGGAAAGAGGACCACCCAGGATAGGGTAGATAAACATAGGAAAGTGTGTAGGGGTTCAGTGAACCTGTGATGAGTGACTGTTGAATGTTTGTGCTTTATACAGAAAACAGGATCGTATGTGCAGAAAGGAATCAGGGTTTATCAAGATCTACGCAGCGGCTGCGTCTGCAATCAAGGAGATCTAGCTCCATTTGAAGTGAAGTGCTTGGAACGACAGTCGTTAGAAGAGAGAGCCCATTGGGGCACCAAAGTTTGTGCTCTTCTTGAGCTTGAGAGGAATGTCAACTTCATCGCGCTTGGAAGGGGCCTCTTGGTCGTCGTCCATGGTGCCGTCAGTGTCTGACATGACGGCGATGTCATTCTCTTTGTGCTCGGGAATGACAGCCAGAAGATCTTCTGTCGAGTCCCTGAGACATGTCGGGACGGCGTCTTCTCCGCGGCTGACATACTCGAGTTTTCCGTCCAGCTTTTGGAAGAAGAGTTCATCGTGGGTGGGATTGTTCCGGAGACACAAAGGCCCCTTCAAAGGAGCGTCGTCCGTAGCATCTAGTGTCGGTTGGGGCTCGAGTGTGCCATCGCCATCGACGTCATCCTCAACATCGGACGACCCGTCTCTGGCCTTGACGTCACAGAGGGTTGCTGGGTTGGAGCTCATATCCGTCGGGGCCAAGGTCGGTGTGCTACCCCCAGTGCCATCGGCAGCAGTCGGTACTTCGGTGCCTGGTGCAGTACCCAGATGAGAGAGCGAATGGCTGGGAGTGTGACCAGCATGCATGACGAGTCTGTCGACCTCGGGAGCGGCGAGAACCTCAATGGTGTGTTCTTTATTGGGACTGAATATCTTGCCAGACTCCCCAGGGGGCGACACGTTCCTCGATGAAGCCTTGGAGTTCTCCGGAGTGACACCAAAGTCGGTAAAAGTGCTCTTCTGAATAGCGGGGGCCTTGAGAGGGACGCCTTCGAGCTGAGGGTTGATGATCTGGATGTCGACGATGGGGACCGGGGTCTCGTCGTTGGGGGAGCCGAGAAAGTCTACGGCAACTTGAGTTGTGGGCTGCATATTGGGGTTGAGGGGAATGAAGGGCGAAATCTCTGGTTGACGAGAAGGAGAGATTCTGGAGCTGGGAGGACTAATAAACTGAGATCGGATCTGGGCTGGCGATACAGAGGCTGAGGCAGAGCCATTTGCTGGCCTCCGCTCACCAGTTCCTTGTGAAGGACCAAACCGCGCGTCATTGGGGTGCGAGGAGAATCCTGGATAGGCAACTTCGGTGGATCCGGCGGCCCCACCAGCATGCGCCAGTGTTCCTGGATTTGTGCCCGGACCTGGAAACGCAACAGCGACGCCGGCCACCTTACCCGCCTTTTCAAGTTGGACCAGTTGCAAGGCTTGTTGTAGCTGGTTGTTTTCGTCTCGGAGGCGAAAGACTTGTTCTTGCAGAAACGCCTTCTCTTGCTCCCACGCATCACGCTCCATCTCCATGATGGCGCGTTCTTCCTTGTAGACCTCTTCGACTCGCTCTCGGTTGGCTTCCGAGTACTTGCGCTCTGCTTCCCAAGCCCCCCGAACGCGCTCGACCTGCTGGGCGAGTTTTTTGATGATCTGTGCCGAGTCGGGAGCTGATGCGGCATCAGCCGAAACCGATCTAGGGTGAGGCATGCCGTTGGGTGATACTCTGGCAATTGCCGTCGCGACCGGTGCAGTTGGCTTGTATGCGAGAAAGCCGTCGACAGTTGTAGGCGAGAATGACGCGGATCGCGGTTGGTACAAAGCAGCATTAAAGCTGTGGGCGCCGTTGAGACCGTTCAGGCCGTTGGGAGAGAGGAAACCGTGATGTTGATTGACCTGAGGCGAGTAAATGGGGTTGTTTCCGAAATTCGATGTCGATCTGGTGTCGAAGTATGACGACGTCGTCATGCGCGACAGCGACAGAGGAGAGATGAGAGCGGAGGGCGGCATGTTTGGGTCGTGGTCGGTGAAGCCCGAGGGCAGGAAAGAGTCGGAGGCCAGCATGTTTAAAGATTGCGGGCAAAAGGGAGGAAGACCGATTCTAGCCCGGAGAAAAGGAGCATCGAAGTTGGTGGTGAAATGAATGTCTTGGAGTGGCTGCCAGCAGAGAGGTGCGGACGTGGATCAACAGATGCGAGTGTAATGCAGTATAGCGGCAGTTGCAGCAGTAAGATGACGCAGAGCTGTCGAACGGCTTGTAACTCGTTGTTAGCGCACCTTGCTTTTTGGGGCGGTCTTCTTTGTGCGGCCTTTTCCTTCTCGTCTTGCCCCAACGATTGGTACGTGATGGAAGACATAGGGAGAGCTGGATTGGATCTACTTACCGGATTGTTGCTCGGCGACTCTGCCCTGTGGAGGAGTCGAGGTATCGCGTTGCGTTCGATGAGGTGGCGGAGAGTCGTCCGGACCTTGAGTGAATCAGGCACCGTCTCCACCAGCTTTCACTGGGCTGGCTTAGATGCAATTGACTTTGTAGTCGCTCTGTTGTCGAAGGATGGCTTTGGTGGTTGCTGGCGGACCAATTGCAATCCGGATAATGACTCGACCAGCGGAAGTATTGACTGAAAGGATGTACTATGAATCACGAGGGAGAAGAGAGGACGGGAAAAGTCGCGGCAATGGGGGGGTTGCTATGTATTGTGGAAAGTAGAGGTGAGGCCTTGGGTGGTTCGGTCGAGAAGGTGACCGGGGTGACGAAGTTACTCGGTGCAGGGTGAGAACAAGGCAAGCTCTGAATGGCAAGGTGAGGTGGTCAGCCGGACAGTCGTGAATTTCAGGCCTTGTCGATTTGCGCTGCTGCGCTGCAACACCAGCCAAGATATGGGGCAAGAGCGGGTTCTCGGGTCGAGATGTGGATTGAGGCGTGAAGTAGGTACTCCGTATTGTGTATTTACGATACTCCGTAAGGCAAGTGCAGCCCAGTGTGGTGGTTAAAGCTGCCCTGAGAGTGTGCGCTGGTATAGTGCTGCAGCGTGTCGTAGCGCAGGTATCCGTAGAGCAAGTCACCTCGACGAGGAGAAATTGTTGCTCGCTGGAAGGGAGTATCCGTAGTGAAAGGGGTCGGTCAATCTGGCTGGTTGACTTGAGGCCCGGCTCGATCAAGGCAGGGCAAGACCAGGAAAATACAGGAATTCGATTTGCCCCGGTAGGGCGACCGCCGAAAGTGCAGGGCAGTGGTTTTGGTGGATACCTACTCGGATTCTTTAGGTACGTACTAAACAGTACGTACTGCGAAGGTACGACGGTACGTGCCCCAAGGCAGGTGCTGCGTTGTGTGGTGCTCTGTGTGTTGTGCCTGGTCAGGTAAGGTATCCGTAGCTTCGTTGTCTGTTGTCCACCCCCAGGTGCAATATCGCTCCGCCTTTTTTACTTCCCTTACCCCTGTTGACGTGCGGCCTGTTGTTTTTCTCGTCGTCTGGGGTCGTCTTCCATCTGCCTCAGCTAGGCAAGTCCAGTCTTTTTTTGATGGTTCTCGTGACACGCGATCAGCTGGGGGCGGGCTGCACGGTCTCGCAGGAAGATCAAGGGTTTAAGGGCTAAAAGTAGTGTTAGGCCTTAGCTGCTGTGCAGGAGCAGGAGCTCAGCCAAGATAGAGAGGCAGGCTGCGATGCAGTGCGTTGCGATACGGTACGGCAAGCCGTCGCCAAACGGAACGGGTTGCCTGGTAGCCGAACGTCCCCTGCTGTTGCGACCTGCGCCTGATCCGTTTGAGCTGGACCCTGAACCTCAACAACCCAATCCGGATCGCCCTCGGGGCAAATGGAGCGGGAGCGAAGGGAGATGACACCTCGGAGTGCAGCACGCTGACAGCCACAGCCAAGCTGGACAGACGAGACAAACAAGCCGACTGGGGTTTGAGGCGATAGCCGCAGCGCCTGGAACAGGAACGTCGCCGAAAGTTGGGGAGAGGCGTCTTAACGTGGCGGAAGTGGTGGTGTGGGATCGATTAGAACGTCCGTAATTGGTGGTAATATATGTCGCTGGCTGGGGTCGAGAAGCGGATGGTCAGGCGTCTATCGTGGGCTTTACGGAGTCCGGTACCGCAAGTAGTAGGTAGGTCAATTGAAAGTGATCAAGATACGTCGGCTATGTAATAATATATTTCCGTCGAGTCGGCACGGCGGGAAGGACGACAACTGGTTGGAAAAGAGCGAGCGCTTCGAAAAATAAACGTTGGAAAAGATGGGTAGGTGAAGCGAAGCAAAGAGGAGGAAGCTGACCATGGCACAGAAAGAGAGAATCGGGGACTAGGGATGTCTCATGGTTTAGGGAGACGAAGACGATCACATGGCCTTGGTGAAGAAGAAGAAAAGCAGGTTACGTGCCTCTTGAGACGCATACTTTGTTGCCTTGACTCTGGCAGGGAGGCCACCGGTCCAGAGACAGCTCCATGAGCGCATTTCAAATCGCTTCTCCTTGAGTCCCCCAGCTTAGCATTTTTGCCTCACAGGAACTCCGAATAATTTTGTCCCTCGAACAATACCTCCCCCGGCACCTGCTCGCGTTACTGCCCACTAGACGAGGTACTTGCTGGATCTGCTTGGTTCCCTACTTGTACCTCTACACGTGTACAAACTCGACATTCTCAGGGTCCTTCATCCCCCCTTGGCCGAAGTACTGCACCTACATGGCGGACAAACTTCTCTTAGTATACACTGGCGTCTGGAAGGGACGGAAGATCAGGACGACGTGTGCGCGTGTGCCTGAGGTTCATGATTACGCATGGCATGCCTGTCCGTCTGCCAAACAAACCCAAAGTCGTTTCATATTGTCATACCAATCGCTCTGACTAGGGAGCTCGGCCGCACATGTCTTTTGCTGGCTTGCTTCTTGGATGCCTCAGTAAATGGTCGGAAACGGTGAAGTTGGTAATGCTGCATTCGTGCTGCTCATTCCCAAAGGAATTTGGGAGACGAGTCGGCGAAAACCGGCAGCTATCCAGCTCCAGGAGGCACGTGCGATCATGTTAGTGATGATAGCCAACCCTCTGCAGCTTGTGAAAGTTGCCTTGTTCCCTACTGCTGGTGGGGCTTTCAGAGTTCAGGCCTCCGTTCCTTGCGGTATACCACAGACTCGGACACGTTGTTGTCGTCCCAAAAGCTGCAGGAGATGCAGGGGGTCCAGCTGGATGCATTGGATCGAGCTGGTGTTTGAGTTCCAGTCGGGAGTGGACGGCTTCGGGCCGTGAGGTTTGACTGATGAATCGACCGGCTCTTGTCTGCTCTCTTCGCGACGGAAGTCAATACCCAAGGGCCTTGTCCCTGACCGTGTCCACGTTGCTTCAGATCAGGGCACAAAGAAGACGATGCAAACGGGCGCAGAAACGCTGGTGGTCTTTTGACATGTGAAAAGGCCCAGGCGAGAGGGTTTGCGTTTGATACCTCTAGGTGAGCCCCCGACGAACAATGGAACTCAGCTGAATTTAGTACGTACTGGCAGTTCGAAACCTTGACGACTTCGCTTGGTAAGTATCGAGGATACTGCTCGCGTTTTGCCTCTCCCTTTCTCTGTGTGTGCTGTGAAGCAAGCCATCAAGTACCGGCATAAACTGAGTACGTATCCAAAGATCACCCAACCACACGAGGACCTCGAGGTGCTTGAGAGACGCGAAGCCGGCTTCGACGATGCCCCTGCCGAGCAAGCAGGTACGTATCGTTTTGGACATCCCTCGAGCCTCCCTAGATACACTAGGTAGGTACAGTAGGTCCCGTCGGGTCCATCCAATCTAGGTACCTACCTAGACTTTAGTCCGGGGCAACGAGATGCCGATCCGTCTGCTTGGGTCGGGTACATTGATTGGGTCGCTTCGTATTGGGTCGGCCTTTCTGGGCCTGATGGTACCGAAGGAGGCCCGAGGGCTAAGGGAAGGGGAAAGGAAGGAAGGGAAGGAAGGAAGGGGAAAGGAGATGCTGCTTTCCTCTTTGCGCACGACGTCAGCAATAGTACCTGCACAAACTCCTTCATCTCGTCCAACATGCGTTATTGTTTCCATGGCCAAACTACCTGAATCTCACGTACAATCGTCCAAGCCTGCCCCCCCCCCCCCTCCAACATCTTCAGATATCAGAAAGCCGGCCCTGCACGGCCTCCCTCAACTCCCGCAGCCTCTGCTCTGCACTGCCGCCAGCTCGACAACTTCTTCAAGGCTAGTCCTAACATAGCCCCAAGCTAGACAATTAATAGGAGTCTTTGGGGTGCTAACCGTGACAGTCGACGCCGGCCTCTCTGCTCCGTCTGTCTGACCTACTAGTCCACAGGATGTTGGGGACGAGAGCCACGCACGAGGCACTGGCTAGCCTCCTCGGCTTCACCCAGTGCCCGCCGCAAACATCGCACAGTCCAGACAACAGCCCTGACGGTAGGCTTGGTCAAGGGTTGTCGCTGCCGCTGTTGGAGTAGCCAGTTCTAGCCAGGGCGGCCGAAACGAACCATATCTGGCCACGGCTCGGAACTCTGGTGCTGCTGTGCTGGCGCTGGAGTCACCACGACCATGTAGAGCAAGAATAATGGAACGAAGCAGCAGGCCACGACGCTGCAACCAACAAATACATGCAGACGCTTCATCTGCTGCCGCTGCTTGCAGCACAGTCACACATGCCGGGCAAGCAGGCCACGCAGGTCCCCGACGGTCCACGGGGCCGCTTGTTAGAAACTTGCGGCGAGACGGACGGGAGCCGGTACGGGAAGGGAACGTAACGGGAACCGTCTCTCATCGTCTTTCATCTTCTGCAAGGTGGAGAGCTCATCGACAGACCCTCCTCGGCTGCAACAAGTTTGCAGTACGGCGTTTCGTCCCAGAGGAAGAAAGAAATCCTTGTCCACGATCTGCCCTACGGCTACACCTGCGACGGACGACAGCTGCAACCTTTCATGGCAGGTGATGCCCAACCGTCACGTCGACCAGCGCGTTCGCATGCCGTCTTTTACTTTACCACTGCCCGAGCCGCCGGATTGGGATTGACCAGCGAGGGGAAGCCACATGGGCCCCCATTATCGCTCTGTCAGATGCTAGCCATGCGTCTTGTTCCTGAGACGACGCGGCGGTGTGGCCTCCGGAGCTTGTTCTCGGATAGGTTCCGGGTTCTTCAGTCGGCCAATGAGCGCCGCCCTCGGAACATTTACCCTCGCTCAATCGATCGGTCCTTTTCCGAATGACACGGCCGGCCCACTGTCTTCATGCCCACCTTCTGGTCAAGCTGCTGCTAGTCAGTCCCGTTTATGATAGGGTGATACGGATACTTCCTGGAGTAAAGGAGATTTCATATACGGAGACTCCTCTTAGAGCAGAGATTGCTGTGTCGTGACGCAATTGAATTCCGGCTGCCGCCTCGTGCCTATTTTCGCTCGAGAACCTAAAAAGCCCAGAGAGTGTGGTTCGGCACATCCGCGTTAAGAGTCCCTGACCGAGAAGTCGCCGACTCCGTGCCTCGCCTCCCCAGCCACTCCCAACGATTGAGCAGTATTCAAGCTGGCGGGTGCGATTCAAGCATGGCGACATTTCGCCTTTGACAGTCAGCAGTTCAGACCAGCTTGCCTCTGCGTCTGACTTGTCCGCCCGATGGGACCCGCTACTTGTCGCCGACGCCTCCGGACGTAAACCCCGAGCACTGGCCCGAACCGTGGCCGGACTTGGATGTCGACGGAACGCAGACACCTCGGCAACTGCGGCTCTCTGTCGGCCCTTTTCCGCACTCCAGTGGCCAGGCAGTCCATAATTGTTTCCAGGAGCACGCAGAGGGATCCGCTTATCGTGATCGCTTCTACAAGTGTTACGGAGTTAGAGCCTGCCTAGAACCAACGCCTGTGGCGCCATCTTCCGGCAGTAGGAGTCTCGACTGCGCGCGTCCACTTCTTCGAAACTAGAACTGGAATTAGGTCCAAGATTACCAGCTCGACCAAGACCTGGCCAGACATTCGGGGTCGTTGGGAGGTGGCTGTTTGCTCTTGAGTACTTTGGCGACCTATCCCGGAGCCTGAATCGGCTAGTCTGGTCTGGTTCTGGACATGCACGTCTTGGTAACTTCACGATGTGGTCGAGCCTCTTCACGTCTTGAGACAACCAAGGGCACTAAGATGGACAGACGGACCGACCATCCACCAAGACGCGACCCGGTTAAGCTTCCCATCTCCGCCCATTAGCATTCAATAGACGTCTCCAAGAGAGTGCGCGCTGCCTCACCGACTCGTTTGGCCCAACCCCCAGCCCGCATCTCAGACCTGCATCGTGACCCACATCGCCAGCTCACCGTCTCTGCACGTCTGCCCGACACAGCGAGCGCCTGCAGACGGCGCGGGCGGGAGGGGTCGGTGAGCGGCGGAATCTCGTGGAATGAAGGAGGCGGGTTTTAATGATTCTCATTGAGCAGTCTGGTGACTATTTGGGAGAATGTCATTTTTGTAACTTGTGACTTGTGTTGTTCGTTGGACCCAGGTTCGCTTTCGCGACGAAACGTATGAGGTTCTGAGCAGACTTGTTTCTGAATGCATTACCACTCCATCAAGAACACCACGGAGATGAACTAAGCTCTCGAACAGGTCAAGATTGATAATCCTCAACCCTGACAACCTCGCGCGCCGGGCCACAGTTCTGATCCAGAACTCGATGACCCTCGACTCTCTGTCATGGTGGCCGAGGCGATAGACCTTCAGTGATGTCACTTAATGCAATCTGTCAATAAGAAACAAATGCTCGTTGCGGTCCAAGGGTTAGCGATTGACGTTGTCAATGACAGCTACTGGTCGAGAACTTGACGACGTCTGGTCCTTAGTAAACGTGGGTTTTCCCTGCTTAAACCATCGTAAAATACCATGGTTCGTTGGCTCTTTGAGGGTTGCCAGTGACCCTGCGTGCCTCACAGTAGTATGTATTCTCTCGTTGATGGGTTGTAACGTCGTTGTTCGACGTCTGTGGTTGTTGTCATTGCTGAGTCTGGCGATGGTTGCGAAGCTGTCCATCGAGGACTTATAGCTTAAGTGTCTTGTTTTCTTCTCAATCATGAAGCTGGTGCTTTCAACTTGACAGGCATTTCTCAACCCTCCCATGTTCATTCAAGAAACAGCGGGTTGAGATGGACTTCCCAATGCCAATTTCGTCCATGAAGACCTCAAGTGGGATCATGTTTGTGTGCAGCTATTACGGGGGTGCCTCTGGGTATATATAGTCTGGGTATAGAAGAGGATTCAAGAACTTGTCTCTCCTCTCAAAATTTCAAGGGTTGTGTACATGAAGATGTGGCAGAAGGGACGCGCCTTCTACGAGAAGCAGCCCCGAGAGAGCCTGTTGCTTGAGTGTCTTTAGGATTTTGGTTTTCCGAACATGTCAAGTTCCACACATGATGTCTTTCGAAAGCGAGCGGACCGCTGCAAATCTTCAGAGGGATCCGGTGTCGACTACGATCATGAAGCAGCCTGCAAGCTGTCTACCTGGACCGGCTGTATGGAGATGGCAACGATGCCGAGTAGTCAAGGATTTGGAAGACAATGCTCTAAACATAAATCACTAGCCGTGGCTCGCAACTTCACCTCTCCCGAAAAGCTTGCCACGCTGGCCCCGAACCGCCCACTACTCATGTCTATGGCCCAAGTTCCGCGGACGGCCTTATCGGCAGTCATTCTTCCGGGGCCATTGAAGAGATGGGTTCCAAGGAACCTTACTAACTAAGCATGTATTACGAGACAAGTTGTTATTGCTGGCGGTTATGAACATGGGGGCATCGTTCAGTCTGAAATTACAACATCACCAGATTCACACGCAGAAGTCCTGCACAGTTGGCCACTCAGCCTTTACTTACCCTGCGCCTCATCTCAGTTTCCTTTCAGTGGTTAGCCACGACCGCAGTGTCAATTGAAGCAGAAGCAAATAGCTAGCCCTATCTCAAGGTCCAAAAACTGAGCAAGCAACTGCCAAACGTTCCAAACTTCGACTTCTCGTTCCCGAGAGCAAAAGGGATGCGCCGAGGGGGAATCGAACCCCCGGCTCCCCGACGCTGCTTGATGGCAACGGAGAATTTTACCACTAAACCATCGGCGCTGAATGATCATGATGTTGATCCTTGCTGTTGAGGAAAGATCTGCGGGAATTTGCTTATGCCTGTGGAGATATCGTGACTCGAGCTGGGAAGCCCACCGATGCATGGTTGCAGGTGCCCGCACGGACAGACGATGTAACATTGTGGGGGTCTTTGAATGTGAAGAGACGTTGTTCAGGCGGTCCGGCGATGGGACGTGTTGAGGGAGGCTGACTCGTGAGTGAGCTGCACAGATTGGCTTTGGGTATTTGCGATGAAGGTGGCGGTTCTCGAGCTCTCTGTCTCTCGGGGGTATTGGATCTGGTGTCCGGGTCTCCGAATCCTTGTTGTTACTTCAAATCGTCAAAGGCGTGGCGGGGACGAGTGAGAGTAGACGGCCTCGGTACACTTGCCCGCCCCAAGGCATGTTCCTCTCGGCGAGAGACTGCAGAAACTCTACTAGAGATCGACTTCAAGAAAGCAGGCGGCAAAGATGGGGAGTTCCGCGTGCCGTACAGGATTTTGAGCCATTGATGCTTGGAGCTGTTTTGGTGGAGGTCAATGGATGGTGGTCGCGGGTGATCGCTTCGGGTACCCCCACCCTCCAGGGAAACTAAAGTTGAGCTCTTTGCAGGATTGGTCAATCAACATGTTCCAGTACTTCGGATTACGTCAAAGTTCCTTAGAATCCGAGGCAGGATGGAGGCACTACCTGAGGATCCAATATGTTTGAAGTAGTCTCGATAGCCAACCCATCGTGTCTCCATTGCTACACTTTAATGGCCAGATCCTAAGAAAAGAAGCATCATAAGTAGGGATTCCAAACACGTATCTATCTCTCTCCATATGCAAACAAGCATACCAAGCCTGTAGTTATGGACATACTCTGTCGAGCTATGATATTCCTAATTACAGGAGATTACTTTTCGGAGGATAGATGTGATCAGGGAGCAAAAGTCTCAGAGAAGCTAAGAGATTGAATTCTTCAAGGAGACAGTTGGTTCTGATTATGGTGTCTAGGTAGGTTTAGAATAAACTATATCACATTTCCTTCCTTCCTTCCCTTAGTCAAGCTCAGCTGAGGCTACTGTCCAAGTCAGTAGGACCCACATTCACTCACCCGTCTTAGTGAGCAGATCCGCCTCCCGGACCAATCACCTGAGTAGGATCGATAGCTCAGTGGTAGAGCGAGAGATTGCAGTTGCACGCAGCTATCTCTAGGCCCCGCGTTCGAACCGCGGTCGGTCCTTGTCCCTTTTGCCTTTTCAGGACATGTACTGCGTTGTGTTTGTTTTGTTTTTGCATCTTCTGATAAAGCACACACAGCTTACCTGGCCTGTAGCTATTGTTCCTACTTTAGGATCTGATTGTAAGGAGCAGATCTCTTCTTGGCGCCTGCAAGAACTGCTGCTGGGAGGGATGTCAGGGACTCTCTGTAAGCTTAAGAGTCCCCGTGAATCCTCATGCTGAATAAAACATTTGTAGGTTGTGACCGTCGTCCTAGGGGATCCCACTATAGAAAGCCAACTTGTGTCAGGAATTGCCTCTTGTCTACGCTAGAGATCAAGCTGAATGATACTTCTCAGGAGCATTTTGATATGTAGCTCTCTCTACATTAGGGCTCTTGAAACTCCCCTTCTGTGTCACAGAAATCCCACTATACTACTGAAAGAAAACTAGCTTTGTCTCTCCCTTCTATCTAGTATCTTATGCATATTATATCTATTTCTTTTAAGATAGTTCTTAACGTTACCTGGTTTGTTTATAGTACTTACTCTATTAAGCTGGAGACATTTCTGGTAGGCTTTGAAGTAGGCTCTGCCTGTTGCTTCACTAGACAAGCTGTGGTTTTAAGGAGTATATAACAGATTGCATCTCGCACCCTGAACTCCATATAACACTTGTCTGATCTGGATAGACCCCTTCCTCGGGTGGAGCGCTCGCAAAAGCTTCTCCGAATGTTTTATTTCTAAGATTTCAACTAGAGCATTGAATGCCATTATCTGGGAAGCAGTATCCGACATTAGCAATACAGACTGCTTGTTTACATACATAAAAGAACACAGAAGAAGTGATGCGATGCATGGAGGGAGGACAATAGTTTTCTGGTCTGCTAGGTTCCTGTGCTAGGCTATCGGCCTTCTATGAATAAACAAAGAGAAGTGAGGGAAGCATTGGATGACGGTCAAGAGTCTTTCTAACAGTGCTATATGTGCAGAGTTGACATGGAAGGGGTGGGTGTTGAATAGCTAGATATAGTAAACTCCAAGGCTTAGCTACTTGAAGGAGGTTGAGGGGAGAAGGGCAGCCATACTACCAAAAGCTTTGGATCCAGTGAGATTCAGCTATATTTCTATGGCACTCAAAAAGTATAGCCTAGATGATGGTAACTCTGGTGATCCCTGGGAAGCCTTGGTCACCATCCAGAATGCAACTTTTCGATGTACTGCCCCGGGCAAATGTTCGAATCGTTCTGCTCCCCTCAATGCAGTGAGGTTACCTGAATTCGATTTCTCCGAGATGAGTGTATTTGCATTTGATCAACGTCAATAGGTCCAGTGCCAGTCCCGCGGTTTACACGGTTGTAGTGGTGGTCCCGGAGGGGGATTGTTCGATGGACGGAGAACGACGAAATTGATGACAATATTTGAATGAATAGACCGGAAAGGAGTGCAAATGAACTGATATCCGTTATATTAGAGACAATATGAGGCCGCTGGCCAGAAGTGTTGATGCCGGTAGGTCGGGCAGCTGAGAGACCGCTCCACGTGGAAGTCTACCACGATCACGGCCACCAAGTCCAGATTCGCGGTCGCGTTACAAGCACGCTTGCAGTTTTAGCTTGAGCTTGCATACAATAATCTACGGGCATCTTTCACGAAATTGTAGATCGGCTCTAGGCCGGCTGAAGGCGCCCGTTTCTGGCCATGCACAGCAGACACTCTGAACCATGGCCTGTTGGACGTAATGGCCTGAGAAACAACGACGGCAAATGTGTTTCTGTGAAGGACTCCATTTTGATGATCCCTGAAGCTTAGTACAGCTGACTGAGATCTGAGGAAGCTATACGAGCTGCGAATGAGATAAGCTGAAATGATGGGAAAATGATCCAAGACAACACTACTCAGGCGTGCCGTTGAAGGTCGCCACCTTTGCCTGGGGAACACAGCGCTTGTGTCATGGCGACGGGGTGATAATCTTTCTCTATATAGAGCAGTTACAGGTACCCAGCAGTTGTGTCGCAATGATTAAGACAAGAATACACCCCAGATGTACGTGGCCAGTAGGAGCAATTGCCATCTTCACGCAATGTTAGCTCTCCCATATTCAGCTGAGCTTGACCCCATGTCTTCCGTCTTGATCCTACCAGAATCTTTCGATGCTCGGAAGCCGACCACGACTCTCTGAGACGTTTCCACGAATCCTGCAGACCTCGGATGAAGGCATCTTGACCGGCTACGCGGCATCATTGACCTCAAGATCCCCTACCCGAGACTTCGGGACCCCCCTTGTCTTGGCGAATCCGCAACTGCGGTTCAACTTCACGACGGAAAGAACCGAGCCGATGGAGATGGCTGGGAGCACATGTCACGACAGAACGTGCCCTCAACATGCCGATACCTTGCCCGTGTGACATCGTCACCCGCGTCAAAACCGTTCCGTCCCACATCAACCATCCCGCCCGATTGGCCCAGACGTGTCACAACAGCTGTCCCCCCCATGAGCACAGCTTCAGAACACCAAGAAAGTACACACCTGCCGCCGCCGCCAGCATCTAAGCTTACCTCGACAACGCTCCACACAAAAGTCTCAGCGAATACCTAAAGATACCGAGACGGGAAGGTGTCACAAGACGAACCTCAAGAGGACTCGGCGTACCAAGACCCCGCCCCTGCCGAGCAACCTGGCTCACCCACGGCAAGCGGCAGTCGTGGCCCTGTGGGAAACACAAACATGTCGGGCGTTGCGGGGTGAGAGGGAGAGCTCTCTCGAGGCCCATCACCCAAGCACAGCAGCCCGAGCCCCAGACGCATGAAGAGGCCTCAAATCACCCATCAACACCGCAGGTCTTACAAGCCACAACCCCATTGTCTTGACCCTTTCGTCGCCCTCAACCTCCAGTCCCCGAGCGGCATCCGAATCCCAGCCACGCGTGCCGTCCTGACTCCTGAGCAGCATCACGCGCGGCGGCGTCTCGACTCCTCGGCCCAGAAGGCACCAACACTAACGCATAAGTCGGCTCACCAATCCCTCACTTGCGCTCCGATACACCACGCCACGCTACCCAACCCACCATTCGCGAAATCCCACGCAGACCGATCCGAACACTTGTCATCGTCCTGGCCCACCGCACCAGAAGCCGACATACCCGCTACCCACCGCCGTCTTGGCAGAAGCTTGATTCCCTTTCGTCTCGTCTCGTCTTTCCTCGCCCCCTTCACCCCACATCGTTGGAAATGGAACGAGGTGACGTGAAATACGCACAGGGTACTCATCCCACTGACATCATCCAGACACCCGCTCGAAAGGAAAACAATCGCCCTTGCATCTATCTGGTTTATCCACCCTCTCTATTCCACCCTAACTGATGACTGAACTATTTCGATACCCTGCTGTATTAAGCTACCTGGACCCGCCTATCCTTCCATCCCACTCTTCAAGACCCTGCCTCCAAGAGAGCATGAGGCTTCCCATCATTTCTGCTTGGCTGATGTGTACATGTATAGACCTTGGCAGCCCCAGACTGCTGGGTCCAGTAGATTAATCAGTGTAGTTTGTGTTGCTGTGGGGAAGCCATGCCAAGCATCTTCTACTTGAACCACCCATGTTGTGCTTGCCCAATTAGGCAGCCCCATTTGGACCCTGGTTGCCAATGGAAGCTGTACCGTGACATCTGTGTCATCACATCAAAACAACAGAGTCAGACATAAGGGCAGCAGGGCTTGGTTTAACCTAGGTATTTGGTTTCAAAGGACTTAAGGCCCTTCAGTGATTTCTAGGTAGGCTTTTGTCTATCCCCCAACTTGGCTGTGGCTGTTCCCGCAAAGTCATCCTCAACGTCATTGCCTCTTCCCTTTGGCATGCGCGTCAATGGGACCATTGGGCAGGCTTTGTCATGAAATAGAAGTTGATTATGCATGTTGGCCACACTTCCTTCTCAGTGCCGCCTTTGGGCCTTTGTGTCTTGCCTGTGTGTGGTTGTGTGTATGTGCAACACCTCTTTTGTAGGCACGTTTGGCCCTTGTGCCCATTGCCTTCTTCATCCAAGCAAAAGTGAAAAGAAAAAGGCAGTCACCAGGCTTGTCCCGAAAGCCTCCATAAACGCCATGTGAAGCGTAACCTCATGCAGGCTCCAAAATAGAGCCAACGCTAGAAAGGATGATGGCTGCTATGCAGACCATCAAACATTGAATAATTCGTACAATCATGTCTGGAAATAGTCAATACCCAGCTTGGCCAGGCATTGCTCCCAAAGAGTGGCCATGGCTCTGAATAGGGAGGTGGTTGTGGCAGTACACCCTCTTGGCAGTTTGTGCGTCTGCCTTTTTGGATGCATCGATCAAGGTGGCTGGGTCGTCGTACGTCTCCAGCTGGCAGCACTCGATTCTACCGAACCAGCTCTTGTCCATGATTTGGTCAATGGTAGCCCGGTTGTCTGGGTTGGGGTTCAACATGCTGAGGAGGGTTCTGCGAAGAACCGGTGACTTGATGAGTTGTTCAAACGGTTTGAAGTATGGGTAGTCCTTGTCTCCCATTGTCGGGTTGGGCTCATCTGGGTGCTGCTTCTCCCATTTGCTGAATGCTTTGACAAGCGCTTGGTAATAAAAGTTGTCGCTGGTGTCTTCTGCCCTCTTCCACAAGGCGCCACCAAATGTTAGGTATATCATGATGACGCCAGCGCTCCACACGTCCAAGCCGCGAGGGTCGTAGTTACGTTCCTTCTTCAGCACTTCGGGTGCAATCATGGGCTCACTGCCACAGATTCCAGGAGAGCAAAGGCGAACATCGTACATGTTCTTGCCACATTGCCCACCAGCTTCCCGAAGACCAGGATGGGTACCAGAGAACACCTCTGACACACCAAAGTCAGTGATCTTGAGCTTGCTGTCCGAGGTGATGAGGAGGTTCTCAGGCTTGATATCGCGATGGGCAATGCCATTGTGGTGCAAGTATTTGATGCCTTGAACCAGCTGCTTCCAGAGGCAGAGGCGGTCACTCAGGCGATCCTCAGCTTGCAGGTGCTTCTTCTCCAGCAACGAAAACAGGTCACCTCCTGAGCAGTATTCCATGATGTGGTTGAAGCGACCGTGATCCGTGCAGAGTCGAACGGTCTCGACAATGTTGGGGTGGTGTAGGCTCTTGGCGATGCTGAACTCAGACTTGATCTTCTTCTCGTAATCATCCTGCGACTCCTTCTTCGTCTTGGCCCGAAATTCCTTGACAGCGTATGCCTCGCCAGGGCAGCCTTTCCTGACCATCAACGTGACCTTGGAAGTGGCACCCTTGCCTAGGTGCTTTCCGTGGCGGCCAAACTTGGTCTTGTACTCAAATTCGGAGAGGAGGTTGCCAATGTCTACCTGAAAGTCATCGGGGAGGCTGAGACTGAGGCGTCGAGCCTTGATGCCGACACCAGCGTCAGGCAGTTGCGCCCATGGAGTAGAACCCTGCAGAGGAAGGGCAGGATTGTCAGAATCCTGTTGTGGGTTGACCAGGTTTGATTGACGAGCAACTTCCTCGAAGCTGCTGGCTCGGCGTCTCCCCAAATGAGGTTTGATAGTGTGCTTGTGTCTTCCGGGGACATTTTTGTCCCCAAAAAAGACGACACGGTCGCGAAGACCAAGGCCGGTCGAAGCCCGGTTCTTCTGCTTGAAGTCGTCGTGGGTAGGCATCGAGTACGGCTCTTTGTATGAGGAAGAAAGCTTGACAGGCGAGCCTGGCGAGGGAGGCGTGTTGGATCTCGTGGTGTTTTGCGAGGTCTTCATCGAGAATGGTCTGCTGCTGCTCTTGGTAGATGGCTGGTCGACCAGTGCACTCTCCGAGGCGCCCGTGGCCTGATCCAAGAAGCCAAGATCGGGTCTGTTGGAAGACGAGTTTGATCTTTTGAACATGTTGGAGACGCTTCGCCTAAAGCTGCTGCTATGGGTCGAGCCTCGGGTGGGTCGCCTGGATAGGGGAGTTGGTGGTGCGTCTTGGTCAGCAGCGGCGGGAGTGGGAGCTGGCGCTGACGGGCTAGCGGCCTTTGGTGTCACGGCCGCTTGGGCAGGCGCGATGGACGGCGTGGGTGCGGTGTTGACCACCAGAGGCTGCTTCACCTGGTGGGTGGCGGTGAGATGGATGTCGTGATGGTCCTGACTGGGGCGGGTAGTGAATTCCTGGGATTGTCTCCCGCTGCTAATGGGGGTCACAGGTTCATTCGGGGACTCGTTTTCGGACTCATCGGCTTCGAGGATGGGAGATGTCAGGTCAGTGGGAAACTGGCGAGGTGATGAAGACAGGCTGCTTGTGTTTTGTTGCGCGGAATGCTGGGTGTCTATAATCGCAAGCGGTTGTCAGCGACCAGGCTTGCGTTTGACGGAAACAGGGCGGCTGCTCAATGACGAAAGGGCTTTGGCTCCTGCTGCGCAAGGGGGGGCGGAAGCGTTCAGTGTGCAGCTTGGAGCTGATAGGATAGTGGACGGAAATACGGAATGAGAGGTGCAGGGCAATAGTGGGTGAAGAGGAACGTACCTTGTGGAATTGTAGCAGGCTGGGTCGCCTGCTGGCTGGGGAGGACGTCTGCCATGGTGGTCGGCTTGCGTGAGGTGGGCTGGGCGACAGAAGGATGGCGGAGGTGCTCTGATCAAGTATGGGCCAATACGTAATTGGACCACACACCACCAAGGGGGAGAAAGACTTGGGTGCTGGAGTTGGTGTTGGTTGGTACCTCGAGGGATAGACGTGCTCGCGCGGCGTTACCGAGGGGCAGGTAATAGCGGCGCCGATGATCCAGGCTAGGTGTGGTAGGCTCTGAATTGCGCAAGTGACGGAGGATGGAGGGGCAGTCAAAGGTAGACGGTGAGAGAGTGCGAGTGTCTTTCCCCCCAATAACCTGCTGGGGACTGACGACGTGAGAGAAAATGTGCGTGGAGGTCGAGTCGAGGTCCGTCCAAGAGGCGGTGGTTGATGGTGTCCGGCGATGAGCCTTCCAGACCAAGATTCAAGTTCAAAGAGGGATATCGAAGACGAAGCCGAAGGGTTGGGAGGAAGGCCTTGGTCTTTATCCCATTGCTCGTAGCTGGGTGCGTGGTATGGCTTGTGTCTGTTAGGGCGTCCCGATTTGTTGTTGTGTCGAATCAAACTGCTTGAGTGAGGCCTTTCTCTCAATGCTGGCTGCAGATGTAGGACAGGGCCGTCCGATTTGGTTGTGTAAGCGGTCGGCGGGCGAGATGAAGAGAACTGAGCACGCGAGCGGCTGCAGTTTCTGGGTATCAAAAAAGCAAACTGGGGAAGCTCGTCTGGGGAATGAATGAGCGGTATGTTTGTGCTTGTCCTGGTCGATGCGTGTAAGGGTAACTGCAGGTAGCAGCAGAGGCGGTATATGTAGAAGAGCCAAGGAATGAGAATTGGTTCGAGCTCTGGTCCAAGGAAGCACTGAAGCTGACGATGTGAAGCGGTGACGGAGTTGATGATGAGGTAAGGGTTTGAGGCGGTTGAGAATAATATTAGGAGAGAGTTAGGTCAGAGGTGAGAAGAGGCGACGACGGGGGAACGGAGCATGATAATAATTACAAGCAGCCGGTCTCGAAGGGCTCTCGACGAAGGGGGGTGTGGGAAGGCTGCGAGTTTTGAATTGTCCCGCGGTCGAGAGCGCGAAGGGGGCACAATCGTGAGAGTACGAGAAACAGAGGCAGCAAGCCGGGGTCGCAGCTTAGAAGGAGAAGGAAGGCGCGTCTCGTTTGGGACGAAGACCTGTGAAGCTTGAACCCCCGTCCGTTGCAGCTGCGGGAACGGATTCGATGAGGGCAAAGATGGCTGACAGGAACAGGGGGCAAGGATATCAAGTAGAGTGAGTGGAATGGATTGGGATGGGGTGGAATTGGGGTGTGTGCTGTAGGAAAAGAGACTCATTCTCCGCTGCCTACTGGAAGGCGGGTGTGAGGGCTAGAAAATGGCAAGTACAGGACTGTGTGGAAGTGGAAGTGACAGCCAGTCTGAAAGTGGAAAAGAAAAGTGCCTTGGCGGGGTGGACTACTGTGTAGGTACTCTGTCGTACTGCCATCGCTCTCTCTGTGTTTCTTCTCTGCGAGATGCGCATGGAGCCTGGAGATGATACGGGGTGGAGCAACGTGGAGACTGGACCTGGCGAAAAGACTGGAAACCGACCGAGGTGGCTGCACAGAACAGAAGACAACCAGTATACTACGTAGGTACCGTGCCAAGATGCGGTATACGATACTTGGGTTGCTACCGGGAGAGAGGTATGATGGGGGGGGAAAGGAACAGAACGCCAAGTAAGGCGTTGTTTTCCTTGGTGATACCAAACCGAGATGCTTGGCGCTGGTCGTACCTACTCAGTAGGTAGGTGCTCCGAATGGTAGTAATACCCCAGGTAGTCAGGTACCTTACCTTAGGTAGAGGAGTCGAGATGTATAGAGGCACGGTGCCTACCTTCCTGAAGACGCTGTCGGTGTCGTGTGCGGAGGGGCGGAAAGGACTTGTCGGATTGGAGGAACCAGGAGGTAACAAATGGATATGACTGGCTTTCACAATATCGACTTTGACAGACGGTTGTCGCCGCTGGCGGCATGGCTTGTGCTTTTTACACGAGCGATTCCGCGGGAGTTGATTCACCACAGCGTACGGAGTACAAGTGGCTGCTTCCCTCTCCTGCACAGAAATTCTGCTTATCCAATGTAAAGGTAACATGCATTCCATACGAATCCATCTCGCATAGCTTGGGGAATCATTCACCACAAGCACATGTTTCTCTCTGATGCTTCAGTGCCCCCTGACACGACAAGAGGTGGGCGGCGGCAGCTAGAACAAATTTCTCTCGGTGAAAACACCGGTGGCACGAGACGTGGCTACCCAAGCAAGCTTGTCTTCGTTAGCAAAACAGCGAGGCAATGCGGGAGATGGCGAAACAGCGCGAACTTTGTCGGGTCGCGCCGATACAGCCAAGACCAGTCATGTCCAATGCGAATGGCCAATGTCCACCTCGACTTCGCGAGCGCTGCTGCCAAGACGGTGTGCAGCCAAGAAAGACACAGACACAGGGCTACCGTCCCGAAAGTGCAGTGCCTCGACGTGAAAACAACGCAGTCGGTGTCTGTACTTAGGTTGGCAAGTGTCGGCCTTGATGGAAGATTTCAGCGAGTATTCCCACCACCTTACGGACACGCAGTACGGATACCTATCCGTGCACTCTGTACACCTGCACCTGCCTTGTACCTGCCACCAGCGCCTCTTGGCAATTGTCTTCCGCTTCGATTCGCTCCTGCGCCGAACACCTCAGCGGCCTGGGACGAAATAAAGCGGGTCTGGAGAATGCCCTGGAGTGGAGCCGTTTCCACGGGGTTCACCTGGGGTTCCACTCCCCTGTCAGGACTCAGGGCTCAGCGTCAGCGGCGTTGCTTGACAAGCCCTGCCCTGCCCTCACCTGTGATTACCTATCCTAGGTACCTTACCTTACCTAGGTACCTTACCTTACCTAGGTACCTTACTTGGTAGGTACGCTGAACCGCAGCGCAACACAGCACAGCACATCAGACAAGGCAGCGAATGCTGTACAACACTGGGGCTCCTTGTGCCTGGTGCGCTGCCACTCGACTGACGAACTCCATCGGCAATTGGGAGGATCGTATCCTCTCGAGCCTCTTCAACGCCGCTATCACTCGCACTAACGACCTACGCGATACTCGTCGAACCTGGCCGAGGCGACAAGTGACTAGACAACGCACATCATGCCAGGAACAGAATGAGTGATGATAATCCCCGAGGCATGGAACCTGGAGGGAAGACTCGGATATCTTCCAACTTTGCCTTCGTGGCCGGCAGTCGTGGCTGTCATCATGCCGATCAAAGACTCTGGCTGGGCTGTATTATACTGTGTACGCAGTACAGATCCTGCATGTCATCGGTACCAAGACCACGGCTCTGCTGCGTAGTATATATTTCACTACTGTGTACCTACGTACGGAGTACAGTAGGTACACGGATAAATGGCCATCACGTAAAAGACCCTCGAGCTGGCATATCCGAGTCACTTTGGCCGGTATCGACGGCAAAATAGTGCGTGTCTGTAGCGACATCTAATTACGTAGTGGCGTAATTTGGATTCTGTGCGCTCACGTTGGCATTAGTGCTTCACCCGCCAAGTTTCGACATTGTTGGCATTGGCATTAGTACCGCGTATTGGCACTGACCGACGAACATTGGCAGCGAAGAGCTCCTCCATTCTCATCTCAAAAAATCGCTCCCATCCATGTCTTGGTTGCCTTCGCCTCACTTCGCCCGCAAACCTGTTGAACTGCGCGTATTTTTGGACAGGCGTGGGTGGGCATGACTTGCCATCATGAACCCGGTCGTGCCCCCAAAAGGCCGATGGCAACCCCGTGATTATTAGTGCCTGCAAAAAGTGGAAGAGACACACGCAGGGGGGTCACCATCGCATGGCATGGGGGTTTCCGACTCCGACTCGATTCCTTTACAAAACGGGCGAATGAGACAGCCAGCCGACAATGGGGTGGATGATGCGATTGTTGCTTGGCTTCGCAAACCACTGTTCGGCATCGTCCACCTCCACCTCCACCTCCAACTTCTCTGTCCTCTGCCTTCGTCTGGAGCAAGAGGGAACGCAGACGGAGGTTTGCTCTCGCGTATCTGCTTTAGCGCCGAAAGTCATCTGGGGTTTCCTCTGGCCGTCGTGCTCTCGTGCACTCAACTGATGCTTGATGACATCCCGGCACGTAGTCTACTGACGATCCAGCACCTGCTTCCAGCCTTCCACACATGTGCCCACATGCGCCTGCGCCTGCATACTTGCAGTATCCATGCAATCCCATTCCCGACCCGTGGATGACGATTACGCTGCCTTCTTTGGGGAAACCGAACCCAGCGTGGTCCCGGTCTCTTCCACAGGTGCCCGTATTCCCGTGTTCCTGTCCGAGTATCCGCTTGAGGGATGGAGATGACAATGGGGGAATGGAGACAGAGGCCGCGTCTGACATGACAAGATTACCATTCACTTCACTATGATTTGAATCTTCTTACCTCAGACCGTTGGGAATACTTGTTTCCCCAGACTAAGAGCATGACATGAAGTATTCTTGGCCGGCCCTGGCCATGTCTATTGTGATCGTTGCTAACCACCAGGGGCGCTGCCAGCAGGCATTTGTTTATTGTCGGTAATTTGTTGGCGACACCGACGACTGGAGAAGACGCGGAGGTGGGGGCGCAACTGACTGGAGAAACTCGTCAGGCTGGTGGCTCTGGCTGGCTGGGCTGACTGGGCTGAATGCCCTGTCTTCTGGCTGCGTCTTGAAGTGTAGCTGCGGTTGCGGCTGCGGCTTTCAATGGAGCGACATGGATGGCGACCAGCTTGCGTGTCTTAGCTCAGATGCTCACAGCATTGTGCAGTGGAAATGACGTCCCGAGCAGGCGGTACTGATGGGGGTATCTCGATCGTCCAGACATTTCCTACGGCCTCAGAGTCATCAAAACAGGTACAGAGGCGGTCCCAGATACTTGTACAGTAGACATTTGCATCGGAGGATGGCTGTGGCCATCGACAAGACCGTAAGACCAAGCAGGGTGTGGGTGATTATACACGCGCTTCAACAGGATGCAAGACATGATTTTTGCACCAAAAAAAAAAGTTCAGGCATGACGGGTACGAAAGTTGGCGTTGACAGCTGGAGGAAGGGACGACTCACTTCTTGCGCCTGCCAAACAAAAGACACGCAGAAACCAGTACAGCAGGTAGGTGCTCCACCAAATTCAACTCCAAGTGGTGGGCCACTATCGTCATGGGAAGATCCCAGTAGAAGCTTTCTCTCTGGTCTTCCACCATCTCCATCCCCATGATTCCACCCACACTTTCTGCTCAGACCGTCCAACCAGCCGCGACCCTCCAGGTGGCTCAGTGGGCCTCGTTGAGGGCCCTTCCTCGGAGGCCATGTTGACGAGCAAGATTAGCCTGCTGTCGGTGGCTGATTGAACAGGCTGTGAAGCCCGGAGAGAGTATGGTAAGCACGCGCTACAGCGTCTCCAGTGGCCAAAACGATACACACTACTCCGCAAAGCGGTCCCGATAATAACGAGTCTCCAGGGTTAACAGGGCCGATGTCCCTCTGCTAGCTCCAGTGCATGTTAAGGGCGATTTCTGCCGATTGGATGTGCTCGGCAGACTCGGCATCGTCGCAGTCAGCGAGCGACATCGCCAACCAGGACGAACCAAAGCCACTTCCTTTCGGATGCAAGTCTGGTGAGAGGAAGGATATTGCTACCGACCTGTCACTGTCACCCTCGGTCCCAACGGCCCCAACACCGAAAATCGACGGGTTGAGCTGGGCGAGCAGGCCGCAAGCCACTCACTATCCGCACTGATACAAGCGCCTACAAAGCAAGACGGTGTTGGCGACGCTCTTCGCTCTCGGAGGCTCTTGTTGCAAACACAGGACGTCGCTGAGGACTCGAGCGTCAAACCAAACGAACGCCTCGCGCTGTCGTCGTCTGTCATAGCCCAGGAACGGTCTAGCACCCGAACGCCACATCCCTGTTGGCCGCCGTCTCCATCAGTGTTGTCGCTCGTTGTCGCTCTCGCTTGTGCTGGCAGGCACTGTCACTCCCAAGATCTCTAGGGAACCTTTCTGGAAGGCCTGGCAATTGGAGCTCGTCAACTTCCACTCTTCAAACTCTCACCACTCTTGCAGTGGCCAGGGAGACGCCCATCGTCGTCCTGTCAGTCTTGGCCTACGGTGAAGTATGATGATTTACCCTTCTGTACCTGTCGTTGTGAAAGACGCTGTTAATATGCCTCGGCTCCTTTGCGCCCAGTGGTATTTTATTGTTGCCAAGTCCCCGTCCAGTGCCCCAGCACCCCCAGTTCTCGATGGATCGCCATTCGATAATCGGTGTCACGACCCGCAATAGAGCTGCCAGCCTGCAAAATAAACGGCCCTAATCTGGACCCTGCACGAACACGGTCTCCTCTGAACTTCGGTCCTCGACACTCATTTCTCATATTCATCATTGGAAACCCCCGTCTCCGTCACCTGCTGCGGCACTGAAATTGCACATGACCTTTTGCGCATGATACCCCTACGCAAGCCATCGAGACATCTGTCAAATGGGGCTTGAAGAGTAGAAATCAAGCCCGGTGAAGTTACGAACAAGACGCATTCCTAGGAGCGCGTACAGCGGCTCCTTCACCAAAGCGACCCTTAACCAATGTTATCGAGACAGGCACCGACAATGTGCCAGCCCCGTTCAAGAGTGGAAAGTATGGCAGGGGTCTGGCTGGTTCACGATGCAAGGTGCGTCATGCTCCCCAGACTATGGTGGGGATCTTCAATCCACTCTCCCCAATGCCGGATGTTGGACACATTGTCGTTGATAATCCATTTCTCGCCAACCTGCTTCTTCACAATTCCCTCGCTTGCCAGGCCAACAACACCTGAAAGGCATATCAAATAAGGCACATCCAAAACCAGCTTCATGGTATGAATCAAGGGTTCAGCATGTCCGACACAGCAAATGTCAAATCCCCTGGCCTCGACGTTGCTCGACGACAAGAGGCGTTGAACGGTTTACGTGTCGTCTTGTGTTCTGTGGCATGGCGTCTTGCACCGCCAGAAGCGAGGGTGCAGCGCAGCCTTTCTTGGCGGTGCCTCAACGTCTGTTTGCCCTCGCTCGCTCGAGATTGAAAGGACTAAGACGAGATGTTGCGGTATGTCGCACATGCCAAAGTCTGCGCTGTCGGCCATGCTCATGTCGGCACTGAAGTTACAGTCTCTTGGCTGTGGACCGTAGCCAAGACGTTCAATGCTTCTCCTGTCAGACCACTTCGCTTCCCCGAGATGCGTGGCTCACCTCCTCTAAATAAGGCTGTCGTGATCGTCAGGAGTTCTTGGCATCGGAGAGCAAAGCGCTTGCCGAATAACTCAATGTCAGCATAGCCCCGAGTCAAATCAAACAGCAGAGACACTCAACAAGATTACAGTTGTCCTTTTGCATACTAGATATTCTAGGGATGAATGTGCCAAGACGGGTGGACAACGGCTCAGAAAGTACGCGGCGTGCTTACGCTCATGGAGAATGCCATCATTACCGAACATTACGGCTACCTCAACCGCATACGCAGGTAGTGCTCCGTACAGGTCGCCGAAGCCTTGCCCGTGCCTTGTGCCAGCGGTATGCGACCGAAAATCTGCAGCGGCACCGGAAGGACATGGCCAGTGACACTAGCTCATACTGCACTGTCTCATATTTCACAATTAACCGGGGTGTTTTGGTCGGAGCCGGTTTCATGAGATGCCTTCGCCGTCACAAAGACGCTTGCTCATCATCTACATGGAGTTGCGGCCAACACAGCTTCGATCTTGTTCATCGGCGGCAACATCACTGAGACCGGCCTGGGCCGGGACTCAGCTGGCGTGCAGTACCTTACATGGAGGAACTCGAAGACGTACGGAGTACAGCTGGACAGAGTACCGCAGACTCGGCGCTCAATGTCTAGTGGCTGACCTCAAGGCCCGTTGCGTACGCCAAGAAGTGTCGTTCTGCAACTTTTCACCCCCGTCGACCGAAGCATTGCCAATGTTTCGGCAGACGACGAGAATATGTGGCAGCTCTCCGGATCTACGTACGGAAACGCCTTCACAGCATCATCGAAAGTCGGACCGAACGGCAACTGTCGAAAGCTGGTCAACAGCAATAGCAGACGAGGATGCGCTTTGTCCACGAGGGATCTCACGCATTGCCCACAGCAGGCTGGCAAGAAGCGCCTCTGGTCATTCGTCTGACCGTCACCGCTGTTCTTCGTCTCTACTACGTACATCACAGGTCACCCGGGTCGCACACAGTGACATTCATTAGCTGGGGTCAGATCGGAACCGTCCATGGCGGCAGTCGAAGTGAGAGTTGTTGGTGGTGTTGTGTTAGCCCTGCTGGCCACGATTTGTTTCAGCACAAAAACACGAGCATGCTGTTCCCCCACGCTAGTTAAGACCCAGCACGCCCCAAGACATGACGGTGACTGGCTCGCTTGATGCACTACTGCAGGTGGCCCCAAGAAGAGGAGCCATCGAATAGCGAAATGAGGTTGGCATTGACGCTGGCTAATGTCAAGGGAGATGGGAAGGAGGGTGAAGAGAACGAGTCGTGGATCCCATGACCGTGCGAACCCGAGAACGTTCTGATTCTTGCCACAACTTGGCGGCCGAGTCGCTCCGAAATGAGCCCCGGAGACTGTGTCAGTGACCGACAGCCGGCCCCAGAACATCAAGGGTCAATTTGGCCGCGAACGCTGGAGCCGCCGGTGGGCACTCGTCTTTATCAGGTAGGGCCGGCGATATGAATAATAGTCGACAGTCAAGGCGGAACCGCCATGAGCGGATGGCTCCCGCTCACCTCGTGGGAGGAGTCGTGTCGTGTTGTGAGCGTCATGTCCGCTCTTCAAGATAGCGGTGCCTCGCTCAAGCCCCGGGAGTCCTGACGCCGTCTCTGAACATGACTTGCTTTGAAGTCTTGGCCGCACTAACAGCCATGCCTTTGGCCCCCAACTCGCGACCCCCAACTGAGGAATTGCGTCTTGTTGAGACGGCGCCACTGAGCTCGAATGATGTCCAACTGGTGGCACGCAGCGGATTGGATATTGATCTGCATGTCTACAAATTGTTTCCTGCATGGCAAAGAGCCCAGAGAGGCCGTAGACGGCAGCAGGTTGTTCTAGGCCTTGGCGATTTCTGAGCTGGACCTGTTGGCTTGCTCAGCCCAGGTCAACTTCGCGTACAGGACGCGTATTACGGTTTCGCTTTGCTGATGCGACACCTTTCACAAGCTATTCCGACAGTGGTTGACAGCGACAACAGGATTCGTGGTGTCCGATGCGCTAGCCAGCAAGAATACGACACGGGATGGCAGCAGACGTCGGAATTCCAGAAGAAGCAAAAGTTGGGGTGTCCATGACTTCGATGGCGTTGTCGCATTGACTTGATCTCGATGTCTACCGCGAAGTACGTACAGTAGGTCCTGTCGACTGGCACTAGTGCAACGGTTCCCGTGCCTTTCATCAGTCACTCACATTCATTCACTCAACCTCTCGTCTTAGACTGGACGATGGCTTGGGGCATGTGGACGAACTTAGCCGCCGGATGTCAAACTTCCGTCACATGAGCCCGATGGAGTCGTGGACAATCAAACGGCGAGACTCGGAAATAGTCGCCTTCGATATTGTCAGCCTACCGCGCATACGTCAGATCAAGCATCTACTGTTACAGTTCACATTTCCATCTATCGTTCCCCGCTCAGACCTCTCACAACGAGAGACGGCCTTTCGAGGCTCGACGATGGATGCCGCCAAGCCAAGTGGCGGTGAGCTACTGCGCGGCAGCAGTGGGTTCATGGGAAATCGCCCTGGAACCGTCGGCGTGCGTCTGATGTTTCGTTCGCCGGAGACCCTCTCTTGTCGCGCTCTTCCAATCCGGCCTTCCGCTTTCCTTCACCGGAGTTTCTCTTTTACAGCGGACCTTTACTTGACAAGTGTTCCCGACACTGCGGTGCCAGCAAAGGCCAATGACGGCGTGAGCTGGGTAAAGGGGTTGGAAATGTCGCTTGAAGGCTGGCTGAACGGATACTGTCATGCGAATCACGGAGGCGATCAGCCGCCCGACCCCAGCTTTTGTCACCCCGCGGAAGCGAGAAGGGCTCATGCGAGTGCCTTGTACTTTTGGAGTGTCATTCATTCGTGTGGTTTTCACCGCAGCTTTCAGTGTTGCAAAACTCCGAAGCTGCCGGGCTTTGCATTTCGGAAAGGTTGCACAACAGACTGTGGGGTTCTCGCCGAGTCCTCTTTTTCCCTACTACGTAGGTATACGCGGATGACACTTCTCATCTTTACGCCGCAGAGTCTGGGGATCGCGGGGCGCGGGGCGCGAGGGAGCTGGCAAACAACCCTACGGATACAGCATGCTCCTTTGTCCCGAAGCAATCACACCCAAGGAACCTTATTCGAGGGGAAGAAAACAGCCCATCTGGACCTCTCCGTACATGCGGGCAAGCACCTGAAAAATCCCTCACATCCCTCCATGCAGCGTTAGGAGCAAAATTGGCGGAGGTAGTCTTGGCCTTCCCAAGATTGAGGGTCGAAAAGCATGGTCATGCAGGTCTGTTGCGTGCCGAATACGGAGTACGGAGTACGTCTGGTTTCTGTACTGCGCTGAACACAGCACAACATGGGGAGAATGTCCCTGGGCAAGTTTTGGTCGCGTGTACGCATACATCAGCGTTGCAGCTGAGGAAAGCGACTCACGACACCCAGGTTCCCTATCTACTGAACCTCGCGGATGGGCCACCAACACAGAGGCCCCTCACAACTGCTAGCTTTTCGAGAGAGTAAAAAACCGTCTGCATTAGAGCGAGTGGTTTGGACACTTTCGCCACCAAAGATAAGGTGATGCAAGAGGGAGAGAGAGTCGTTTGGCTTTCCGCCCCTTCATTCTGGGCCAGATCTTCTAGAACGTTTCTCTAAGCTTGCCCCAGTCGGCGACGCGCGCATCTCTAGTCTCGCCTGGAACACAGGCGACGTTCAGCTGTTCGCCCAATAGAAACGGTAAACTATCTCTTTTGAGCATGGGAGCTTGGCGTTGATTGCCTATGGTATGGCAGATGCTACCATTCAAGAGCCAGCGTTGCAGCCAGCCAGCAAGCTGGGCAAAGTGTAGGCTGACGGGGGTGAGTGATCGAGCCGAGACACCTGAAGCTTGCTGGCATGTCCGTCCACCTGGTGACGCCCTGTGTGTGTGTCGCTCTATCGACTCGACTTGAATTTCTTGGCTTCTTGGCTCGTTTCGGGCGTTCCTATTGAACGGGAGGAGGGATGAGGGAGGACCGCTCAGCAACCTCAGGTCGAACGATTCTCTCTCATGTGTCTCTCGCACACACATCAAACGTTACCTTGCAGGCCAGAGTTCCCGACAAGAGAGTGTTTGACTTCCTGCCAACTTTCTGCCAAGGACCGCAGGGCAGATGACAAGATGAATTAAGAATCTGGTGGGGCGGAGGAGCAACCCAATCGCCACGCCTCAAACTCACACATACATGCCCGCGCAACAAGACGATCCGCTGCTACTTCTCCCGTCTCTTCGGGCGAGCCCACTTCCCGCGACGACGTTCGGACGACACGCGTGTTGGGGCGGAGGTACAGGAAGGGACGGAGCGCCGGGGAGAGCATGTTCCCGATCCCCGGAGAGCTCTGACGCCCGCCCATCACCTCTGCTGCTCAACATTCCACCGGTGATGGCAGCGGGAAGGACGCTTTGATGCGTGCGATTCTTTGCTGTGAGGCAGCTGTCTGCTTCGGGAGGTTCCATGCGCGCTGCACGCCCATGCTATGCACGGCAAGGCCTCCTCTTTGGTTTTGCTGCTGCAGGTGGGCGGCGGCGGCGGCGCGGGCTGTGGGAATTGCACGATGCGTTTTTTTCTTGGCTCTTGTTTGAAAGAGGAAATGCGTAGGTTTTTGACAATCTGGCCATGGCTGATTACTGAACTCTGTTAGCTTCTGCTTTTCAATGGTTTTGAGTTGGCTGGTTTGCCTGGCGAGCGGCGGTGTTGCGCAAGGTTTGGGTGTTGGGATGGATTGTGGCGATGTGGTGAGCTTGGCGCTCGAGACGCGACGTAATTTGAGTGAGAAGTGACGGCGAGGCTGGGCGTATGCGGGTATGATGATGCTGCTATTCCGCGGCCGGCACGGGGGAGATGAGGCATCGTCTGTCGTGGTCTGGACTGCGGTCGTCGTCAGGGTTGGAGTTGGCGCACCTCGAGGTCGTCGGTCTCAACCTGTCTGCGACTTCTTTACCAGAAACCGAAGCGAAAGAGACCTCTTTTGAAATCAGAGACTTGGAAAGCTGGAGAGTCATTGGGCAAGCTTCGCGTCGAATGCCCGCCCTCCGAGGTCCTCATCATGACGCTGAGCTTGGATGTGGTGAGGATGCAATCGGATACCGGCGTTGATTGAGGCGGGACCTATTCTTCGAGGAGCGTGAAGAACCCCCCGCCCGATATGAGGCGAGCCTTGCGTGGTTGACCGAGAAATCAGCGTGAACCCTTGCCTGCTACTATTCGCAATGTCCCTGCGGCAGTGAGATCATGATCCGGCGATGGTGTTCAATACCAAGGTCGACCAGGCCTTCGAAATGCGTCTCGTCATCCGGCCGAGTCCCGAGCCACCTCATCTCATGATACCACACTATTATAGAACAGACCCGAGAATGGCAGACATACCTGCTGGGCACGCCACTTTGCAAAACGAAGGCGGGAATGTGAGATCCTTTCCTCCTGTTCACCTGGGACAGATGGATGTAGGTAGTGGAGTGATGAAGCAGCTGGGGTAGAGTAACCCGCAGCCTTGTGTCTACCACGTTTTCCCGCCTAGGCTTTCCCTGCTCTACAATATTGATAAAAGGGGCCTGCTGGTGAGGAAGACGGGAGATGATGCCGGCGGAAGAGCGAACAGGCCAGGCGGGCATGGGATGATGGTGGAGAGATAACAACTAGAAGATATATTCTATCCCAAGCCGATGGGACGACACGATGAGCCCGGCAGTCATGTTTCCATGCACGGCGAAAAGCGAGACGTCAACTTTGGGCTTTCTCGTGTGCTGTTGCGCGCGTATCGCCTGGCCCCTGCCCTTTGGCAAGGTCTGATGAGAAGCTTTTTGTAAGATCGTGTATGAGGCATGGGCCGCTTGATGATGCGGTGATGGGTGACCAGTGGTTTGGACGTCGAAAGTCATCACTCGCGGGTTTCGAGGTGTTCTTTTGGTATCTTGCTTCCGGAAAACTCGGGCGAAAGAAGCAGTGACGGAGACGATGAAAGAGTGTTCATAGGATTGGGACGACTAACATGACGATATAGATGGGGTAACAGACGTCAAGGACGAGAGCGTACGGCAACGGGAAGAACCGCCTCTGATGCTGGGATACCCTCAAGCCTGGTCCCGACTAAAGTGACATTGCTTGGTGCTACTCGCAACCGTCATGGGTAGATACGATGATATTTTAGCCGCTCCGCAATATATTTTTTTGCAAATGTGCTGCATAATGAATCGAATACTTGGAGGCTACAATCCTGCAAAACAAGATTGAAGAATGAGGGCGGTCGAGTTGATATCACGCCTATCCTGACGACAACATCCTTGGGACCACGGCTTGCAACCTTGATCACAAGCCGCGTGGCGACGTGTTAAGGTGATGAGTTGAGATAGCCCAGTCCAGCGCGAAACTCTTCTCAATATCCAGAGGGGAATGTCAAGATTTGTGACTTGGTACCGAGGTATTCAATCTGACAATGGCGAGTTGGGCCACGAGAACCCAGCTTCCACTTCGTCTATTCCCTGAAGTAGAAAACATCACCTCAGCAGCTCAAATTTAGGGCTTCTCACACTTCTGGAGCAATACGATGATTTTTTAGTATTGATAGGCTTGGAGTAGCTACTGGAGAGCAATATTGTATAATACTCGTCAGTCTTGGATAAGTTGCCAGAGGAAAAGAAACATCATACGACGGACATCAAAGCCAAGAAAGCAGACTAGAAGTTGTTTGACTAAATAAAAGCTACGACCCAGGTACACTACACTATTCTTACTATTCAGCTCATTTGAGGAAGTGACCACTTTCAGTCATGAGGCATAGCTGGAAACATCCAAAACCACCCTGCCCTAACCTCAGTGTCTTGAGGGGAATAGTACCACACGCGATGCTCCCCATCCATTCGATCAAGACAAACAAGCCAGGTATATCCAATGGTGTCATGGTTCACCAGATTGCAAGCAAGTTTGACCGTGTCCAGCAGCAGCTCAACTGTATTCTGTGAAACAGGGAGAATCAAAAGGTTGAGAGTGTCTTGAGCGTATTCAGAACGTGTAGCTTAGAGGTGACGGACGCCGCGCAGGCAGCAATATGACGGGTCATTTGGACACACATTATTCTTCATGTATTCAAAGAAGGATCTGGAACAACTCAAGTATTGGCGTTGAACTTATTTGATTCCTGCCTCCCTTTGCGGTTGCTTAGATGGACTGCATATTGAAAACAACTGGTTGTTGCTTCGACTTTATTAAGCGCACGAGACACTACTTAGAAGCTGTTGTAACAGAAGAACATATATATCAAGGGATTTAGTATACTATTTCAGTATTGTGTCTAAGTAAAGGGCTCTGGGAAATGAAGAAACAATAGGTACTACCAGGTTATAAATAACTTCTAATTTGGTTGCAATCCTAATGTTGATGTTATGACAAGGGGCCTTATTTTAGGTTGAGCCTATAAGCCCTCGGGATGCATGACGGAAATTGTATTCAACCCAGACACAAGCAGTAGCTAGTACTACAGTAATAAACCCCTCCTACTGAAGCAACTGCTGATACACTCTGATACTGAGTAAGCTTGTGCCAGTATGAGAAGGTATATGTTGTGTTTTGAAAAGGGATACCTGTACAACATTCGGCATGACCCGGGGGAGAAACGACAGGCACCTGGATATGCAATTCGTGAGCTCATTACTAGACATACCAAATGCTACACAGCAAAAACACCAGATGGCTCTCTTTGCCCACGATTGTGGTTTTGATGGCTGGGTATTCTTCAGTAGACTATTTGTTTTGGTGTATGTAAAACTGTGTCCGATGAATTTGAGAACAGTAGCAGACTTCAGTTGTTGTAATCCCATCTACTACCTTTGGCTGCACTGAAGATAGAAGGGTCGAAGGCCACCTGACTATTTTCGATAGGTGACATGGGTGACCACCAGTGAGGTAGCTAGTGGTATTCCCTGACGTTGAGGTGGTGATCTACATGGTTGAGCATGCTCCCAGCTTCTTGGAAAATCTAAGCAGCAGGGTCAGCTCACTATTCATATCGTGAGGCAAGGAAGATGGCATTATAGTCTAATGAGATTCTCGTATCGCCGTTATCCGTAATCTAACCCATGTCCAGAATCGTAACAAAACCCGCTGGTGCACTTGTGGTACAGACCATGAGGGTATCAGAAGCTCGCCCATAATCCATATGCCGTAACCACACAAGCTGCCTCTTTATACACCCATTGTAAAATCATGTTCAATACCAGGTGTCACACTCGCCATAAACTGAAATTGGTCAGAAAGAGGGCTATACTCTGTTGCAAAGGGGCAAATACCTTGAGGAAAACAACCAAGTACTGGTCTACTCTGATGGCAACCTCCTGATCCTCAATCTCGCTCTGCTCGACTTCCTCCCATTCGTCGTTCTTATCGGCAATGGCTTGGGCATCCTTGACATCGAGCTTACCGAGCTCATCAACGAGCCCCTCCATGCCCTGGTCGTTGCCAACCGCCTTGCCTGCACGGAGCTTCTCCCGACGGATGCGGAGCGCGGCGTCGGCGCGGTCGAGCAGGGTTTTCATGACCGAGGCGTGTTTGCAGGGGTGTACGCTGGCCATCTTGATGTTATTGGCGAAGAAGGGGAAGTCTTCGAGTGTGACGGTCTTATCCTTGTAGTCGCCGACGATGTCGTCCATCATGGCGTGGGGCGGAAGGGGCTGGTTGTCGGGGGAGTAGCCTGAAAGATACAGGCGGGGTGTGCGGTAGTAGGTCGAGTACATGATGTATAGGGTATAGGTTCTGCGACCGCTGCAGAGAGGTTAGCATCGGCGTCACGCCGGGGACGCAGACCGAAGAGGGCGCTGAGGGACAGCCTACCTATTCTTGCCGCCATCCCCAGCATCGCGAATGATGGCCTCGTCGTCGTCCTCGTCCTCCATGTCGGGAATCTCGTCATCGTCATCAACAACCTCCCTCTCGCCCACGTTGCCCGAATCGTCCACTGTGCGCACCTCACGGACCTTCAACGGCTGCGAGCTGGCCAAGCCGCCCGTGCGAAGCCAACCGTCGTCGTCGTCGTCGCCGCCGCCTCGGGCTCCCTCGACGACGGCCTCCTCATGACCCGCGTCGCCGGCAAAGTCATCGTCGAGTCGGCGATTGCAGGGCACGTTCCTGGTGACGAGGTACTGCTTTCCGGGAGGGAGGTAGCTGACGCGGCGGCTGTCGGCGTCGGCGTCGCCCCAGGACCAGGTGGGGAACTTGTAGACGAGATAGTCGCCTGCTGCGACAAACTCATCAGGGGTAATCTGACCAGTCTGTCGAAACGTGGACTTGTTCGAAACCGGGGTGTACCGGTCGCGGAGAGTGTTGACGGTCGAGTAGAGGAGGTTCATGGTGAATCGGTGATGAGGAATAGGGGTAGGGTGTTTGCGGTGTGCTCGGTGCGATGCTCTGGATGTTGTTGCGCCGTCCTGTGCGGTGTTGCTCGCTCGTGGGTTGGTAAACGTTGCTTGTAAGAGTAGAAACAGTGGCAGCCTTGCCGTGTCGTCACCGGAATGATGTAGTTTGTGAAGCGTTCCGCCTGATGCCGGTGACTGAGCAGAGCTGTGGCAGCTGTTCTGGACGATCACATGGATGGCGGGGTTGTCTCACGATTGGACAGGCAAGTGGTGGCGGGGATGACGCCTGCCTGCAGCGCAGTTTCTTATCTTATCGGCCGTTGGTCCCTTTGTGAGCACCGGAGCTTTCAACATCACTGGAATCCACTGGAATTCCAATATGGAGGGGCACAGATCCCGCTGGTGGTTTTTGCGCTAGATCACTGACTCCAGGCACAGTACTCCGTAATTACCGCTGGTCTTATTCAAAACCTCAGTCAAGTTCTCGAATCCACCAGCACGATGCCACCTTCAGGCGCAGCTTACAATATCGACTGGGTCTGGTCTTTCGACTCAAATGTCCACGTAGCCACCGACCGCGAATGGTTCACGGATTTCACACCCTTGACCTCGCAAATCAGCAGCACGCATAGCAGCAACCTATTTGCTGTTGAAGGCGTGGGCTCGGTCGAAATTGAAGTGCGCAGAGTCATCGGTAACGCGGCGAAGCGCAATGTGGGACCCAAAAACTCCAAAGTCGTGCTCCGTAACGTGCTCTTCGTCCCGGGCTTCATCTGCAACGTGATGGGCAACCCCGTGAGAGAGGATTACAACATCTCCATTGGCGCCGAGCGGTGGATCATGGACAAGAAGACTGGTCGGGGAATCGGTATGCTGGACAAGAACCCGGCAGGGCTGGTCAAGGTTCTCTTGAAGGGCCAGGCAAAGGGAGAGACGGGCTTGAAGGGAGATGTGCCGGAGAGGATCGATGTTAAGTGGTCGGACGAGGAGAAACAAAAGTGGCAGGCCCAGAAGGCAAGATAAGGAAATGGGGCCCGGAACTGTGTGTTGAACAAACTAGCCAAGCCTACGCATGAGTCTGAATGAGCTGACCAGTCTCGAAGTAAACCGATCGAGTGTAGGCTGCAGTTCCAGCTACCAGCGCGCCGGACGAGACCGCGCACTTCAGCGGCCAATAGAATTCGCGTATCGAAAGCGTCTTCGATACAAACTCAGGTATCTACGGCTTATTACGGCAACAACGAACACAACATCGTTGCAGTCGGCCTGGATCAAGCATGTTACGTCCCCAAAGAAAAAAAACCAAAGTGGTCTTCAATGTGCACCACAAGGGTCTGCCTCGCGAGATCACACCACAGATGTCATGGCTTCATAGCCAAGTTGGCAAGCGTATGTTCAGCTGGTGTTGGGCCTCACTTGGCCGCTGATATCAACCTAACGCCATGCCACTTTTGCTTATTCCTCTTCCTCTTCGTCGCTCACTTCTTCTCCAGCATCAATCGCCTCTTGACGTCTCTTTGCTGCGCGCTCCCGTTTGCGCTCCAACAATTTCTTCAACCGCGACGCAGAGTTGAAAACGCCGTTTGTTCCTGATCCACATGCCGCGCAGGTTGGATCTTTCCTATACCTTTTGAGCGCGCAAGGCTCGCAGAAGTAATGCCCACATCTGGTAATGATGGGGGCCTTGTAAGGTTCCCTGCAGATGATGCAGGCGAAAGGAATGTTCTCCAGCATCGCGTCCTCGTCTTCATCGTCGTCGTTGTCCGCCTTGTTTCGGTCCGCGCTTGCCATCACTGTTCCCCCAATGTTCTTCTTGCCCTTGGTAACACTCTCCCACTCCTTGTCCAACTGCCAGCCCTGTTTGTAGTCTTCTCTTGCATGCAAGAACTTGCAATTGTCGCCGAAGCCGCAAAAACCTGTTTGCTGTTGTTTCGGTTAGGTCATGTTCTTCTCTTGTGCGCGAAAAAACGGCTGTTCAGCTTACCTTGTAGTCCTTGCAAACGTCCGGCGCGAAGTCGGTGACTGTGATGGTTCTGATGTTTGTTGGTGCCTTGATAGGGCCTACCGTCCGTGACGGCGCATCCGGGTTTTTCTGGATGAATGTTGTCTGATTCGCGAGACCCTTGTATGTTCCGTCCGGTTGCGCTCCTTTCGCTGCTGACCGCGTGGTCCCTAACAAGTTCTTCGATGACAGGGCGTCCTTGCCATCCTCGTCGTACCAATTGCTGTGCTTGGTCGCATCATTCGAGTCTGTGATGGGGACACTACGATCGGCTGCAAAGACCGTGGCTGAGAGGTCTTGCCTTGACTTTGCCTGGTCTTTCGAAGATACGGTGATGGCGCCGGTGTTCTTCTTCCGTCTCTTCACCCGCTGCCCGGATTCATCCTCAGAGGAAGAGTAGTCGGAGTCGGAGTCGCTGTTGGCCGGAGGCGGGGTGGCAGGCCGCTTGCGAATATTGGCCTTTCCCTTGCCTCGTCGTTTGAAGACGGCGACAGGGGCATCGGCAGCGGCTGGGGGTGCGGCGGTGCTGTCTGCGTCCATGGCAATGTCCTGTTGTTCGCTGAGTAGGTAGGTATGAGGGGAAATTGAAGATCTCTGTGTTTCGGTTGTCGGGAGTGTTTGAAGATTTCCTTTTGATGATCCGCAATTAGGACTGGGTGAGGACGGTAGTTGGAATGGAGTTTGAATGATCCTAGAGCACGTAGTCGCCTAGCTCTAGTGTCGATCGCAAATAGTCGCCTCGAGAAACAGCTTCTAGAAAGCGGATTATCAAGCCACAGATGACAACCAAGTGGCTGGTGCTCTTGAGCTTGTCCGACAGTGGATTGTCTGCCAAGCTGACTCAGCAGGTGGCGTGGGTCAACCTCCAGCCGACAGGTTCAGGCCAGGGCGGTGACAGGCCGAGGCCAAAGTCAGCAGGGGTGATCTTCTAAGATGAGTTAGCGCAGAGTCACAGTGGAGCTGAGCTGAGATTGACCAAAGTTATGCGAACAGCGACTGGGGTACTTCAGTACACAGTAGAGGTCGCGCGTTTTTTTGTGTGTGTGTTTTAGACGATGCGATTTGGCGGTATGGATTGGCGGGGAAGAGGCCAGCAATGGACGAATGATGCCTTGTCGATGCCGTGCCATGCGATACGATGTGACTGATTTCTTGCATGAACAGTCGCCATGGGGAACGACTTGGGTCCTCGGTCGGTTATCGCGGGGATGTGCAACTTAGTTCTCAGGACGCGCGGTAGTATCGTCTCAACGAGGACACGGACAGGGTCACCTGGAAGGCGGTAGTCCTGGCTACGGTCGTGTGAGGACGAGAGTTTGTTGTCGAATTCGGCTCTTGGGATTGGCCACGCATGCGGTTGAAGGAAAATAGTCGCAGGGAGATGCGGTTGTCAGAGACGCAAGCAGACTGGCTGAACGAATGAGGGTTTCCCCTCGGTAGTGCATGAAGGCATCGTAAACCGAGCCATAGCGGGTGTGAGGTCGACGGCGGCTGCATAGCCTGGTTACCTGATGTGCACATTGGTATGCAGGAGCTGTGCTGGATGCATCTGGCCGCGTCCAATCTCGACGTGGCAGGTCGATAAGACAATGTAAGTGTAACTCTCCCACTTTTGCTTGTCTGTGCGATTCGACGGCAATCTGTTGCCCTCATTCACGCGACCCTGCATCTGTCGTCACAGTGGTCTCGCGGTACCTTGCCGGATGGGTCCCGAAGGCCTTCGCTAAAGCAAGCTGAAATTTGAAGGCGTCCAGAAGAGGAGAGCTGAGCTGGGTTGGCGATGATGACGAGCCGTGAGCGGCATCAGTGTCCAGCGGCCAGCCAGGCGTGCTAGGGTAGCTTGGTAGCTTGGTCCAGCCCATGGCGTCTCGTACAGAAGCAATCATACTTGGCGAGGGGTAGCTTCGGTGAAGGTAGGGTACATAGCTTTCGGTGCCGACCGTCGATAAGATAGGTATCATGTCGTTGGGCAATTTGTCGTTGACTAACGAACAACTTACGGCTATGAGCTTTTGGGAACATTGGAGGAGTGGCAGGCCTGTTAACTTTGGGGGGATATTTTGCGCCCTCGATAACTGCCTAGCTAGAAATGAAAACGCCAACAAAAACATCACCGCCACCGCTGCCCTTACCCCTTCAAGGCATCCTTAATATACGCCCTTTTGACCTCATCACTCGGAAGGCTATTCCACAGCATTGCCTCCGATACTACCGAACCCGCCTTCTTTGTACTTAACCTCTTAAAAACAGAGAGAAAATCTTTCGACGTTAGCTCGGATTCGAAGCGGTTGAGGTCCTCCCACGCCTTCTTCGTAGCTAGCTCGTCTTCGATGACCTGCTCCGATTTTAACCTCCTCCCGGCTACTAACTGCTCAACAAGCTGAAGAGACTGGCCCAAATGTACCATACCCTCGTCGGCGGAGGGTGTTTTGCCTCGTTTTGTTGCTGGCAAAAGACTCGTTTCCAAATTTACGGGCGCAAAGTTTTGCCGACGCGCCGTGGTTGACGATACTGTTGATGACCTCCTGTACGACGATACTGGGCTGGCGGCGTGACTCCCTCTCCTCCGCGTTCGACTCCGTGAGCGGCGGGGTTGAGGCGTCGCTCCAGCAAAAGGATCGAGGTTGTCGGCATCGAAGATACCCTCGCCGTTATCGTCAACCTCGTCAACTTGAGCCTCATAGGCAAGGAACCTCTCCTCATAGGCAAAGAACCTCTCCTCCTCGTCCTCCTCGTCCTCGTCCTCGTCCTCCTCTTCTTCTTTGATAGACAACTCCTCAGCGGTACGAGTCTCCTCGCCAATTGCCATTTCCTCCCCCCAGATCTCACGATACGGCTCAGGTTTACGTAAACCTTTATCCAATACCCATATCCTCTTGGGATTATCAGCGAGGAAGGCAGGACGGGCGTCGTCACTGCAGGAGACCCTCCCCTCCGCGTCGAAGCCAAATTTGAACGCGATCCGCGACCATGCTTTATATCGCTTTCGTTCGGTGTCGTACTTGTTTAGCAGATGCGCTGGGGTTATCGTTACACCTCGAAACCAGGCCTCGTCGTTGATTTTCCTTGCTAGCTCTTCCCATAGCCGTCTACGGGCGGAAGCCTTCTTCGTGTTTAACCGCTTCTCTCGAAATGCCATGGCAAGTTCATCCATAAACCGAATGGTTGTGTCTGACCTCCATCCTAGTCGGCTTTTTTTTACACCTTGAATGAGGGTGTTTCCATCCGATACGGACAGCGGCGGTCCTGACTGTGAAAGCGTGTCGATGGAAGGCCAGGGATCATCGTCATACGAGGGAGACCTCAAGGCCCGTCTTTTACGGCCTTGGGTTGAGGACTGAATCAGGGTAGACTCGGAGCGTTCCTCTACAACTGGCCTAGCCACGAAAGTGTTGTTTTGGATCTTGATATCCTCATCTTCTTGCCATTTACGCATTGTTGGGGGTCGTGAAGGTGTTGTAGGTGTGTTAACTACGACTCCCCTTCAAAAAAGACGACCTCACAAAAACTTGAGGAGAAATGAGGCTTAACAGGGCAGGCGGTGAGCCGATGTGGAGAGTCTCCTTTGGAAAGTGGCCAATCGAACATGTGCGATAATTACACCTCTACGGTTGGCTAACTGTATGGAGTATCCGTACCGTGACCAGCTCTAATAAGTGATGGCGGATGAAGTACCATCTGAGGCACCTTCCCAGACTGTATGGAGCAAGGCAAGTAAAGTACTATGTACTGCGTATACTAAATACTAAAGCCATCAGTCAACCAATCTGCGCCTCTTATACTGTATGCTCATGTAAGTGTGATGTGCCTGTTCCCCTCAGAGCCCACTCTAATGCAAGGTACCCGTAGTCCATACTGTGTTGGCATGCGTGCGGACAGAGTCGCACACAATGTGAATTGCACAACTGTACGGATACTTCGTACGGTGGGGACCGATTCCCTGGTTCGTTTGGCTCTCTTAAATACCCTGGACGTCAGCAGGCATTCACAAGCGAAAGACAGGCACAGGCTCTGGAAGATGAGATGGGCAGACTACAGCAAGGAGGGGAGCAAGAAAGAATGCGTGTGAATCTCGTCTGAGCTGCTGGGTCCTCGTCCTCGTCCTCGTCCTGTCCTTTCCAGTACTGCTACGGATACTCCGTATGGCCCCGATCTATTCGCCATGCTGGGTAGGGACATGGAAAAGGACCAAAAATCATTTTCAATATCCTCCGCTCCCTCTACTCTAGAAACTCCTCCTCCTCTCTAACCCCTTCTCCCTCTTCTCACTCCTCCCTCCACCCCCTCTTATTCTCGTGCCCGACGCCGACGCCGACAACCGCGAACGCGTCTTTTTGTGTGTCCCTCTCTTCCATTCCGGGATTGTCAATTAGTCTGCGTGTTCATTCGCGAGTCAATTGACACTCGAAACTGGAGACCAGCAAAGACACGAAGGAGAAGTAAGAGGATAACATCAGGTGTCTTTTAATTCGCTTGTATTGCCCTCTTCTTCCCTTTGCACGCCGATGCTGGCTAGGGATTTTCAGTTTTAATTTTACTCTTCTTGTCACCCGTTTATATTTTTCATCTTGCTCTTTCGGCCTTTACACCGCCCACAATCACCTTACCTCATCGCGCCTCACCTTACTTCGCCTGCCTAGCGCTAGCCAGTTGTCGCCCACTGTCAACGCCGCGCTGGTGTGTGTGATTTGAGGGGAGAGAGAGAGAGAGAGAGAGAGAGTGTGTGTGTGTGACTGTTCGTTGTAGCCCGCACCCTCCCTACCATTTGGCGACAGGTATCTTACCTGCAACTACCCGATCCGATCCCCTCACTATCGCCGTCCTGTTAGCCGCTTTGGTCGATTCTATTTCTCTTGTCCTTCCCTTCGCTTTGCGCCGAGTCTTTGTTGTCCGTCGCCGCCTCCGCAGTAGCCCGTTCTGCCAATCCATTCCCGACCGATCGACCGACCGACCGATTTGCGACCGCTGCGACGACGACATCCAGCCACAGAACGCACCGAGGTTCATGGCACCGTAGGCGTGGACACACTGCACGACCGTCCTACCTATCTCGTCCTCCCATCGTCGCTGCGCACAGCGCTGCGCTACCTTCGCCAGTCGGTAGACCTGGATTGCACCGCACCGCACCGTCCCGTAACAGGTTGCAGATAATCAGACTTACCCTCCCCTCCCGGTACCTAGGCTGAGACCTCTGCTCAACTCACCGCACGACACGGGAACACGCCAGCTCATTTGCTTTTTCGTCCCCTGGCATTGCTCGCCAGTCGCAGCCGAGACTAACATCTTTCGCGGAAAACGGCAGACCATTCTCTAATAATATCTTTGTCTTATTATCGGCCGCTTGTTCCTCATTGTCTCTGTACACCTTTTCCTCTCTTTGCCGACACTCCTTCCCGATCCTGGACCATTCGTTATCTTTGGCCCCTCGTCCCGCTCCCTTGCCCTCCAGTAACGGAGGTAGGTAGCCAAAGTTTAAGAGGTAGCTTGCCTAGACCTGAGGTAGCCACGTCACTTGATCGTGGCTCTCTAAACACCTAATTGCCTTACTTACGTCGTATATCCAAGGTACCCGAGGCGAAGCACGTCACCTTTCAACTCACCGAAAGTACGTGTGTATCGTATCGTGTCGTCCGTTACTTCTAGCGTACCTGAAGTGCGGTTGAAAGTACCGGTAGCTCAGCTCATCCCACCGACCTGATCCCCGACTACGACCCCATCCCTCAGCCTAAGCATTAGCTGCATCCCCCGTGCAGCTCCTCCAGGCGACAAAACAACAAAGCCGACAGGCACTGCCTTGCATCCTCTCGACCCTCTTGCTGGTCGCATAGCACTTCACTGGCTGGCTGTTCCTCGCACAACCTGGCCAGGACTACCCAGACGAACCACTGGGACGCATTCCAGTCAACAACACAGCCTTGAGGGGGAAACAAACAACAAAAGTCAAGTCAACAAAAAAACATCGCCTGTTTCGCTGGCCCTTCGTCCCTCATTACCTCATTTTCCGTTTTCGATCCCGAACACACCAACAGTGCACTCCCTTCTTTCCCTCCACCCCCGCCTTCTTCCTCACTCTTTGTTACCACTGTCCATTCATCGTCTCTCGCTACCAACGTGACAGTGTGTGCGTTGGTGTTTGCGACCAAATAAATCTGCCTCCATCGCAGATCTGAACGGCAGCCGGCTCTGCATGCCCCGCGCTTCCTCTGTAGCAAACATCTCCTCATCTCGTTGCGGCCTTGGATACCTTGGATCCTTTTTTTTTGCCCGAGCTCGACAATCACCTGCCGATCGCGACCGCATTCCACACCACCACAGCTACAGCTCCCCGAGACATTGAGGCGACAATACCGCGACGCACTGCACACGACTACTTGCGCTGGATGGTGCCCCGACGTAACTGACGACGGTGCCCTCCATTGTCATCACCCAACATGGCTTCCTCACTCGCCGTCGACAAACCTCACCTGCCGCCCGCAGAAGCGGATGCGAACGACCCCTTCATATCACCGCCTGGTCCTGCCAACCAGAGGTATTCCGGCTACGACAGCCAATTCTTCACTCTCGGCCCAGGCGCATCCCCAGACCAGGCGAAATGCGCATTGCAAGCACACATCAGCGACACCGAACGTCGCCTGGAAGAGGCAGGGAAGCTGGGCACTGCTCTGGTGCAGCAGCGTAAGGAGCTCGCCGAGCGCTTAAAGGAGGTGGAAGAGTTGCAAACCGAAGGAGAAATATCGCCCGATCTGCGTTCTAAGCTCGTCGAACTCGAAAAAGAATTCAACGATGTCGCAAGAGAGACTGCGAGGGCTTTCTTGCCCAAGCAGAGAGTGCCCAGCAACGAAGCTGCTGGAGGCTCGCCATACGTCCCAGATGGCAAGATCGGACGAGTAAGTTGTCGTCTGATTGTCTTACGCACCACTGTGATGTTGACCGTAACGTCGTAGCGCTCCCTCAGCCCGTCCAAGTTCGAAAGCCAGGCCACCGGATCGCCGTCCAAGCTGAGTGTGCCCAACCGCAAGCTGCGCAACCAGCCCTCCAACCGCATCCACGACATCGAGTTTGCCGCCGAAATCAGCATTTCGCTCATCGCACAGGTCCGCAATCTGCAGGCACTGCTTTCCGAGAAAGATGAGGAGCTCCGGGACATCAAGGTGGAAAAGTCCAGGCTAGAAATCGAGACGGAAGGCTTCCAGCAGCGCGTGAAGAACCTCGATGAGAGCGAGAACCGATACAAGGACGAGAACTGGAATTTGGAGACGCAAGTCCACGAGTTGATTGCTTCTCAAAAGGATGCCGCCGACCGCGAAAAGAAGCTGACCCAGAGTCTGAATGTCCTCCAGGCAGAGAAAAACTCGGCGCAAAAGGAGCTCGATGAGGCCAAGGTGTCTCTCGCGAAGCTTGCGGAGGAGCACGAGCGGTCTGCAAAGCATCTCGATTTGGACCTCACAACTGCCAAGAAGAATGCTGCTGTTGCCGAAACCGAAAGAAACGCGCTGCAGCGCAAGGTCGACGACTTGATGAGCCAGAACCAGGAGCTTGCCAGGGCTGTCGCATCCCAGAGAGGTCGCGCCTACGACCGTGACCTCGTCCGCGGTGTTAGTGACGAGGACCTTGGGAACGGTACAGACGGTTTCACGCCGGAGCACTCCCCGCCGCCGTCCCCAATCAAGGGAACCCCTCGCCATGCTATGCTCGAATCAGAGACACTCAAGAGCTCCCTGCTCCATGCCCAGCGTACGATCCAGAGCCAGAAGACCGTCATCCACCGCGAAAAGACCGAGAAGCTCGAACTGAAGCGCCTGCTCCAAGACACCCGTGATGAGCTGGAGAAGCTCCGCACTGAAGCTGCTCCCGCCCCTGCGCGCCGCAACCGCAAGGTCGAATCTAGAGAGTTCAAGAAACCCTCCCGTGGACTGCTCGGAGGTCACCGTCACAGCAGGAACGAGGTCTACCACGACGACCCCGAGTGGGAGGAGGCCACCGAGATCGGCAGCCCCAGGACATCGCCTACCAATTTCCCAGCCTCGGCCGGTCGCAGACCCGGCAGCGGTTACAGGCCAGGAAGCGGCTACAGACCAGGAAGTGGCTACAGACCCCAATTCACCGACGCGAGCGACCAATTCGAGACGGCCAACGAAACGAGCGACGCTGCCTTTGAAACTGCCAATGAGCGCGGAACAGAGACGGAAGACTTCCAGACCGGCGTCGAGGACTTCTCTGGCTCTGACTCCGAGACTGAGACCGAAAGCCCGTCCAAGGGTCGCGAGCTACGTCCCCAGACTCTGCTGGCAGGCAGCCGAGACTCGTATGACAGCACAGCTTCGACTTCAGCCGATGAGGATGAGGAATACATCGAGTACATGCGGACACCGACGTCGCAGCACTCCAACCAACGCATGCGTGTCAGGCTCGGCAGAGGGATCATCAACCGTCGTTCGCGGCAGGCGAGCGAGGAGCCCAGCTACCAGAACAGTCCAGCCAGCGCTGCGGCGCCAAGCGCTGCCGGAACACCTCAAGCAGGCGGCCAAAGTCTCTTCGCCGAGCTCGCCGAGCTGGAGACCAGCGATGCCGAGTCGGTTGAGGGCACTCCCAGCCTCACGAGGTCTGCCACTCCTGGAGGCGAGTCCGAAGCTTCTCAGTCGACAACGACATTCCCCTCCTTGCCTCAGGTCGACATGGTAGACAATGGCAGCATGACCGATCCGGTCAAGAAGGCTGCTGCAGCTGGCGCCAAGCCTGTCATGGTTGACGCTGGTGTCATGACGGAACCCATGATTGTGTCACCTTCCGTAGCACCTGCGGTTGTCCACAATCACCGCAACGTATCATTGGGCTCCCTTTCGGCTGCTAATCAAATCTCGGAGGGATTCCACTCTCGACCCGCGTCGACAATCTCCTACAGCGATGCCGGTGCTCAGTACGACATGGACGAGAAGCTGACTCAATTCCCCATGCCGCCGTACGCTCCCAATCATTTCGCGCTGCCACCAGTTCCCGAGGTTGTGCCTCCTGCGCCCGTGTTGGCCTACACTCCTCTTGTCTCGGAGGTTGTTGAGCCCAAAGCGGAGCCTGAGGTGCCGCCGCCTACGTTGACCATGTCGTCGTTCTTGTCTGAGGTTGTCGAACCCAAGGCCGAACCAGAGGTTCCTCCTCCAGTGCTGAGCCTCTCCGCCCTTCATGCTCATAATCTCGAGCCCGTCGCTGAACCAGAGGTTCCTCCTCCAGCGCTGAGCCTCTCCGCCCTTCATGCTCATAACCTCGAGCCCGTCGCTGAACCAGAGGTTCCTCCTCCAGCGCTGAGCCTCTCCGCCCTTCATGCTCATAACCTCGAGCCCGTCGCTGAACCAGAGGTCCCTCCTCCGGCTCTCAGTCTTTCCGCTCTTGACGCCCAGGTAGTTGAGCCAGTGGCGGAACCCGCTGTGTTGCCCCCGACGCTCAGTCTGTCGTCGTTGCACGCCCATAATATCGAGCCTATTGCTGAGCCAGAGGCTCCCCCTCCTGCACTTAGCCTTTCGGCTCTGCATGCCCACAACCTCGAGCCGGTAGAGGAGCCCGAGATTCCTGCTCCTGCATTGAGCTTGTCGGCGCTGCACTCTCACAACCTGGAACCCATCGTTGAGCCGGAAGCTATCCTTCCCGCACCCGAACTCTCACTGTCGTCGCTCGTATCAGAGGATATTGAGCCCAGGGTCGCGCCCGAGCCCGAGGCTGCCATGGCCGTGCCAATTCCTGTGCCGGCGCCGGTGCCGGCACCCACTCTCAGTCTATCTCATATTGCGTCCGAAGGAGTTGAGCCTAGAGAGGAGCCCATGGTTCCTGCCGTCCAGCCCACTCTCACCCTCTCGTCCATTGCCTCAGAGCACGTCGAGCCCAAGGCCGAGCCCGAGACCGTCCAGCTGGCACCTGTACTCAGCCTGTCTGCCCTGTGCTCGCACAACTTGGAGCCCAGAGCCGAGCCTGAGGTACCACCTTCTGTGCCAGCCCTCAGCCTGTCCTCTCTTGTTGCTGAGACCGTTGAGCCCAAAGCGGAGCCAGAGATCATCCCCGAGGTGCCAGCTCTCTCGTTCTCGTCAATTGCGGTCGCGAACATTGAGCCCAAGGAAGAGCCGGTGGTTGTTCCGCCCAAGCCCTCGCTCAGCCTCACACCAATTTCATTTGAGGATATTGAGCCCAAGGCTGAACTTCCCCCGTCTCTTACATTGTCCTCTTTCTCGTTTGAGGACATTAAGCCTCAAGCAGAGCCTGAGGTGTTGCCACCCCCGCCTCCCGCCTTGACTCTCTCTGCCATTGCTACCGAGGTCGTTGAGCCAAAGGCGGAACCCGAGGTCATCGTGCCTCCCACCATTCTCGCATACTCCGACATCCACTCCGAGCACGTGGAGCCTCGTGCTGAGCCCCTGCCGACACTCGACTTCTCTACTCTCCTCTCCCAGCAAGTTGAGCCCGTTCAGACGCCGACAATCTCGATTTCGTCGCCTACTTTCGCCTTCTCCGACATTGAGTCAATCGAGACGCATCCCATCTCGCCCCGCAGCCCTAAGCGGGATGGCTTCATTCTGCCACGCGATTTAGAATCGCCATTTGACGAGAAAGACACGCCTAGAACGCCAAACAAGAATACGCTGATGGACTCGCTTTTTGGCCGCGGCAAGAACAAGGCCAACGAAAGTACCATCATCGCCGAGGACGAGACCCGACAATCGCCTAGTGACGTTCAACAGTCCGAATCACCAGAGTCACAGCGGCCTTTCAAGGAGATCTCTACAAACATGAACGGCAAGCCTGTTCGCAAGGCCACCATTCAGACCGCCGACAATGGCGCCCAGACTTCCCTGACAGCCGAAGCTATCGAAGAAATGTTCTTGGCCAAGGCGTCGGCCGCCGAGTCGCCTCAGGACAAGTCCCTGTACTTGACTAGCAGCATCGGCACGCCGAGCACACCGGGCACCGTCCGTATCCGTCGACCATCTCACGACAGTGTCAGCAGCATTTCCACGGAACAGAAGTTGGACATGGCCAACATGAGGCCAGACAGTGCAAGCAGCAACCGGGCGCCTAACTCGCCATTGCCGCCGCTGCCTTCGAACCACAAGGAGGCGATTGAGGCAGCCCGAGCAGGATCATCTCACTCGGTTATGGGCCCTCCCCTGTGGCCTGCTTCTGCTATGAGGCACCAGCGCCCTGAGACCCCTAACGGTGGCAGGTCGCAGTCCCCCTTGACGGTGTCTACCAGGCACTCGGCCACTCCTCGCACCGCGCGTGCTGGTCCTTCTTATGGCACTGCAGAGGTTCAGTCCCCGACTAAGCTCTCGGTTGTGAGCAGACATTCTTCCGTGTCGTCCTTTGTCTCAGAGATGGACCATCGCTTCAACCCTCGCGCCGAACTGGGCGGCGTGGACCCGTCAGGCTTTGGCGCTAACACCGATCCCCGCATGATCCAGGCCATTACCCAGACCATGATCGGAGAGTATCTGTGGAAGTACACTCGCAAGGCCGGGCGTGGAGAGATTTCCGAACACAGGCACAGACGTTACTTCTGGGTCCACCCTTACACTCGCACCTTGTACTGGAGTAACAGAGATCCTGCGACTGCCGGCCGTACCGAGCTCCGTGGCAAGAGCGTGCCCATCGAGGCCGTTCGCGTCGTCACTGACGACAACCCCATGCCGCCTGGTCTCCACCGCAAGAGCTTGATCGTTATCTCCCCCGGCAGAACCATCAAGTTTACCTGCACTACTGGCCAGAGGCACGAGACATGGTTCAACGCCCTGTCGTACCTCTTGTTGCGCACGACGGACGAGGGGCAGTCTGACGTCGAGGAGATGGCAGGCAACATTACCCAGGCAGACGTGGAGGAGTTCAACCCCCAGTATGGTCGCCGCACCAACTCAACGGTCCGGCCGCGCCCACCGCCATCCCTGTCCTCGTACAACTCGCGGACCACCCGCAACCAGTCTCCGGCGGTCGACATGTCGATGAACGTGCCCACCCTGACTCCCAACAAGAATCAGGCCGCTCAAGCCCAAAGACCTAGTATCGGAACCCTGGGCAGGATCAGTGGCTACTTCAACACCTTCTCGAGCATGAGAAGCCGCTCTGCGGCCTTGCCGAACTCTAGCATCTACGAGGCGAGCGAGGTCCACGACAGTGCGGAAGACTTGCGGGAGATGATCGAGAGGCAGGATAGGGATGCTGACCGTCTTGAGAATGTCCGCGCCTGCTGTGATGGTAAGCCAGGCAATCCTGTACTTGGTCGACTAGAAACTAACAAGTACACAGGCAAGCACGATGTAGGAACCCTTCATAACCACAACCACGCTAAGAGAAGTCGGCCCTCAGGTTCCAACACCCAGCCTACTACCCCAGGGCCGTCCACATCTACGCCCACACCCATGAGCACGATAAAGGCGCGAGCCTAAGCTTGTGTGGACACAGGTTCCTGGACCGAGCAACTCCTCTGCGCGGCTGTTGAGCAGCCTCCTCAAGTAATATAAAGCAATGAAGCACTTTCCAATCCATCTCCACGCCGAAAGAAAACTGGCTCGGGATCTCCCCACTCATGATCAATTCGCTCCCACGCAACGGATCACGATGTCCATGACGAACACTTTCCTTGCCGTTCATTGCCCTAGGATGCCCTGCATTCAGCATGAGACCTAGGGCCCTTTTCGTTTATCAACCTAATCAATCACGACTGCATCCAGGACAAACCGCGTCCTCACGACTAAATTTCCTTTTGCCGTCTGAGCCACCATCAAACAAAATCACACTTTGCTCGATCCAGACTACCGACCCGCATGCACCCCGGCGTCATTTTCGTCTTTCTCCTATCATTATCACCAGGAATAACGCTGTTGGGCAGTGTCTCACCGGCTTCCATCAAACGGCGTGGGCGAATCGGGAGAAGGGTGTGTGTGCATCTTTCCGACCTACATCCGCGGGACCGAGCGACAATTATAGTACTCGGGCAGAAGGGTTTTCTACCCTGTTGGTACTTTTTTTTTCGTTCTACCCGTCGGATTCATCCAGGCCAGGGGGGTGAATAAAATCCACACTCTCAGTCGTTGTGTACATTCTCTTTTTTCAAAACTGTCAAACAAAACCACCACCACCACCAAACGCATTTTTCTAGTTTGTCTTATTTTCTATGTTCAAGAACTTGTCCCGTTGTGGGATATTCGGGAAGGGGGAAAGGGGGAGTAGATGTAATGCACTAGTCACTTCATTCAAAACCCCGTTCAATCAACTCGCTTGGTCCTGTGATATTGTGGGTGACGGGGATCATCCTGTCTGACGCCCACCCCGTTTGATGAGGTGAGCGCATAGACTGTAATTTCAACCCAAGGGGGTGGGTGGGTTCATCCTAAATGACATTCACAAGTCGTCGCTCAACAGTTCGTGGAACGGAGAATTTGGCCCTCGATTGGGAAGTCTGCGACCGCGTTCTGCTAGTATATATACGATCCCCCCCCGTCCTGAACCGTACGACCTCCGAAGAAACTAAGAATGGTATCCAAACCCAACTCCCAAGGCCCATGAAAAGCACTAGTCAAGGCAAAAAAAATAAAGACACTATACTCAACTCCTAGCCGCCTGAACCTTTGGCAGCCCATCGCCACCACCCTCAGTGATGGGCTTCTTATCATCGTATGCGTCGTTGTTATCATCCATCCAAGCAGAGTAATCCTCCTCATCGTCCACGGAAGCCGGCACCGCTTCGATTGTGTCCGAGGAATTACCCGCAGTCGGTCTCCGCGTCGGCAGTGGCGGGGGTGTGCGACTTGTTTCGTCGCTAGTTGTACGCTGCCGGGAAGGTAAGGTCCTAGGTTCATCGTAATCCTCCATGTCTTCCGACCAGGGCTGAACGTAAGATGGTTGGGGTGTATTTTCTTCCATTGGCGTGCTGGGTTCCGAGTCTAGGGGTGCTTCGACGACGAACAGGTTCTCGCCTCCGCCCTCGCTAGCCTTCTTGAGGTGACGTCGAGAGGGCAGAGGGGGCGGCGGGATAGGTCTTCGTTCCGTTTTCTGCTCCGATTTGTGTTGTTCGGCGGCCACTGCGGAGGGTCGTTCCGAGGGACTCGGCGCGGGCACGAGTGGGCGTTTCGGCACGGGGATAGTGGTGACTTTTGAACCCCGTTCGGGAGGCGGTAGAGGCTGACCGGGTGGCGGGAGAGGTCGTCCCCGCCCCATAGGCTGGTTCAAGTCAACCGGAGGACTAGCCTCAGTCGAAGCGCCGTTCTTCGCCTCCTTGTGTTTCTGCAAGGCGCTCCAGCCCCATTGCCTCGCAGTGACGGCAGCGTTCGCGACGGCCGAAAGCGTTGTGCGCTTTGTCTCACCTTTTGTCGACGCACCAGAGACACTGCTTCCCGTGTCTCGTCGGAAAAGGCCTTTGGAGATGGAGCCGGTAGCACTCTTCAACGAGGCAGCTTTCGAAGTGGAGATTGGCGAGTTCGGGTCGATGGAGTCGTTCAGGATCGCGGACTCGGCGGGAGAGCCCGGTCCCCGCCGTTCTTCTGACACAGGTGCAGCATCGGTATCGGTCTCGTTGTCAGTAGCTTCGCTAGATGATGCAGACGAGTGACTCGGCGCCTTTGCGACAGACGCCGGCCTCTGAGGTGTCTCGGCGGGTGTCACAGCCGGAGAGTTGCCCAGCGATCTTGCTGACAACGCTGCCATCATGCTTGATGCATGGTCTGGTGGCGAGGTAGACGGCTTAAATACATCGGCATGAGCCGCATCAGTACCAAGCACCGGGTTTGCAGGGCTCGATATCGACGGCGACCTAAATGGCTTAGGTATAGGCGTCGCCGACGTCGGCGAGCTCGCGATGTCAATGCTGGTGGAAGAGCTGTTGAGAGAGCTATTCGGCGCCCTGCCCTGTATCTTGCGGCCAAACAAGCCAGTTGGAGGCGAACTCTCGACAAGGGGCATGCTTTGGCTTTTCTCAAGTGGTCTTGTTTCGGTGTGTAGGTCTTCGCTCCCATCGAGGTGATCGACCCCGTCAACGTCGCCCTCCTGGGCCACATTACCCTCCAGGTTTGGGGATCCGACAACCGCATCGTCATCTTCCCATATACCGCCCCGCCATTTCTTGTGCTCCGTGTTGTAGAAGGGCATGTCGTCCCAAAAAGGTTGCACCAGCGTCTCGGCAATAACCTCTTTGATCCTGTTCTCAATCTGTCGTAGAATAATGGTGTAGGTAATCTGTCTAGCGCTGACAATCGGCTCGATGTTTAGTTCAATCTTGGGCACGCTCTGGAACGAGAGCCATATTCGATTGCTCGGTGGCGGCTTGATCTTGAACAGCATATGTCCCTCCAGTTTCTTCAGCACCACGGCCAGAACAAGATCGACCTCACGAACTTTGAACCGCGAGCCGAGGTCAATACGGGCCGTCGCAGCCACCTCAATCCGGAAGTTCCCTGTGTACTTGATGTCGGCTTCCATGACGCACTCGCCCTCGACGTTCAGGTCTTTGTGGCGCGGGTTCGTGATGATTGGTGCTGATTCGCCAATGTCGATGCCACGGATGGCTATGTTGGTCAAGAATGATGGTCGTTTAACCCGAGCGATCTTCTTAGTGAGTTTCTCCCGGATGAAGTTCTCCAAATCTGCCGTCTTGTATATGCCTAGGAACACCCGACCGATCATAGCATTCAGCCATCGCGTGGACAAGTGCTCTTCCGAAGAGTGCAGCTTCTGCACGAGCGCGATGATATTCTTCACGTCGAACTGCTTCGGTCTGGGTGCTTTGTGGTCTCCGCCGAATGTCTGCTCTTGGTTGCGGAGCAAAGCGAAGTAGAAGTCCTCCTTCGCCGAGCAGTTCTCCGAAAAGAGGTAGAACGGCTTAGACAGCTGGCTGTCGCGACCAAACTCGGGACCATCCGGCCTGCGAGACAAGCACAAGGCGTTCCGCTTGATGTACAACTCGCCCTCGGGGGTGGTGTCTCCTCCTGAGTAGATGCTAATGTCGTGGTGCGCAAGCGAGACAACGTGTCGGACCTCGAGCTGCTCGTCGTCGTCAAAGAGCATGAGATGCCCATGCCTGCGTCTTGTCAGTAAAAGAAACCAGTCGCCTATAGCAGTTGCACGAACCTGAGCACGACGTAAAAGACGTTACCGGCGTTCTTGGGACGCTGGCTCAAACCGTTCTTGTTGTCCAACGGCCCTGGCGTCGGCTTGCGCTCGAAAATGCTCCGATACATCGTTTGGTAGACGCTCTGGCTAGGGGCGGCAACGGTGGCTGATCCGGTGGGCGTCGTTCGCTCGATGGGCTTCGCGTTGATCCCCATGGGCGTGTACTCACGACAAACTGCGAAATAGCCTGCGGCTACGTCATTATCCTGGGCTGCCGAGCGCTTCGTCGTGTCGTCCTTAACGGCGGCTTTCACGGCCTCGAGAGCCGTGACATCGTCGCCGGGTTGCACAATCGGCCCTCGGCCCTCATCTTCAAGACTCAGATCCGCATTTTGGCGAAAGGGCAGTGTCAGGTAAGCGTGTGCGAGGACGGCGACAACGACCAGCGGTATGAAGGTCACTCCTCCCAGGAGATAGGTGAACAAGAAGCCCGTCCAGCCCCCCATGGCTTCTTCTTCGTCCTGTCTCCGGGTGTCCTCTGTCGGCGTGGTGCACTATGTGCAGTGCTGCTAGTAGACTGGCAGGAGGAAATAGAGGGGTATAGTCGGGAGCATCGAGCGCCTAATATTTGTCGTCGCGTCACAGAGCGGTGGTTCGGATCGTGGTAGACGTCTGTTTCTAAAAAGTGTATGCGAAAGGGTCAGGTACGGATAGCTTAAGCCTACGACTTTCAGAGGCTAGAAAGAAAGTCCCACAGAATTGGGTCTGGGTCGAGCAGGTGCTCCAAATCGAAGATAGTAATGGATTACACAAGGCAAAAGTGACTTTGAGCTCTCGGCTTCGTCCAATGGGTTGCTTTATCACCGTCATGTGATGGTGTGTATGCTTCATGACAGCTGTCCGCAGCGGGCAGTTCGGAGAGCATGAGGATGAGGTGGGCAGGGCGGAACTCTCAGAATAGTAGGTACCAGTAACAATAAGCTTCGGCCCTGAAGCTGGTAGGTGTTCTCAGGTCTGCGGGACCTTGTGTGGAGACAGAGAGCGCAGCTGCCGGTAAGGTTCACAGGCACCTATCCGTACTGCGTATAGCGGTATTGGTGGCGGTAGCGGCCGTGGTAGCGTTGGAAAATCAGAGCCTGAAGGTGCCGAATGACCCGGAGACCGCTACTCATGGATCCCTGTCGAATGCGCTGGAGGCACCTTACCCCGCGAGAAGCGCCGAATGGGATCCTTGTCAGAAGGTGAGGTGAGGTCACCGAGCAATGAAACTTCATTCATCAGAGCCTCCAGCCTCTTTGTGCAGTGGGACCAACCGAAACACGAGGCCTGTTTATTCGTGACATCATAGCTCTTTATTCCTAGTCGCCCGTTGATCGGCGAGACCACTGTTTTCTAGTAACGTCAAAGGAGCTGGATTCTCAACTCGAGACCCAAGCGAATATCCTTAATAAAAAAAAAACAGCGCCTGTACGATGCGCCTTCACCACTCCAACGCCGCTTTTCCTGCCTGTGCAACCAAATCTCGAATTACAGGCTGCAGTGTGCTCTGTTCCGTTCTCAACATGGCGCTCTGCTTCACGCGTGAGTAAAAGACGGGGCAATCTTTGCTGTCGCAGGGAACGTCGTCAGCGGCAGGCATTCCCGAGCAGCTTCGGCAAATCTTGACGACGTCCATATACTTTCTTTCTTCCTTGTTCAACCGCGTCTGTAGGTTATACAAAGAGGACGGCGCGTCTTGCTGGCACTTGAAGCACAGCACGCCCTCCTCCTGCATCTTGATTTTGCAAGAAATGCAGGACGCCGATTTGAGGTACGACTCCAGCGTCTTCTTGCCGACGCCGGCCCCGAGTGTTTGGTCCACCCGACGGATACGCTGGACCTTGGGCATCTCGTCGTACCATTGCCGTACGTTTGCGCCAACGAGGTTGAATATCCTCTCCAACGGGGGTATAAGGTTCTTTGAAATGTAATACTCGGCATCTAGCTGGGAATGCGAATCGTTGAGCAGGTCTTCCGGCGCCACGCAGCGGTCAATCAATCGAGCTCCTGGGGCGCCCGTGATGACGACGTACGGGACTCGCTCTCCGTACTGCGGCTCTGCGCGCGCATCCTCCAGCATCCTCTTGGTGCTGATGAGTGCGCCTGGCGGTGGCGGCCCCCTTTCGCTGTAAGTTCCGAGCTTGACCTCCCTGGCGTAGCAAAAGTCTTGCACAGATACAGACCCGCGCATGATCTTCTCGCACTGGTTCTGGAAGTAGGCCTTCACTTCACTGAGGTTCGCAGTCTCAAACAGCAGTTTGAGCGCCTTCTCCTCGATTTTCTGCTCTGCTGGGGTTCCGTCTCGCCTGACGGTCTCGATTCCTTTGGCGTCAAAATCCGGCTTGACCTGGTCTCTGCTCTCGTACTTGTAGCCAACGTAACGTTTCTTTGCCAAGAGGACGCAGGGGTGATAGACCTTTTCAAATTTGAGTTTGATCGGTCTGGGGTTCATGTCGGTAATGGCCTTGGCAATTTCATTTCCAATATCAAAGGCCTGGTCTTTCGTCCTGCCTTTGAGGTACACAAACAGACTGTCGGTGTCGCCGTATACAACCTCGGCGTTCCATCGTTCCTGTGAATGTATGTAGGCAATTGCTCTTTCCAGTGTTTCTCGCCCCGTCTGGACGATGCTGTCTGCGATTTCCGAGCACGGCATGCGGCCGGAAAATGAGGCCGAGGTGTAACCGTACGTCACGTTGGCAAGGAGCTTGAGCGCGAGCTGCCTGTTGTTGAGGAGCTGTTGTAGCGTCTTGTCGTCCTTGTCTTGCTTCATCCCGCTCTTGACCATGACACGTGTCTCCAAGATCTCGCCAAGCATCTTCGCCAGAAGAGACTTGCGAACCTCGGGGCGGACATACATCATGCCGTTTGGGGTAATGTTGATGTAATCTTTCAATAGCTCAAGAAGCCGCTTATGCCTGTTGTATTCGGTGAAGCCCATCTTGTTGGCCCCTCTCCAGTTGACAATACGCCCCAGAAAGGTCGAATAGCAAAGGTTGTATGCAATCATGACGCTGGGATATAGACTCTGGAAATCGAGTACCAGGAGTGGGCTGTTGTAAAAGGCACTCTGAGGCTCCATAACCAATGGGAGGCACTCCAACGCATTTTGACCTCCAACCTGTTTTCTACTGGGAGAGACGAGCATGAAGTTCTCTGGCTTGGCAATCCTGAACATGATGGATTCGACCTTGAACTGAGACCCACGGGAGAAGACAGAGAAGAAGTCGACTCCCAAAAGCCTTGCCTGCTCACTGGTCCTGGGGATCAGCTCGTTGGATTCCAGAATCTGAATGTCGATGCGTGTTCGTGAGAGGTAGTACCGCAACAGCTTGTCGAGGTCTCGTTGCTTGCCGCTCTTGTACCATTCGGTCAGCGTCTTCCAAGAGTAGTGAGGAATGCGGCAGTGCAGCAAGTGCCACACCACGTTCTCCATGGTGTACTGCAGCAGATTCAGTTCCCCTCGCATCGCCCTCCAAATGTTGATCATGTGCCTGCCCGTCACTCGGATGGTGGATGTGGTGTTGAAGCCCCAGCGATCGTTGTCTTTCCCAATGCGCCCGTGCGAATTGCTCTTCATACGAGAAAACTCGTCGCACAGGTCGTAGTCGTACTTCACGCGAGCTCTCTCAATGAGATACCCCCAGGAGCTGCCGTGAACTTCGTACCCTGTCAGGATGTCGGGATCGTGTGTTCTGACGATCTCCACCATGCGAACCATCAAGTCTAGCTCAGAAGACTCTTCCAGAACCTCGGCTTTCAGGTATCGTCTCATCCGCGCGGCGAGAGCACCATCAGGGGACAGAACAACGACGCCTGCAATGATGCCACCGGTCGTCTCTTGGCTGGCGCTGATAGTGCCATCGGCTTTGATACACCAGAAGATGCACTGGACCTCATCCTCGTCCGGATTCGGTACGAACTTGCCACGCGTGTTGACATGGATTTCCAACGACATCGTGCTCATGTACTGCGCCTCATGTTTCACGCTTGTCGACTTCTTCTTCAGCGAGTACTTGAAGCCGTGCTTGTTCTTCGGAGTAGGCCCGTCAATCTGCGATAGATCACGCCGCGATGCCAAAGGGCTCCCGGAAATGTCCTTGGCACCTTCGACTGGCACCTTCGACGGCGGACGCTTCTTCTCCCACCAATTCTTGACTTCTTTGAAGGTTGGCGGTCGCTCGGCAATCTCCCAACTTCGGAAAGAGCACTGCTTGGCTTGAGTATCGTACAGGAGATCACTTTTCGCCTTGTCGATAATAGCGTCTGGCTTGAGGCCCACACTGGCGGCAGATGTCCCGGTCGGATCGAAATCGGCTAGATAGGGTAGCGTGATGCTTTCGAGGCGGTATTCACGTCCAGCATACTCTCTTGGCCGTGCTGGAACATCTTTCTCCTCGCTGTAATAAGCATCCTGATAGATCACATCGGGGATTTCCAGCTCTTGCAAGGTTGACGTGGCTTTTCTAGATGCTGGGGGCAACGATGAGATCATGTACTGGCGTTTGTGCGTAAAGAGTCCAGCGGCTACTTGCATCCGATGTAATGGCGTCCCGCTCCCGGAAGAGTCTGCCACCGGTGATGCAATCTGGACCCTTTTCTTCTTGCTGGGCTGAGGTTCATCGCTAGATGTTCCCGCTGCGAGATTGAACGACACGTGCTTCTGTGACTCTTTCTCTTCTTTCTGCTCCTTGTCTCCTTGCTGAGATGTTTGGCGCTGGCTCATTTGACTCAAGCGAAGTCTTGTGGCGGGGTTTTCCTGACTCTTGACGACTGGAAAGTCCAACGTTTGGTTCGCCATTTTAGCAGCCGGGCCTTGTGAAGACCGATAGTTGGTCTGTGAGCCACTTGGTAACCCCTCGGCCTGATAGCCGCCCGGCCTGGCCTTGGATTCCTTGTCTGTCGCAGTAGACGACTGCATAGTGAGTTTCGGTTGCTCGGCCACGCTCATTTTTGCACGCTTGACCAGGGGCGTTTTATCATTAGGTGACGCAGCCCGCTTCAGGGAAACTCTTTGTTTGCCACTCTGCCGAGGCTTTCTTCGAGATCTGGAAACAAGTCCTTCCTCTTCGGCAATATCAAAAAGCTCTGGCCACACTGGCATTGCCTGCGTTTTGTCTGTCTTTAGACTGCTCACACAAATACCCTCTATGGGTGGCAGAGAGACATTGGAGAGGCCGTTGACAGTCCTTCTCGGGCGCGTGTTATTAGCCCATCCGGCCTTGCTGGCATCTCGGCGACCTGCCTGGATGTTCTCTTCCCCTGTTGTATCGACTTTGTCTCCTTTGTTAACCCGCGCTTCGCCGATCTGGATGAGAGCCTCTTCGTCAGAATCTTCAGGAAATAGATCGAGGTCGTCATCGCCCAGATCTAAGGCGCCTTGTTCGTCGACCTCGATGCTACTCGCTGGGATTTGATTCGTCGTAGGATGAATGGAAGGCAATCCTAATGCGGGGAGGAGATTCGTAGGGTATAAATCCTCAACAGACTGCAGAGTTGTCTTGACCGTAGATTCCAGTGGTTGGTGCTCAACGAACGTCTCGAAGGAGGGCTTTGACGGGTCTTCTGGGGATTTCTCCGCTTCGATGAGCCTGGCCACTTCTTCTTGGAACTCCTCCTCGTGGATCCATCCCTGCGGTTGAGAGTCTCGTGCGTTTGCAGACATCGAAATGAGAACCTCCGGCGGAAAGGGGCTGCTTCCTGGGGCTGCGCTAGGCATCTTCAGCTTTCGTCGCCGAGTCTCATCTTTCCATAATCCAGCCATGCTGTGAACCAGCTTCACATCCGCGGGAAGTGGATTGACTCTCTCAATGAAGTCGTGATGAAGCCTCCTCTCCTTGACCATACGGCGATTGGTGATGTTTTGGACACAGATGTCAACTTCAACCGAACAATGACTGACTCTGAGGAGGCTGAAGTCATCTTTGACACGATCAGGGGGGATCGATCGGTCGTGCCACAGATGTTGAGAGCTCCCCTCATCCGCATGAGACGGTATTGGCCCTCTGAAGTAAACATCAGTAGCGTCGAGGTAGCCACAGCCGTACAGGTTGTAATCCGTCATGAACTGCAAAAGGTATTGCAGGTGGGCCTCGTAAGGTTGAAACTTCTTCTTCAAAATGACACCTTGTTGAAGGAGATCCGCCAATCTCGTCATAACAACAGGATTGAACATGTAGATCTTGAGGTAGAATCTGTAGCCGACATGGAAGCCGTAAAACGGTATGCCCTTGACAAGGGTGATTCGTGCGACATACTTGGCATGGTTGCCATATTGGTCGCGTCGATAGCTCACAGCTAGGGCGTGATCAATAGAGAGATGAAGCCGATAAATGTATGCGCCGACTATATAGTTGGTCAGTTCGGCCTTCATCACTTGAGGCTCATACTCACCCTCTTCAGGCTCTAGGCTACCATGGTATTCCACATATAAATAGGGGAATGCTCCATGAATATGAGCGCACACTTTTTGTCCAGTTTCTGTTGAACCAAAGACCCGGATCACAGGCACTTTGGTGGCCTTCTTTGCTTGCTCGGGCCCGATGTCATTGCGCAGTTGCGGATCATAGGGTGTCGGTGTTGCCTGGTAGTGGTCGATGCAATTCAACCTCACCCGGAAGAGGTCCATGATGACAAACAAACAATCTCATGGAGGCTGAAAATGAGAAGTGGTACGGATACAGAGTATCATGATAAGCGAGGAGTGCGGTCGGCTTGGCGCATCCCAAAGGCGTTTGGCCACATTGAAGGACGTGTCTTGGGACGCGACAGAGCCGTGTTATTGCAACGAATGACGCCCAGGATCCGCGCGATCACGTGTCAATGACAATCAGGTTAGGCAGCTTTCTTTTCGTGGTTCGCAGCCACTACCGCCTGCTGACATAAGAGACAAAATGCCGAGCCAGGGAGATGCGTACCTCCAGAGATGCTTATCCACTGGTCACCAGCCACCTAGTTGAAGCCACATACCTACTTTTCACACATCGGTTGTACCCGGCAAGTGTCGTTGGCGATTTCGAATTCTGGTAAATTTCTCAGCCTCGCTTTCTCTTTCAGTTGCAATTTTGATCACGAGGCCAATCCACGCTCGCAGCCGAAATGCCTCCGCCACCGCCCCCAAGGAAGCCTGATCCCAAGGCTTCTGGAGCCGCTTCCAAGGAGGAGAATATCTACATCCCCTCCTTCATCAGTAAACGTCCCTTCTACGCTGGAGAGGAAGTCGACCAGACCGATTACCTCGAACATCAGCGTCTTCAGAAGAAAAACGAGCAATCGAAATGGTACGATCGCGGCAGGAAGGCCGGCCCGGCCGCGACCAAGTACCGTAAGGGTGCCTGCGAGAATTGCGGCGCAATGACACATAAGGCGAAAGACTGCCTCAGCCGGCCGAGGGCGAAGGGCGCGAAGTACAGCGGCAAGGATATTCAAGCGGACGAAATCGTACAGGACGTCAACCTTGGTTGGGACGCCAAGCGAGATCGATGGAACGGATACGACCCAAAGGAATACCGAAACGTTGTGGAGGAGTACAATGAGATGGAGGCGTTGAGGAAGAAGGCATTGAAAAAGGATGAGGCGGATGAAGAGGAAGACGAGGGCGACAAGTACGCCGAAGAGAACGACATGAGCAAGCATCAGAGCACGGCAACGCGTCAACTAAGAATACGCGAGGACACGGCAAAATATCTCATCAACCTCGACCTGGAATCCGCAAAGTACGACCCGAAAACTCGTTCTTTGGTGGACGGTGGTGCGACTGTCGACAAGGCGGCGGCCGTTTTTGCAGAGGAAGGTTTCATGCGCGCGTCGGGAGACGCGGGCGAATTCGAGAAAGCACAGAACCTTGCGTGGGAAGCACAGGAGAAGAGCGGCGATACGACAAAGCATCTACAAGCCAACCCCACCGCGGGTGAGTTCTATCGCAAGAAGGAGCAGGAGGAGGCAGAAAGGAAGCGATCCGAGAAGGAGGCGAAGCTCAAGGAGCTCTACGGGGACACGTCGCAATACACAATGCCCGAGGAGATGAAAAACCTCATCACCGAGTCAGAGCAGTATGTGGAGTACGACGAAAGCGGTCTCATCAAAGGCGCGCCGAGGGTTGTCGCCAAGTCCAAGTACCTGGAGGATGTGTACGTCCACAACCACAAGTCGGTTTGGGGTAGTTGGTGGTCGAACTTCCAGTGGGGCTACGCTTGTTGTCACTCAGTGGTCAAGAACAGCTACTGCACTGGTGAGGAGGGCATATTGGCATTGGAAGCATCTGAGCGGCAACGCAGTGGGGTCGATTTGGTGGCCTCAGAAGAGGGCGAAGAGGCTCCCAAAGGGTCCGAGAAGGATAAAGAAGTGCCGCCAGAGACGGTCGCAAAGAAGCGCACCGTCGAGGAGATGATGGGAGGTGTCACTGAGGAAGAGATGGACGAGTACAGAAGAAAGCGGACTGCGGCAAACGATCCAATGGCCAAGTTTCTCGGCAAGGATGAATTGGTCTAGGCTATCGAGACATTATTACATTCGACAAACATGATACCCATTTCCATTCGTAACGCGCATGCGAAAAGTGATTCATTGCTCGTGTGCCGTGAACAGAAAAGGCTTTTGTGAAATTCATTCGTGGTATCCGTATTTGATGCAATCATTCCATTTTGCCTCTGGCGAACGCCGTGACTATGAACACCCAAACCCCATGGTTGGTTTTGTTTTCCAGCCAGTCCCAGAGTTACTTTTGACCGATCCTTAGCCTGTATGGCGTTGCATTTACTCCTCATCATCCTCCTCGTCACCGCCGTCGGCCTTCTCAGCGGCCTTGGCCTTCTTTCTGCGGACACGGCCGGGGCGGCCACCGCCGAAGGGAGAGGTGAGGGCGAAGTCAATGTGCTTCTGGGAGTCGAGACGGACGATGAAAGAAGGAACGTTGACGATCTGCTTGCCGACGCGGATGTGGCGCTGGCGGATGAGGACACGGGCGTGGTGGATGGACTTGGCGAGGCCAAGCTTGTAGACGCAAGTCTGGAGGCGACGCTCGAGGAAGTCCTCGACCTTCAGGGCAAGGACGTAATCGAGCTTCATGCGAGACTCGTCGAGGACACCGACACGCACGAGACGGCGAATCAGAGCGTTACCCTCGAAGAGGCGCTTGGGGTCCTTCTCATCAAGGGTCAAGAGCTGACTGCGGTGGGTGTAAGCCAAATCATTGCCCCTGTCACGTGCTAGCATCTATCGCGACCAGGGGAAGACATACCGGGCAGCACGACGGATCTTGGAGAGGGTAAGCTGGACACGCCAGACCTCACGCTTGTTGCGGAGACCGTACTCGCCAACGAGCTTAAGCTCGGAGTCACTGTTTTATCGTGTCAGTTTCGAGATTCACGACATGAACAGAGCAAGCTCATGTTCAGTGGCCGGAGAAAACTGACAGACGGGCGGCCTCGAAGGGGCGACGGGGGACCTTGGAGGTCTTGGAGTAGGTGAGACTGTTGCGACCATCGTTAGCAAGTCGGATTTCAGCATGCCACCGACGTGGCGATCGTGAGCGTAGACTTACGGAGCCATCTTGCCGTCTCGTCGATATCCCTCGGTTGTTGGTTGACAGAGAGCGAAATCTTTCGAAAGTTAGCAAACAACTTTCACCACGCGGAGGAAAACTGGTGGAGGGTTGTTGGTGGGTCCATACCCAATACAGTAAGCGCATTTTCTCGGCTGCGGTCCTTGCCCTAACCCGCCGCGAAAATCTCCGGGTCGGCCCAAGTTAGTTCCGAAAACACGCACACCCGCCCGTAGGCTTCGATCGAATTTTTGGCTACCGATTTTCGTGAAGTTAAGACACCACGACAACTACCATCACCAACCGACCTTAACGACACAACACCGGCAAAATGGGTCATCCAGCGGGTCTTCGCGCGGGCACGCGCGTAAGTTTTACCACGCCGTCGAATTGTTCGTCACCGACGACCGGTTGCTGACCAAATATCGCAGTATGCGTTCAGCCGCAACTTCCGTGAGAAGGGTATGATCAAGCTCTCCACGTACCTCCGCGAGTACCGTGTCGGTGACATCGTCGACATCAAGGCCAACGGTGCCGTCCAGAAGGGGTAAGATATGATCCCACGAGCGAAACAACCACGAGCGAGCGAGAAACGTCACATTCGAGCGAACCTTGGAAGTGTTTGGAATATTGGCCGTGGTAGAAGTCATGCGCGCAAGCAATGGGCTGACGGTGGCAAACAGTATGCCTCACAAGGTCTACCACGGCAAGACTGGTGTCATCTACAACGTCACCAAGTCCGCTGTCGGTGTCATCATCTACAAGAAGGTCAAGCACCGCTACATCGAGAAGCGCATCAACCTTCGCATCGAGCACGTTTCGCCCTCCCGCTCGAGAGACGACTTCCTCCGCCGCGTCAAGGAGAACGCTGCCCTGAAGAAGAAGGCCCAGGCCGAGGGCAAGCCCGTCCAGCTCAAGCGCCTCCCCGCCGCTCCCCGCGACGCCCGCACCGTTTCCTTCAAGGACAACAAGCCCGAGACCGTTACCCCTCTTCCTTACGAGACGACGATTTAAGAGAGTCCCTTGGGAATGGGGTTTGGCAGTTCTTTTTTTGCTTGGGGTGTTTACGTGAGGAACGGAAAGAAATTCTAGCATGGAAAGGCATCACGTTTTCGGCAACGTCCATAGGGAATGGAAAAAAGAAACCAATGACACTTCATCGTCTGCCAGTACGATGCTGGGAATCTTGTGAGCCACAATGGCCCGTTGTACCCTGCTCCGAGAGGCCTTAGGGGTCTTCACTCCAGGTCAGACGCTTGGCATGGGTTTTGGTGTCGAGGTGTTGTGTCGGGCCGGAAGCCTGTTCTTTCTGTGTGCGCCCGTTGGTTGGTAGACAAAAAAGATGGCTCTGCTTCTGGTCGGACTTTCATGATACCCTCATTCAACTGAAGAACTTGACCCCACGCGACCTTGTGATTTCATGAGCCACAGAGCTATCGATGGTGGCTATGTTTATGGTGTTAGCCACATTAACCGCACACAGTGGCATCCAATTGGCTCCGTGCTTCTGCAGGCCGTCTCCTGGAGCATGCAAACAGTTTCGACAATTGTGGGGGTGAACCTCAAGTCGCAGCTGAGCAATTAGGACACTGCAGATGAAACTTGACATTGTGCAAGAAGCGTTGCCATGCGCTTTGCAAGCCTCCGAGGCTTAAGCCAAAGCCGGCCAACCTGCAACTGCCAGAAGTTTAGAATGGCTTGGGAAAACAGCACTAGAATTATCGCTTACCTTGAGAGGTTCGACGATTGAATGGGCTCGATTATATAGACTTCTACGGTCTCCTCGATGGCTTGTGAATTCCCATCTCAAATTACTTGCGCTCACTAAGCGTGACAGTCAACAGCTACGCAGGGGCCTTTTGGGGCCAACTCTGGCCGCTTTACCCCACCATTATCGTCATCAGATCAGGCAGTCGGGGGATGAGCTCAGGCGCTTAGCTTCGCTGGGACGCCTGAAATTGTGAGAGCCAGCACTCTGACACTCCGCCGGATTAGCGTTGTTCCAAGATTTAATGCCCAACATGGAGCCCGTGGACTTTAGGTAGGGTGGGACCAAGCCGACTGGTAAGGTAGCCAGCCAGCCCGCGACGTCGTTCACTAAGGCAGTGCTTGGCGCATCCCCGGAGCTTGCGCATGTTTGCAGAACCCAGCCACAATCTAGCTCCTCCAGACTTTCTAGAGCTTTGTCAAACGCTGACGACTCTTTCCCGCCTCTCTTCCTCGGCACGAGAGTCGCTGAGGGTTTCGTTTGGGACACTATTTTGCGAACAGTCGATTGGCGTCGTGCAACCCCTAAGCCAGCATCGCGTGCACTTGGAGCTGTCCTCCTTTCCCATCGACGGACGTCATATTCTCGAATCATTTGACTCGCGTGCAATCGCCGACCACATCCCACGAGTTCCGCCTTTGCGCGCGTAAACATTCGACAAGATGAGCGTCCCAGACACTAGACACACAAAGTCCGTTGTTTCCTCCGTAGCCAGCTGAACTCCTTATTTCTCTCGGCGCTTCCGGGGTACAGATGCACTGACAGCTTGAAAGGACCGACCAAGAGTTGGCGATCAACATCAAGAAGGCCACGAACCCCGATGAGACTGCGCCGAAGCGGAAACATGTTCGAAGCTGTATTGTGTACACCTGGGACCACCGGTCCTCCCAGGCCTTCTGGGCCGGGATGAAGGTGTAAGTTAGGGAGCTGTTGGTAGTCGAGGTCGTTGCTAACGATGATACAATATAGCCAGCCCATTCTTGCAGACGAAGTTCAAACATACAAGGCCTTGATTACCGTACACAAGGTCCTTCAAGAGGGTCACCCGAACACTTTGAGAGAAGCCATGGCGCAAAGGGGGTGGATCGACAGCTTGAACCGCGGACTGGGTGGTGGAGAGGGAGTACGTGGTTACGGCACTCTGATCCGGGAGTACGTCTTCTACCTCCTTGCAAAGCTCGCCTTCCACCAGCAACACCCAGAGTTCAACGGTACCTTCGAGTACGAGGAGTACCTCAGTTTGAAGGCTATCAACGATCCAAATGAGGGCTACGAAACGATCAACGACCTTATGATTCTTCAGGATAAGATCGAGCAGTTTCAGAAGTTGATCTTCTCGCAATTCCGCCACGTCGGCAACAACGAGTGCCGCATTTCCTCTCTCGTGCCACTGGTGCAGGAGAGTTACGGTATTTACAAGTTCATTACAAGTATGCTGCGCGCGATGCACTCGACAACTGGCGACGCCGAGGTACTGCAGCCTCTTCGCGAGAGATACGACGCTCAGCACTACCGCCTCGTCAAATTCTATTACGAGTGCTCGAACCTGCGTTACCTGACCAGCTTGATCACGATCCCCAAACTGCCACAAGACCCCCCAAACCTGTTGGCCGAGGACGACGAAGCGCCGGCATTGCCCGCCCGACCAAAGCAAGAGATTGAGCGTCGGCCGACCCCACCACCCGAGCCCAAGTCGCAAGAGCCCGACGACATCTCCGAGTTCTGGAAGAATGAGCTGGAGCGCCAGAACCGGGAGTATGAGGAACAGCAGAGAGTTCTTGAGGAACAGGCGCGGCAGCAGGCATTGATGCAGCAACAGCAGCAAGAGCAGGCGCAGCGAGATTTTGAAGAGCAGCAGCGCAGGCTTGCCGAGCAACAGCGTCGTGAGCAGGAGGCGCTGATGCAGCAGCAGATGCAGTACCAGACCCAGGGTCGCCTCGCCGAGCTCGAGCAGGAAAACTTCAACGCCAGAGCCCAGTACGAACGTGACCAGTTGATGTTGCAGCAGTACGATCAGAGGGTCAAGGCCTTGGAAAGTGAGCTTTCTCAGATCCAGGGACACTACGGTCAGCAAGTCGCTAGTAAAGACGACCAGATCCGTGCCCTCCAGGAGCAAGTCAATACGTGGCGCACCAAGTACGAGGCCCTGGCGAAGCTCTACTCCCAGCTTCGTCATGAGCATTTGGATCTGCTGCAGAAGTTTAAGTCCGTACAGTTGAAGGCTGCTTCGGCACAGGAAGCTATCGAGCGCAGAGAGAAGCTTGAACGCGAGATCAAGACGAAGAACCTTGAGCTTGCGGACATGATTAGAGAAAGGGACCGCGCCTTGCACGACAAGGACCGGCTCTCTGGGGCCAATAAGGACGAGGTTGAGAAGCTCAAGCGAGAGCTGCGCATGGCCATTAACCGCGCCGACAACATTGAGCGGAGCAAGGGCAATGAGCTTTCCACCATGCTTTCCAAGTACAACCGCGAGATGGCAGACCTCGAGGAGGCCTTGCGCCTCAAGTCTCGGGCTTTGGAAGATGCACAGGCAAAGCTGAGAGATGGCAGCAGTGACTTGGAGCAACTTCTCCGCGACAAGGAGGAGGAGCTCGAGGTCTACAAGGCCGGCATGGACCAGACCCTTATCGAGCTCAACGAGCTGAAGCTCAACCAGGGAGATACCGACACTGCCCTTGATGGACAGATCGATGCTCTAATCATGACCCAGCTGGACAAGATGAACGACATTATCGACTCTGTGTTGCAGTCCGGTGTGCAGAGAGTTGATGACGCGCTGTACGAGTTGGATTCGACCATGCAGGCTGGAAACCAGAACGCCTCGCCGTCGTACGTCCTCTCGCAGATCGAAAAGGCTTCATCCAGCGCCATGGAGTTTGCTACGGCTTTCAACAACTTCATTGCCGATGGACCCAACGCCACACACGCCGAATTGATCAAGACCATCAACGTGTTCGCCGGAGCTGTTGCCGATGTCTGCACCAACGCCAAGGGTATCACCCGCCTGGCGACGGACGAGAAGAAGAGCGATTCTCTCATGAACGGTACTCGGCAGTCCGCTTCCTCAACTGTCAAGTTCTTCCGCGGACTGCAGAGCTTCCGTCTCGAGGGTATGGACCCTATTCAGAAGACTGACGTCGTTATCAACAGCAACAACGAGGTTCAGATGAACCTTCAGAAGCTCAATAAGCTCGTTGAGACTTTTGCCCCCAACGCCGGCAAGCTGGCCGGCAAGGGCGATCTGGGAGACATTGTCGACTCCGAGCTCAGCAAGGCCGCCGATGCCATTGCTGCCGCTGCCGCTCGCCTCGCCAAGCTCAAGAACAAGCCTCGGGACGGTTATTCCACCTACGAGCTCAAGGTTCACGACATCATCCTCGACGCCGCCATGGCCATCACCAACGCCATTGCTCAGCTCATCAAGGCCGCCACCGCGACCCAGCAGGAGATTGTCCAGGCAGGCCGTGGTTCGTCCTCGAGGACCGCCTTTTACAAGAAGAACAACAGATGGACAGAAGGTCTCATCTCAGCAGCCAAGGCCGTTGCTACCTCCACCAACACCCTCATCGAGACTGCCGACGGCGTGTTGTCCAACCGCAACAGCCCTGAGCAGCTTATCGTGGCGTCGAACGACGTGGCCGCCTCCACGGCCCAGCTCGTCGCCGCCAGCAGAGTCAAGGCTGGCTTCATGTCCAAGAGCCAGGAGAACCTCGAACAGGCTAGCAAGGCCGTGGGCGCCGCCTGCAGGTCTCTCGTCAGACAAGTGCAGAACATCATCAAGGACCGTAACGAGGAGGACGAGGCCGTGGACTACTCCAAGCTGGGCGCCCACGAGTTCAAGGTCCGCGAGATGGAGCAACAGGTAGGTTTACTCTCCACTGCCATTAACTAACCATCCTTTGTCACTGGCAAGAAACTCCTACTGACGTTTTTCTGTAGGTCGAAATCCTGCAGCTCGAGAACGCCCTGTCGGCCGCAAGACATCGACTGGGGGAGATGCGCAAGATCTCCTACCAGGAGGAGTAGAAGTTCCGAGTTCAGTTTTCAATGGTGGACATTTATCCCGGGGATCTGTCGGGCTAGGGACGCTGTTCTCCGCTAATTCATGTGTAGTTCGCGATGGCTGGTCGCGGATCTTTTTTGAGCCTTTTGCATTCTTTCGTAGTCGTTTGCAACTATTGTTGCGTAAGCATTTTCTAGTTGTGGACGGAAAATTTTAGTTTCGGCGCCTTTCTCTTCTCACTACATCGCTCCGCCTTGACGTGTCATTATTCTCCCCCGCGGTGATGTTCTTGAAGCTCTGCTCAGGGTTGCCCTGCGGGATAAATGGTAGCAGGGAGGAGCGTGCGGCGAGTGGGCTGGGGCTCTCTCTTGCTTGTCTACATCCTAGCTAGGTGGTGCCGGTTCTTCGCTGAGCGATTGATGGGATTGCTGGGCATCTATCTGGCAGGAGGAGGGCTTCGATTTGCGAGTACGAGATGAGTTTCGACTGTTGCAGGGTTTGGTTCAACGCGAGCGCGGTGCATTGTGGAATGTGATGGATCTCTTTCTAGGATGGGCTTTCACGGTCAAGTTCCAAGTCAGTCCCTGGCGGTCATCTCAATCTTGCCAGTAGGAACCTGATAATAAGTCGAAGATTTCCGACAAAGGGGGATCTGGTATATCCTCCTGCTAAATCCAAGCCCACCCCCATCACTTATTCACCCCATTCCTCCATTGACGCCAAGCTTGCGTGATAACACTCGCCGCGACCACTTCTCGGGCGCTAGCTACATGGACGATAAACCAAAGCTGGGTTGGGTTCTGCGATGCAACATGACGATACCCAAGTCGGCGAAAACGAGGCACATCCGACGGCGACATCCAAGTGAAGAGCTGCGAGAGTATACCAACGGCGCGCTCGTGACATCGCATCAAACGGCATTCCCCAGACGGCGATGAGCCTCAAACGTCGTAGCGTACCATTGCATGATCGGAGAAATGCAGGTATGCGACAGGACACGGGAGCTTGCAGCGCGGCTCGGTCGGGTGTTCGACGACGTCAGCGGAAACAGGTCAAATCTCTCCACGAGCAAACCTCTACCGTCGCAATATCATGGTCAGAAGCTGGGTCAGATCAGACTATGTGTAGTGTGGCAAATTCGTCACTACCACCCTCCCAACCGGATTCCAATCACTGCACAGATCACCCAGTTCATCTTCATTGCGGGAGTGGTAAATTAGCATGTCTCATGATTTCCGCCACAACCCGAACTCTACCTTGTGGTTCGCTCCTCACTTCACAGTAGAGGGCAAACGCAAACATCGGCCATGATTTTCAGGCCCTGGATACCTCAAAGCTGACCGCCCGTCCTTGGCACCATCCGCGGGGGAACCGTCAGCCTAGAATCGCGGTTGTTCTAGACCTCCCAGGAACGTGGCTTCACCGATTTACGACATACTGCATGCTCACCGACGGCTTACCATCACGGGTCGAGGCTTGAAAGGGCGCTTTCACGCGGAGATCGCCGCGTGTCGTCCGCATGGCAACCTCAAATTGCAGCTGAAGAAGGCCTTCTATAGCTGGAGGAGTTATAACAAGTGACGAGGTTCTCAAGGATGATAATAAGCATGGAGGACGGGATGATGACGCTGATGTTTACAACGATGAGAAAGCCTGATGGAAGATGAGCAAGGATGGAAAACGACGAAGAGCACTGTTTGCATTCGCCACAGTCCTTCATCAGACACGTACGGATAGTTATGCTGAACCAAGTCTACTGATCTCAGCCTGTCTGAGCTTTCGGTCAGGTGGCGTAGAGAGGCCCCGTCGTAGATACGTGTGGATGGGGGGAAGGGTTAATTAGCAGCAGGCCACAAATGGTTCCGTTCACCGATCCTGCTCGAAAGAAGCGCCGCCTTGTAGAAGATGGTGCCGGATCTTACAGCACCAATGCAAGAGGCACTGGCTTCCCCCAGCTTTCGACTGTCAAGTCGGTGCGGGCCCGGCGATGATGGCTTGCTCAGGTGGTCAGCCAGGAGGTATTACAAATAGTGTACTACAAATAGGGTACCTGCATGGTGAGCGTATGTGCTTTGTTCAAGCCAAAGCCGCCGTCGTGAAATGCCACGAGAGCACGATGAATACCAAAGGCGTCTTGCTGTAGCGATCGAATCGACCTCTGACAATCACAGTGGCGTGTGTCATGTCAGTCGCCCAGAGTCAAGATGCTTGCTTGACCAAGCGACCAGGCTTAATAGAGAAAAGACGCGATGGCAGTAGACCGCCTCGAATCGAACGACTGCCAGGTTTTGGTGAAGAAAGGTTGCCTCCCCCTCAACCCAGGTGTATTTTCTTCTCTTGAATTCCCTCGTCCAGCGATGTTTCAAGAATGCCTGAGATACCGATCCCGGATGGCCCGGTTGTCGTCAATTTGGCGCGGCATGAGGCAGCCCACCCGTTTCCTCCCTTTTACCTTACCTACTTGGTTCGTTTAGACCTGTTATCTACCTAGCCATGCCGAAAGCACCTGATTCAACGTTGGGATGCCGCAGCTCGAGGCAGGGGCGACGCTTGCTGTGTAAAAGTGGAAAATGGGAAGAGAGATATGTGACGAGACTGACATGCAGGCGGCCTGTTCCGGAGTAAGGAAAGAACAGATGATTGACCGAATCCAGGTCACCCTTGGGGTCTCGATGGCAGACGTTGGTCTGGCTCTTACAGCTCGGATTGCTGCCTGTCCCGTATCCTTGAGCGTGATGGCAAACGGACATGCGTGTAACACAACGTGAGGTTGCCACTAACAGACCAAGTTCTCTCCAGACCCCCCGTAAGCTTGCCAATGGAAGCGGTGGGAAGTATTCCTCGCCTGTCCGAGCCGTCTAAAAGACGCCTCTGCAATTTAGACGTGGCACGAAAGATGAAAAGCGCCTCCCGCGAATTCGAACGCGCTACTAGCGCTAAGAGCCTACTTCGAAGGCGTGGATGCCACAAAATGGAGGGGTAGAACTTCATCTGAAGGTCTGACTTGCGCGTGGTCACACATGAGCCACCCTCACTCGCCCATTGCCTTGTCGACTACGTCGGTCAGACGCGCTCAGGCACAGCCCGTGGATCGGTCATATTTCGATGCGGTTTACTGCTTCAATGCGGGAGAGATATGCAAGAAAACCCAGCGGATTAGTTGCCGAGACAAAGAAAGACCTTATGCTTCACATCTGCTGCTCCCAGAAGTGTTTCAGCACTCTCACTGGCTAGGCTGCGTAGCAGGACCTAATAGTAGAACTGCTTGTTCGTATCAGCACCCTTTTGACGCCAAGCCAATGATACCGAGAATACATTATGCAGATACGGTGAGGTTCTTGACCGCAATGTAGACATGGATCTCAGTGCAGCTCTCGCACTCATGTAATAAGGCGCGGAACTTCATCCAACGGAAGGCCTTTCCGAGTCGGCAGCCTCACCTCCGCTGGCTCAACTACCATGTGCACCCTCGAACAGGGTCAGAGACCTTGACAATTGATGGCTTGCGGAAGCACAAGTATAGGTGATTGGTGGCAGACTTGGCGAAGACAGAATGTAGACCTGATAGTCGCCTCGTCAAGGTTGTGCGCAGTACAACCAGCCTCATTCGTCACGGGTCGATCGGCGGTCAATGTTACCGTCGCTGCCCTCACAGGTCTTCCAGATGTATTCCGTGGGCTTTGAAGGCTGTGTTGGCCTTAATGATTCGGGTGATTCTCTCTAGATGCGGGGGAGCAGCGGCAGTCCCAACCAGGAATGGCAGGTCGGCCATGGCGCACAGTTTGCCGGTTAGTGTAGCACGCAGCGGGCGCGAGTGAATTTCGTTTCGACGAAAGTAGCCTGCTGCATGACGAGGAACAACGGCCGACGTAAGTAGGTTGACATGTCTTCCCCTCTGGGTATATCGGCGCGACGGGTGAAGGTTGTCATATCGACGTGGGCAGGCTTGCAATTACCCAACCCATGGGTACCCGTGGGTTACCCAAAAAATGGGTTGGGTAATTACTTTACCTATAGGTCTGGCCTAAATGGTCTATAAGGTTTTAGGTACCTATAGCATTACCTATAGGTAGCTATAGGTACCCAAAATAACACAATTTTAGGTAATAAGTAGTTATAAGTACCTAAAAAAACTATTTAGAAGTATTATAGGAAAGGTAAATAACTAAATTTAATTTTCTTATTTATTTATAAAAATCAAGATAAATAAATATATTATTACCCCTACTTATAGTAATTATTTATAGTAATTAGTTATTTCTTTTAAGTTAATTATTACTACTACTCCTTATTTTTATCTCCTCTATTATCTTTATTACTATAGATAGTCTAGCTATTAATAATTTCTTTTTACTTCTATACTTTATATACCTTTTTTTGCTACTATAGTAGTATACCCTAGTGACAATAAAGATTAAACTGTTCTTTAGCTAAGTAGCTATTAATATTAAGTTTAGATAATAGGGAATAGAGAATAACTAGGTAAACTAGTATATAAGTAAAAAGATTAGAATCTAAACTACTAGTAGTATATAGAAATTAGTAGGTAAAGATAATATTTTTCTATATAATTGTAATTTATTTTATATATATAGCTACTAAATTTATTACTAGAAAAAAGTAAGTAAAATAGAAAATAGTAGGTAATTTAGTAATATTACTTATATTTAAACATTTTTATAAAATACTACTTAGCTACTTCTTAAAGAATATTAATAACTAATAAATAGTAATAGAGATCTTCTTTACTAGAAATCTATATTATTAATTTCCTAATAAGATATTAGAAGGAAGCTTTAGGAATTAAAAGCTTAATATTATATTAGTAGTAATAAATCTCCCAAGTAGCTATGACTATAGATAATTAGATTTATAGTAATTATTTATAGTAATTAAGAATAAACTTACTATTAGGATAATATTTATATAGTTTTTACTAGATAGACTTTCTAGCTAAAATCTTTCTAGGTAAGATCTTCTAAGCTACTGAAGCTTTCTAAATAGTAGGATTCTTATTAGTAGCTAAAGTAGCTAAAGTTAAAGCTTTTACTGCAGCCTATTTAGCTATAGTAGTAGTATTATATTTATATTATTTATTTTAGTAAGCTATCTATAAGTAATATTTAATTAGTTAAATTAAAATAAAAATAAAAAATAAACTTATACTACTAAGTAGTAATATTAGTAATATTATTATTATAAAATTTATATATTAATATATTAATTAGAAATAGTAAATATTTTTTATAATTATCTTAAAAGGGAAGAAATAAATTATGAAATATTAAAACATTAATATCTTAGCTATTTTAAAAAATAAAAATATAAAACTAATATTATTTAAATTATATAATCTTTTTATATATATAAATATACTTTATAATAAATTTTAGAATATAATTTAAATTATTACTTTTCTTTCAAGAAGAAGTATTTATATATAGACTATACTATAGATATTTATCTCTAATGTTTTAATTTTTAATTTCTCCAGATTATTTACCTAATAAAAATAATAACAACAATAATACTAGTGGGATAGTAAGGAATACTCTACTACCTCTTTATTTAATAAGTGTGAGAATAGCTACAGCACCTATTCTGCCGTGTAGCCATTCTAGCTTATATAAGGCCCAACCAGCCCATTTATACGCATTCGAGCGTTCTATTCTAGGTTGAATAGATTATACCTTTCAATAACCTACATTCAGACTGTATACTATACTATTTATTCATTATAGTTATAAGTCCAGCTTTATTTAATTATCCTCTGAACTCCTATGAATTATTTTAGTATAAAGAAATAAATACTTTTTCAGATCTATCCTAACTATTCTAATATAATATTTTTAACTGCTAGTAGTCTTAACACTAAAATTAAGCTATCTAATAATACTAATTTCAACTAGTAGTATATTACTCTTCAATTTTATATAACTAGCTGAGATATTTAGAAGTATCTTAATCCAGATTCTATACTAACTATTAATATTATAAAACTGTTACAGGCTATGCCCGGATGTCCAGCTAGAGCTGTACCCAGGCATCCGAAGCTAACTCCCTCCCTCGGGTGGGGCCCCAGTAGGCCCTATATAGCACTATATATACAGACTTTTCCACGCACTCGTGAAAGCTTCTCTTTTACTCCTTAGTTCTAAATAAATAATATTTTACACTACCTTCCAGTTGAATAAACCCAGATCCAGCTTTTTATATATTTAGAACTCAGTTTTATTCACTATATAGATAATACTAAGTAGAGTATAGCTTCCCACTAGTTAAGTATATAATCTAGTTAAATACAGCTCCTAGGATACAACATTATATAACAGGCAACTAATATAAAAAATAATAGAGAGTATTAAAGCCCCTCAGGATATCCTTATAAGTAGTAATCCTATAAGTAAACTACTTCAGTAGTAATTATAGCATACCTTAAGCTCTCTCTACTAGAGAATTAATAAGCTCTCATATAAATTAGTAAAATAAGATACTATAGTAGGTAGTAACCTCTAGGTAGCTACTATAACAGACACCTCTAGCCTACACTAGGATGCTCTAGTAACCCCCAGAACGACATCCATTAAAATAACAGCCCTTAGAGTTAATAATACCACTATACCCCCACTAATAACTAACTACCAGAGGAAACCTCTTCTCCTACCCCTAAAGTTTTCAGATAAGCAGAAAGAATACTAAGTATAAATCTAACAGATAAAAGTTAAACTTAAGATTAACTACTACTTTTTTAATAGTAATTAAAAATACTAATATCTAATTTACTCCTACTTAAACTCCAGTCTTCAGTAGATAGTTAAAATCTTCTATATAGTAGGAGGACCAGAAAACTCCTATAACCTAAATAATTTCATAAGTTACCTAGATAGAACTTACCTAAACTCTAATAATCAGCCCCATATTATTACTTAGCTATAAAACCTCAGACAGAAAAAAAATAAATACTTAATTACTTTTCTATTCTAATTTAAAAAAATTCTAGCTAACATTAGAGGGTATATATAACTAGATATAATCTAGATTTCCCTACTGGAAGCTACTCTACTTCCCCACTTTAAGAAGCTACTTATTATAATTAACCTTCCCATAGAATATAAACCTTAGTTATTTAAAATTTAAAATATAACTTAGAAGCTTAAATATATAAAGGGGATACTAGTATACTATTAGCTGCCCCACTAGAAACCTGCTGCCTGTAATATAGAGAGTAATATTATAATAACTAGAATAATTAAGAAATAATAATAATACTGAAGCTCTAATAGCTCCTCCTCTACCTCTAAGGAACGTTCTAGAGACCACTAAAACACCTATTAATACTTTAAATATAGTAAGAAAAACTATATCCATAGGAACTATAGATTCTGAGAGTATAAGAAAACCAGCGTAAAAATTACAAAAACCATAGCTGCTCTAGATCACACTAGGGATAACCAAGGAGATAACACTACCCCACCTAGTGACAGTAAGAATTCAGAAAAAAAGTAACTCCAGAGTAAAGTCAGACTCTAAAGCTAACTGAGGCAGAAATAATAAAATAAAGAAAATAACAGAAAAAAGAATAAGTAAGTAACTAATAGTTAGCTACTATTCAGACTAGAATTAATAGAAGTTACTCTATTAATATACTTATTAATATAAACTATAATATCTATATTATTATTAATACCTCCCTTATAAAGAAACTTCACCTCCCACTAGTTAATAAGTTAAAAAGATAAATAAAAAGATATACTACTAAACTGTCACTTAATAATATCCAGAAAGTAACTATCCTAACTTTAGAAGTTAGTAATTATATACAGAAAATCTATATCTATATTATAGAGAGCTTATAGTTACTCTTATATCTTAAGTAGCTATAAATAGAGGATAATTATATTATCTATAATACTGAAGCCTAATAGATAATATACAGAAAGAGCAGTATAATAATATACCTAAAATATTAGAATAAATTAGTATAGCTTAAGGAGATCCAGTCAGCTTAACTACTTAATACTAACTTATTTATATTTATCTGTTAGTATGCTATATAGTATACTAGTGAGGTACTAAATCCCTACTAAATTATATCTATTAGTCTAGCAGATATTAAGAAAATATTAACCCTAAAGGTGGAAGTAAACCTAAGAGACTATATCCCTATAAATATTTTAAAAGAATTCCCAGATTTTTTCTATCCAGATTTAGTATACTAGCTACCCTCCAGCTAACTAGAGATAGACTACTATATCTTATTAATTCCTAACGAGAAAGAATAGAAACTAGACCTCCTATAGGGACCCCTCTATAATATATCATAAGAGAAGCTTCTAGTATTTAAGAAGACCCTAGAGGATTTACTTAATAAGGAATTTATTAAAGTAAGTAGCTTCTCTATTAATATCTCAATCTTCTTTATAAGAAAGCTAGACAGAAGAATATACTTCTATATAGATTATAGAACCTTTAACGCTATTATAAAGAAAGACTATTACCTCCTCCCCTTAATATTAAAGATCCTCTAGAAAGTTACTACTATTTACTAATATACTAAATTTAATATTATTACTATATTCTATAAGATCAGAATTAATAAAGTAGATTAGGAGAAAATAGTTTTTTAGATATATTATAGCTTCTTTAAATAAATAGTATACCCCTTTAGACTTACTAGTACCTCTACTATATTTTAATAGTATATTAATAGTTACCTATAATAGTTTCTAGATAATTTCGTTATAGTATATATTAATAATATCTTTATTTATATTAGTAGCTTACGAAAGAAATATAAAGAGAAAATCTACTAGATACTTAGCTACCTTACTGATATAAACCTTAAGTTAAATCCTAAGAAATATAAGTTCTTAGTTACTATAGTTAAGTATATTAGGTATATTATAATAACTAGAAAAAACCTCTCTTATAATCCTAAAAAGTTAGAAACTATTACTAACTAACTTCCCCCTAGTTTACTGAAAAGTATCTATAGTTTCCTTAAATTTATAAACTACTATAAAATCTTTATACTTCAGTATAATATTATTATAAAGCTCTTAAACTACCTAACTTAGAAGTTAATTCCTTTTAACTAGAAACTAAAATAGTAGGAGGCTTTCCTCACACTGAAATAACTCTTCACTATAGAACCAGTCCTGTAGATATTTAACCTTAACGCTCTAATAATAGTGGAGATAGACTATTCAGAATATACCCTAGGAGGTATATTAACCTAAGCTGATAAGGCTGGAGTGAGGCATCCAGTAGCTTTCCACTCCTAATATCTAACCTCCACAGAATTTAATTACCCAATCCACAATAAGGAACTCCTTACAGTACTAGAATATTTACAGACGTAGAAAGTAAAACTATAAAACACCAGGAAGTTCAAAGTCCTTACTAACTATAAAAACCTTAAATACTTCATAAAGAAATAATAACTTACAGAGAAGTAGAACTAGTAGGCAGAAAAATTATCTCAGTATAACTTTTACCTTAAGTACTAACTAGACGTCTAAGTAGTAGCTTCTAACACTCTCTCCCAGAGGGAATAAGATACCCCTAAAAGGTAGAATAATAAGAAGTAATAGAGATAAATAATATAAATTATCCTAAATACTACTATCCCCACGGAACCCTAAGTAAAATATATAAGTATCACTAGTATCTAAATTTTCAAAAAAAAACTAAACCTATAAAAGATATAGAACTATACTACTAAGAGAGACTCCTTATATTAATAGATCTTTATAGTAATACAGTAGGAGAAGTATAGCTTCCCCCCTAACTTCCATATTAAAATCCAGATTACCGAATATACTATTAATATACTGAGACAGCTTACCTTCAGAGAAAAACTTTAAATACTAAGCAGTAAAAAGAGTAATAACCCCCTTAATAAGTTTAAAACTAAGCTAATATAGAAATTATATAACTCCTCCCCTACAGACTACTTAGAATATAATAATATACTAAACATCGTAAGCTAATAGTTCTACTAGCCTAGATAGTCACAGAGCGTCCGCTAATTTATATATAACTATAATATATATAGAAATATTCATATCTAGAAGCAAGCTAAAAAGGAATTCCTAAAACCCCTACTAATACCTAACCAGTTACACTCTAATCTATCAATAAACTTTATTACTAACTTACCCCCCACGAAAAGATAAAATAGCTATTACTTCTAAGTTATTATCAATCAACTAAATAAAACCTCTATATTAGAGGAGATAAATATAATAGAGACAGAAGCATATACCTAATAGTTCCTCAGTTACCACTACAGATTCCATAGAATACTATACTCTATTATAAATAATAGAAGATCCAACTAAGTAAGTTACTTCTAGAAGGAGTTCTATAGATTAATAGATATTATATACCTACTAAGTACTAATTACTACCTACAGACTAACAGAATCACAAAATAGTATAACTAAGAGATCTAAGCAGTTTTAAGAATATTCACCTACTAGTCCCAAGATAACTAGAATAACCTACTACCTATTATACAGTTAACCCTCTATAACTAGCAGTATAATATAATAGGGACTACATCTTTCTTTATAGATTATAAATATTATATTAACCCTATCCCAGTCACTAAGAAGCATATAGAACCACCTAACAGTAGTGAAGCTACAGCCTACCAGCTAATCAAGAGAATACAGTTAGTAATAATATATATCTATATAGAGATAGCCACCACCCAGTAGAGGTCAGAAGCTTAAGCAAACAAAACCTAGTCCCCTACAGATTAATACTAAGTTAATAATAAGATATAGTTAAATATATCTAACTATAAGTTACTAAAGCTAAACTAAAAGCTAACCTAACTACACTATAAGTATATAATAGTGAAGATTCTCTTACTATATATTATAAAGCTAGATACCCTAGAGTCTATTTACCTATAATTCTATATAGATTTACTCTAGAGAGCTACTACTGATCTACTACCTAGGTAGGTTATAGTTAATAGCTAGCTACTACTACTAGTAGATAATAACAGGGAGGTTAAATAGCTAGTTAAAAGTATTCTTACTATAAAGACGCACCAGGTGGGGAGAGGATACTAATAAGAGGCTCTCATTAAATAGGAAGAATATATAAACCCTATATAGAAACCTATTAATACTATTATAGACATAGTAACCCTAGAGCAGTATAAGGTAATATATAGACTGATTGCAAATAACGATGGAGACCTAGCTTACAACCCCCAGCCGGGCGGTAGCTGGGGAGGAGGGAGGTAATATTACAGACTATACCTAGATATCCAGCCAAGGCTGTACCCAGGCATCCAAAGCTAACCCCCTCCCTCAAGTGGGGCCCCAGTAGGCTCCATATAGCACTATATATACAGACTTTTCCACACACTTATAAAGGCTTCTCTTTTACTCCTTAGTTCTAAATAAACAGTATTTTACGCCACCTTCCAGTTAAACAAGCCCAGGTCCAGCCCTTCACAAAAACTACTTAATCTACTAAATTTTAACATTTAACTAACTACAGAAAATACTACTTAAGAAACTAAAAATTTAGATTTATATATAGTTAAGATTATAGGTATTTTTAACTATTATTTTATAGATCTTAAGCTTTAAGTAGTTTATAAATCTAACTATAAGAATATTAAGAAATACTGTAATATAATTTAGATATAAGTAGATATAACTATTAATAATAATCTTCTCATACTAGCTTAAATAGAGCTTCTCAATAATAATAATATATCTTTTTAAGTACTCCTTAAAATTTTAAAATATTAATATACTCAGAATAAGTTAGTTATATAATAGAGAGTCTAAATAGAATATAAAAGAATCCTAGAAAAAGCTAATTTGAATATCTCTACTTCAGCTTAATATAATAAATAGTATATAATTTACCTTTAAGTAGTTATATTTAATATCCTTAAGATTAAGAGTATACTTATAGTTAAGAAGTAGCTTTAAACGCTTAGCTACTATATTATATCTAATTAAGCTACTAGATATTACTAGAAGGTAATTAAAAATAAAATTCTTAACTTACTAATTATCAGTCTAGCTAAATATAGAGAGATTTTCACCTTCCTAATATATATTAATAAAAATTCAGCTAAAAGTTAAGCTAAAATATTATTTATATTAGCTACTTTTACAGGAAAATCAGATAATATAATTTAATTGAAATTAAAATATCTATATAACTAAAAATAGTATTTATATTCACCTGAGGATTATAAATATATTAAATATATTATTACTAATATTTACAGTTAATTTCCTAATATTTATATATTACTTACTATTTAAAATATAGTGATTAACAGAATTAATAACTCTAAACTATTTAGACTCCACTAGAAGCTAGTTAAAAAGGGATAGCTTAATAATAAAGATTATATAGCTAAAGCTAAAAAGCTATCTTCAGATAATTCTAAAGTTAAAATAACTTCCTTAAGTAGTAAATTCAGTAGAAATAGTTAATATCCCTTAAACTTAATATATATTAGTATTAATCCCTCTCTTCTTAAATAGTTAAATACTAATATACTTCTAGATATTTTTTCTACTATTTAAAAACCTTACCTACTTTCAGTAAATATAATCTTTAATAGTTATAAAATAATTTATATTACTAATTCTATAATACTATTTAAAGAAGAATCTTTTAAGTTAAGTTAGGAAATAGATATAATTCAGTATAGCTTAGCTAACTTTCTAATTATTAGATAAAGTAAATATATAATTCAGAATATTCTTAATAGTCTAAAAGGGAAGAATATACTTAATTTAATATTAGATAATATTACTTATATTAAAGATTTTCATACTAATATTATTTTAGAAACTCTACTCCTCAAAAAAACTAAGATCTAGTATATAGAACTTAACTATACACTTAGATATAAGCTACTTAACTGCTTTATAATAATAAGATAGCTACTTAGAAAGTATAACCTCATCTTTCTTAAATATAAGCTACTTTCTAACTACTTAACAGTCTATTTAAATATTTCTAATATAGTCTTAGAGTCACTTTATATTCTACTATTATAACTTCAATCTTTAGTATCTCTACTAAATAATAAGTCTAATAATATTCTAACTTAGTATCTTCACACAAGCTACCTTAGCCTTAATACTCTTAAGTATCTAATATTTAATACTTAGGAGGTAAAGATTACAGACCTAAAGTAATTAGACTATTCACACTACATAGAAGCTTATTCTTAATAAGTTATTTCTAGATAACTATCTAAATTATATTTAGTTCACCTATTTTACAGAATCTCCGGAAACTTATTTAACTTTCCTAAAGTATATATAGGTAATTTATAAGTATTTATTATTAAGAATAAATTCTCAGGCTTACTCTTTATATTTACTTTTATAGATAAAATCTATAACTTAGTTTATTAAATAATTATAATATTTAAAAAATAGGTTAAACGCCAGAGAGGTTTCTTAATTTATAAAATTCGCTAGAATATTAAATAAACTATAATAGTAATTAATAGTAAAATAGATTATTAAACCTGAATAAAAAAAATAAAATATTAATCTTAAGCTATCTTCCTTATATATAAAAAAACTAATTAGAGTAAGTAAATATATAGAAAAAAAACTAATAACCTAAAGAATTAAAATATAAGAAACTGTAGGACTACTATCTAAACTATAAGTAGAAGTAATTTAAGTAGTAGTAATATTATATAATATATCTCCAAACGCTTAAAATAACTAGAAGTTACTATATAAAATTAAAGAAGTTTAGTTTAGATAGTATTTTCATTAGTAAGTTCCAGAATATACTCTAAGTTTATATTAAAATTTATATCCCTATTAGAGATAGATTTATACTTATAGATATTAAATATACCCACTTAAGAAATACTATAAATAAAGTATTTTGAAAAGGTTATTTAAAGTTAAACTAAGGAGATATATTAGATACTTAGTAGGATATATTCTAAATACTTATAATCTCTATAGAATCTAGATTCTCTATCTTTATAAAGTTATTATTATTTAGAATATTAAATTTAATAAGAAAAGATTCTATTTAAAATATAATTTATATAAAATATTTACTAAAGAAATTATAAAACCTCTAGTTAAACTAATTACTAAGAAAGAAGAAAATTCTATTCTTAAGATACTTAGAAAGTTTAAACTAGAGAGAATACCTACTGAAAAACTCTCTCTTCTACTAATAGTTCCTATAGTACTAAAGGTAGTTTAAGATATTAGATTAAATCCTAACTTAATCTTAAAAACTAATAAGAGAGGTTTAATAATATCTAAACTAACTTCTAAACTAATAGGATTAATATAGACACCTAAAAATCAGAATTTAGAAAGTATACTAACAGCTAGAGAATTAGATAGTATACTTAAAATATAGAATCCAGCTAGCTAAAAGGGTGAACCCACTTTAAACTAGGAAGCTAGAAGTAATTATATTAAGACCCTAGTTCAGCTAACTTAAGGCAGACTAAAATATAGCTTTTAACCTCAGAACCCTAAGATTTTAACAGCCTAGAAGTTAGACTAATAATATAGAAGTAAATAATAATAATAACTTAAGTTTAAAATTAATATTAATAACTATACAATACTCTTGAAAGAATATAATAGTAGTATTTTATACCTCACAGAGTATAAATAAAATAGTTTCGCTAGTATCTATCTACCTAATTAGTAATAGGAACTTAATAGTAATAATCTTAGTCTTTTAATAGTTTTCCTTATTATTTAAAATACAGCCCTAAAAAAGAAGGATCCAGCCACACAGATTTAAACATATCTTAACCAACTAGTAGCACCTCCCAAAACCTAGAAGGATATTACTAACCTACCAGAACCCCTCTAAATATCCTTCATTAAAGTAGTAAAAACTGAAATCACAAAATTAAAAAAAAAAAACATCTGGCGAGAAATAGATTACTAGAATATAAAGTCAAAGCTCCTACCTTTAAAGTAAGTTTTTACCTATAAGATAAATACTAACAGTTTCCTGGAATAATATAAAGTGAGGATTTATATATATAGAGATATATAACTAGTTAATCTACTGTAAACTATATATATAGCAACACTAGCTACTTAAACCTTTTAAGTAACTATAGTAATTATAATATAATTTAATCTTAAAATCCTTCAGTTTAACATTATTAATATATTTCTTAATATTATAAGGAATCTAAATAGCCTTCTAATAATAATTAAACTACCTAATAGATTTAAAGTTATAGGGAGGTATACAGAACTTAAACAAACCCTTTACAGACTTCGAGACGCACCCCTCCTGTAGTATAAAGCTTTCTACACTACACTAAAGTCTCTAAATTGTATTCCTTACCTAAAAGAATCTTATCTATTTAAAAACTAGAGTTTAACTATTTATATTCTCTTCTATATAGATAATATTCTTCTCTTATACTATAAAGCAGCCGAAAAAGAAGTATTTAATATTATTATTAGTATAAAATAAGTATATAAGCTGAAGGAATAAGATCCAGTAGAGTATTTTCTGGGAGTTTAAATAGTTAGAAATCATAAATGTCAGAAGATTTACTTAGTTTATAATATATATATTACTAAAATTACTAAGTATTTTAATCTTAAATATAGACTAACACTAATAATACTACTTCTAATAGTATCTTTTATTGTAAATCTAAATTAAGTAACACTAAAAGAAATTTACGTATATCAAACTAAAGTTAGTTTAATTCTCTATATATTAATTATAGTATAACTAGATATCTTATATATCTACTCTCTCTTATTAAGATACCTTATAAATTCTTCTTAAATACACTAAGATACTATAGACTATATAATTCAGTACCTCTATAGGATAAGATTCCTAGTATTTCAGTTTAGAAGCTTAGGGGGTATAAATAAGATACTTTAGATACTCTTAATCGCTAGAGACACTTCTTTCACAGATAATAAAGATACTTAAAAATTAAGTTATAACTATATTATTACTGCATTTAGAGGCCTAATCTAATAAAAAGCTACTTAATAAAATATTATTATAATATTAACCACTAAAATAGAACTTCTCAGTCTTAAATATATTTTAAAAGAGGCTATAATTCTGAAGAGACTATTTCAAGATATAAAGTTAAACTTTAAAGATATTTAGAGAGTCTATTATAATAATTACTAAACTATTAGACTAGTAGTTTCAGATAGTAAGTATCTATCCACCAGATTTTAATATATAGATATTTAATAAATATAATTATATTAAAAATATTTAAAAAGAAATTTTAAAGTTATTTATATACTGACAGATATAATAGTAGTAGACAGACTTACAAAAAACTTAACTTAAGCGAAATTTAAATAATTTAGAGTACTTCTTAAACTAATAGATTTTTAATTAATACTATTAGGATTACCTAAGTTAGACTACCCAGTCCCCTAAAAGCTAGAACTTAAATAATAACGAATAAAATTCTAATTCTCAGAGGAAGATCTTAATAGTATTAATATAGAGTATAAGTAAATAGCAGAATTTATCCACTCTCTCACAGAGAATAAAAATCTCTAGTTAAGTTTATATCTAACTCAAAAGAGACTATTTAAACTTATTACCTTAGGATAAAACCTAAGCTATAGCTACTAGTATATAGAAATTAAACTAAAGAAATATTAAAAATATATTAAACTCTACTGAAACTAAAGTTAGCATCTAACAACCCTAATCTAAAATAGGGAAATATCGAACAAAACTAAAAGTTAAACTACTAAAATAACCTCTAAAACTATTAGTAACCAGCTAAGAGACAGAATTCTAGCTAAAAAGCAACTTAGTTCTACTTACAGTTAGATTAAAAATCTAATTAACTATAGGTAGTTAAATAGGCAGTAAAGATAATAATATTTTAGTAACAGTATTCTTTAGAGTAACTAGTATCTAAATAACAAAACTAAAAATACTTCTATTCTTAATAAAAACTAATTTAAATTCTTTTTATTAGTTTAAATATAACTTAAGTTAGACTATAATCTTTATATTACTAACTTACTTACTTTTTATCTATAAGAATTAACTTTAAGTTAGTAATTTATAATAAACTACTTACAGAATTATTATTAAATATCTTAACAGCTTTAATATAATATTTAAATATATTATAAATCTTTTAAGATATAAAAATATAGATTTTTCAGAATCTATTTACACACTAGAAATAACACTTAGTAAATATATTATTACTCCTAACTTTAATTAAGCAGAAATAAAAACTATAATTAAGAATAAAATTTAAAATGTAAATAGTATAGAGAATAATTTAGAGAAACTAAACTCCTCTAATTATCTTATTTTCAACTAAATAACTTTTATATTTCTCTAAAATCTCAACCTTCAACTTACCCTTCTTAATAGATATAAACTTCTTAGAACTAGCAGACTTATTAGAGTTAGCTAATTAATATTATATACTCTTAAGTTAGCATTTTAGATCCTTAATCTCAGAAGATACTTCTTAATCCTTAATCTAAATAGACTTTCTTATAAATATTAGTATATTCTTATAATATTTCTTTAGATATTTAATAACCTCTTTAACTTTATCCTCTTCCTCTTCTTCAGATTATTTAACCTAATTATTATCCTTTTTAATAAGTTTAGCCTTTTATTCTTATCCTTAACTAATAGATCACCTATAAGGTTATCTTCCTTATTATTAGCAGGAGGGGTAATAATCTATACTTTCTTAGGATAACTATAATAATACTTAATAATAGTAGAAGTAGCTAACTTCTTAATAGAGGCAGCTAATTTCTAAATAATAGTATCCTTAATATTACTAAACTTAAGTATATTAGGTAACTTAAATATAGAAAAACTAGATAAAGATTCTTAGAGATTAGGAAACTCAGTAAAATATATTTTAATAAAAACTTTCAGTTAGGAAACTTTAATTTCAGACTGCTACTTAATAGTAAAATATATTTTAAAAGGATATAAATACTCTATATTACTAACCTACTTTTAAATTATATAAATAAACTAAATTCTAATGAAATTTATAAATTTAATAACAGAATTTACTATTATATCTATAAGAAATAAAAAATGAGTATTAGTAAAAAAAAAAAAACTAAATAGTTACTAAATATAGTATACTTCCTTAAGAGAATAAAAAATTAATTCTTAAGTTCTGAATATATTATTAAGAGTAAGGGAATAATAAAAATAATAAAAAACGCCTATCATAAGGTTAAATTCTATTTATTAAAGAGACATAAAGTTAATATTAGAAAGTATCTCCTTTAATAAAAGAATTTACTAAGTAAGAATAGAAATAGGCTAATTAAAAACTACAGTATCCAGAATAAGATATAATAGAATTATACTATTAACTTTAGTAATAATATTATAATTTACTTCAGTTTAAATTAAGTATTAGTAATAGTTAAAATAATTTATATAAAATAATATATAAAATCTATAGTAGTAATACTTACAGCTAATAAATATAATAATAGTTAAGATTATTAATTAAGAAAATAAGAAAGTTTAGTAAGTATAAATAAAGCCGAAGTTTATAACACTTATAAAACCAAGATCACACAATCTCAGAAGGAACTAACAGGTTACTTCTGCCGAATATTAATAATAACTATATTAAAAATAAATATTATAATAAGTTAGTTAAGAAATATTATTTCTTTTATTTCAATATTTAAAGAATAACTTTCAATATCTATTTATAGTATTTTATTTAT
>MASP02000272.1:0-71723 GCA_001693025.2 Colletotrichum lindemuthianum | reverse complement strand
TGAGAATATCTGGTATATATACCTTTAACGTAAGGTATCACTTTACCGGATGTAGGTCTCAATCCTACCTACCTCGCTATAACTAGTATTTATCTACTAGTTTTAAGTATACTTAATATTTACGTTATATATCTCTACCTTATACTTTCTTATGAGGTTATCTTAAGGTAGTATTATTATCCTGTGTGTGTTGTAGATAAGGTAGTTAAGAGTGATTAAAATATTAGTTTCACTTTTAGCTATTATATATATAGTTTGTGAGAAACTAATTATAATTTATAATATAGCTAGTTTTTTACTTTAACTTTCTTTTTTAACTTTTAAGTATTTCTGTTATCTGTTTATATAGTCTGTTAATAGTTAGTTTAGCTTTATTAATAATATTATAAAGTATATTAATTATATTATATATCTTGCGTATAATTATATATATCTTCTTCTTAATCTTCTTCTGTAAATCTTATAGATTTAGATAGATATATTAAAGGAGGTTAATCTATATTATTATTACTTTAAATATCTTAACTATATTAGTATACCTGTAATGTTTAGTAACAATCTTAAAGTTTATATTCTTCTATTTCTTATGGTAGTTAAAGTAAACTATAGATATTTCAAACTTATCTCTTACTATTATAACTATTTAAGTAATTAAGAAGTTATCTTAAATTAGTAAAATTAATATCTTATAATATAAGTATACTTATCCTACTAATAAATTATTAAATACTCTTCCTACTATATTCTAGCTAATATTATAGCTGATATATTTAGTAATAAATATCTATATTGTATTCTTAAAAATATTATACTTCTCTCTAGTATATATATTCTTTATTCTGTATACTTTACTGAATAATAATTTAACTTTCTTATGAGGTTAGTTAAATAGGATATTATATTTTAATATTAACTAATATTTTCCTCTGAGGTAAGTATAAAGTCTTAGGAGTCTGGTTAGCTCTGGATATTTCTCTTCTTTATTAGTTATTATCTTTTTAGTTCTTAGTAAGTTAATATTTATTTAAATATCTAGCTCTATTAGTTATAGGTTTAGTGTTAGTGTTATCTTTATTATTAATATTAATAATATTAATTCTAGAGAGGGTAACTTTATTATTAAGTTTCTTAATATAGATAGTTATTAATTAATAGGAATAAATCCTCTTACCCTTAGGAGGTTATTAATAAAGCTGGAGTTTTTTATAATCTCTTATTTAAGGGTAAGGTATCTTTATTAGTTACTTTTAATATTCTCTACTATCTATCTTATTAGTATTTCTTTCTTAAGAATCTTAACTAGCTTTTCTCTTAATATATTCTTATCTATAGAGAAGTATATAGCTCTCTCTATAAGGTAGTTCTTAAAAGCTTATATTAATATTCTTTCTATATTATTAAAATATTCTAAAGTTTATTCCTTAAAGTTAATATAGTAAGCTTCCTCTACTTAATCAAAATAAATCTTTTACTCCTTCTATAAGTAAATATAATAGTAGATAAAGATATTATTAAAGATACTACTATTAGTATTTATCTAAAGTTTAATATTCTCCCTCTATTATTAAGATATAATCTTTTAGTATATCCCTATTAGTATCTTTACTTCTATATATTACAATATCTTCTGATATTTATTAAGTTTAGTTATAGAGATATTATTATAATTTATATCCTTATAAAAGCTATTAATAAGGTCTAAAGAGGAAGATATATTATTAGTATTAGTATTTCTCTTTTTTATACTAATTATAATATTTATTACTTTAACTTATAGTTATCTTATTATTATTAATACTTTATTAAATACTTATCAGATACCTATAAGTAGGAATAAGGAATAATAGTTTCTTAATACTTTCTATCTTAGTGTTAGTTATAATATCTTTAATAATTTATTATTTTTAGGGAATTCTAATTAGAATACTTCCCTACTATCATTATATATAGAATATATAGGGGAAGAAAGTTATAAGCTAATATTATTACCTAGTTTCAAATCTGGAATAGTTATATATTAGTTTATATTATTAATTATATTTGTATAATTATTTCCAGGACCCCTTACTATATAAAATAAAGATTTCTTTCTTTATTATTATTCTTATTATAGTTAAGTTCTAACTACTAAGTAAACTATATTATAGGTATAGATATATTAACTAAGGTGTTTTACTTCTTCTATATAATATTGGAAAAAAGGGGGGATTTTAGTATATTATTTTTAGTTACTAATATATTATATCTACTATTATTAAGATACTCTCTTATCTCTTAATAGTTAAATATATATGAGATATTAGAAAGTAGTAGTAAGGAATAGTAGTTTTATTATAGGTTTCTTCCTTCTGAATATATTAATCTTATTACTTTATCTTAGCGCTTACTTTCTTAATTTAGTATTAATTTCAGTTATTTTTCATTATATAGTAGATATAATATAATGTTAAGTAAATAGGTTATTATAAGTTTATTTTTACTTCTATTTCTATTGTAAGCTTATTATTAATATTCTTAGGGTAATATATAGTTATAATAGTTTTAAGTTACTTATTTCTACTTAGAAGCTATCTATAAGGTTCCTTAGGAGGTATTATAATCTTATCTCTTTAGATATTCCTTACTAATCTACAGTTAAGTAGTAGTAATAAGTATTAGTAGTAGTTAAACTACTAATCAGTATTAGTTTACAACTGGTAAATATAGTAATTAATTGATTGTTTATAACTAGGTTATAACTAGTGCTTCTACTTCTTTATATCTAAGTTTAAGTTACAGTGTATATGTACATACTATATACTATTAGGATCAATCTATAGGATAATCTCTCTTATCTAATTAGTCTAAAGAGTGGGGCATCTGGTGTGTCACTCACTATTATAGCTTTTGCCACATCGGTGCCTATTTAACCTCATAATTATATATCTTTAAGAAGTTCTCTATAAAGCTAGATATTTAGTTAATTAAGAAACTTTCATAACTTTCGAAAAATACTGCTACTAATACCAAATATATAATATTATTCCTTCTTAATTTACATTTACTCTCTATAATAATATTAACTTTAGGTTTAAAGTCATTATTAATATCTTTTACTTTAAAGGTAATTACTTCATTCTCTATATTATTAATATAGCTACAGCTTTTAATACTACTTAATTCCTACTTAATATTTCAGTAAAATTAATATAGGAAACTCTTAAGATATATTAAATTAATATTTACCTAGATTCCCCTGCATTTACCTTTATTAATATTAAAATAAACTTCTAATCTAAAGACTTCCATTAAGAAGTTAAAATAATAAACTTAACTGTTTAAATTATACTTCTTAAAACTTATTATAGTATTAGTAAGGTAGAATATTACTATATTCTCCTCTATTATATATATAAAATCTACCACTAAGAATACTTATTATTATTCTTAAAGTATTACTTTTAGGCTATTTATAACTTAATAAATAATACTGCTAATCAAAATGATCTTATATTTATATTTCTTATTTTTAGAGTTTATTTCTAGCTTACTGAGGATTTTATTTATTTCCAGAGATAATCTTATAAGTATAAGTAGTCTAAAAAGTAACTAAAGCTATCTATTATAAATATATAAAATAGATACTTAATAATATTATAGCTATCTATAATAAGCTTAATATTTCTTAAGTTATAAACTTTCTATTATAATCTCTTATTTATATATAGTAAAAGAAGAAGAAATAATAAGATTCTTTTTACCTACTTACTATCTATAGTAAGATATAGATTATTAATCTTCCTTATAGTTCTTAAAAAGTCTATTTAATTACTATAAAAATATACTATAAAAGTAATAATATTTCTCCTTAACTATATATTCTAGTAGAAGTATAAAAATACTTCCACTATAGGTATAATAATAATAATATAAATAAAATTAGAAATTTCTCTTAAGAAACCTTACTTATCTTAATCTTATTTCCTATTATCCTTAAACTTCTAAATACTCTAGAGATACTAGAAGATAATAATATTCTTCCTCTTTATATTAAAAGTAATATACTACTACTTTCTAATAAAAATAAGTATATTAAATATTAGAGAACTATAAAATTATTCCTTAAATTCTTAAAAGCTATATTTAACTAGAGAAACCTCTCTTAATAAGAGAGTAACTAAAAAGATTGATTTATAGTTTTCCTTATAGTTGAGAAAGAAGCTAATTTATTATTCTCTAGATTTCTCCACTAAAAAGAAATTATTATTACTTCTAACTTTTTATTTAAAAAGTTAATAAAGAAGGAAATAGGAAGTATTATTAATAATAATATAGTTAAAATTATCTAGTATAATTCTAACCTCTATAAAAACTATATTATCTTTAAGTTTTAAATTATTAATACTATTAAGAATAAAGATAGTAACTAAATATATAAGAAATTAAAGCTTATAATCTAAAACATTAGAGATAATAGGAAATTTATAATTTTTATTTAATTTTCTATAATTTAGAGAAGTAGCTAAAGATTAATTATAATTATTACTTCTATATTAATAAAAAAAGAAAACTTCCTTCTCTAGCTAAAAGATATTATTTTGATTTATATTTAGATTAAACCTTAATTTATAAGATATATTATAGCTTAATTACTTACTTACCTTAAAGACTAATATCTTCCAGAATTTATAATAAAAATTATTAAACTACTTTATAGCTAAGCTAAAATTAATATCTATTAGAAGGTAATATATTTAAAATATTATAAAAAATAGTTATATATAAAGGTACTTACCTATAATTCCTACCTCCTTATATCTTAATCTAATAATAAGGTATTCAGTATAATTAGTATATAAACTATATGAGAATATAGCGGAGGCCCCTAGTAGGGGTCTTTTTGCACCGTACGGAGGGTTTGTGAGGAAGCAAAATGGCTTGTATTCTTATAGCTGAAATGCGGGACATGCAGGGTATTTAAACCCTTGAAATATAGCCTCTGGGCCGTGGCCACATACGGTTAACATAGCTATACGTTTCGTCACACACCTCCACAGGCGTAAGAGTCATCTTACGTCTGAAGAAGGCATTCACAGTGGTTTATCTAAATACAAAAGCGTTCGAATAACTGTTTAGAGCGAAGGCAACAGGGCGTCAAGCTATAGGCAATAAGCCGTAGGCGAGGGCAACAGGGCCTTCAAGCCCTTCAGGGTCAGAGCCCGTTATTCGTGTGAAAGTAATGATCCTAAACGGCCTCCACCGTCTGAAAACAGCCTCCCCCGGCCCTTTCGAACGCTCCAAAAGGTAGAGGGACTCTGAATATGGCCCTCGAGCGTCTCTAGCGCTCTTGGTGCCACCGCCTTCTTATTATTGCTTGGAGACGCGCGGCCGCTCGAGATCGATAAATTCGAGAGTGTACCACGTAAAACGTAGCCTTCCAGCTGACGACATCATTAGAGATACCCTCTTTAGAGCAGCTCCTACCCGCCATAATCCTTACGCCCCATATACCCCATCCCACTGGTGGCTATAGGGGCGCCGTTTTGGGTGTTTAACCCTAATAGGGCCGAAACCCTACTAGGCATTCCTAACACTTTACGTAAGAAGCCTATTCTCGTGACAGTCCAGAAGGCATATTCAAGCGTCACTTAGTTACCGAAACGTTAACCACTTATTAAAGCTATCACAAAAGGGAAGGTCCCTTAAACTCTTTCCAGGCTGTTAGGATAGCCTCTCAAGGTCGGTACTTTGACCGCTATAGGTATACAGCCTGAACGACGTTATTTCGAATGTTAACTTCACTCTATAGCCTAGCTTTACCAGAGGCTCCTTATCCAGGCTCTCAAGCTTTCTCCACCCCCCCAGATATATTAAATAAAGTATTAAGATGTAAGGTATATCTGAAAAGAGGTATTTAGAGTAACTACTATAGGCTGAGTCTATCGATATTACTGAAGGAGCGTCTTTTCGTAGGCAGCTGATCTAAATATAGCGGAGGTAGAGAGGTAAAAAGCAGAGCGAAATTAAAAGAGGGAGAGGTTACCAGTTGAAACAGCATAGCGAGAGTCGACAGTAATATCGAAAAGTAACCTAGGGGCACCTCAAGATAAGTAGCATTATACGTACGCTGAAATTAATAATATAGAGGTATCTTAAGATAGGTGACACTATATATATATTATTAAAAAAGATCGAAAAAAGGTTCTCACAAGTATAGACTGTATGTAAATTGATAATAAAAGAGGGTGAAGTTATTAAAAATATTCAAAAACACCTTAAAAACTAGGCTAAACTGAGTTTATAACTATAAGAATATAGCGGAGGCTCCTAGTAGAAGCCTTTTTGTATTATATAGAGAGTTTGTGAGGAAGCAAAATAGCTTGTATTCTTATAGCTGAAATGCGGGATATGCGGGGTATTTAAACATTTGAAATGTAGCCTCTGGGCTGTGGCTATATACGGTTAACGTGGCTATACGTTTTATTACAAACTAATACTATCCTCAGTCTTTCTAATACTATTTTTACTTAAAAAGAATATAAAGAATTAGTAAAGGTTTTCCTTATAGTAAAACCTAAAATCTTCCTTATAAAGTTAATACTACTAATATATAATAGTAGTATGTTTTCTCTTTAAAATAAAATCCTTCTTTTTAAGTAAAAGAACTAAAACTATAAGCTTACTATTATTAATATCCTTATAAACTCTAAGATACTTAAAAAAAGCTATATTAAATAATATATATATTAAGTATATATTACTTTAGTCTGCTAGCTTATAGTATTCTTAAATCTCTTATATATAATACAATAATAATAATCCTCCAGGAGTAATATTATTACTTTTAATCAATATATTAAATAGTAAATAAAATACTTAGATTAAGAATTAACCTTTATTTCTCCTAATCTCTCTACAGTATATCTTTACATTCTTATAAATACCTTCTTTATTAATAATATTAACTTATTATCTTAACTAGAATTTATAATAATTCTAGGCTAAGAGATAGCTATTAGTAAAAGTAAGTTTATAATCTAAAGTAACTTAGTTTATTACTTTTTAACTAAGAATAAAAGAATAATTAGAAGTATACTTACCTTAGAGATTTATATTATAATTACTAATATAAACTTTATATATACTATTACTATATTTTTGCGAAAAATTATAATTTATTATAACTTTCCTCTTATTTCTATAATTATCTATACTAACTTATATTTATTATATAAGTATCTTATAAAATTTAGTATTATAAAAGAGAAGAAGCTTATAATTAATATTATAGTCTTAAGATAATTATATAAATATTAAGAACTCTAAAGAATATAGTAAATTAATAGTAAGAATAGCTTTACTAATATCTTTACTAAAAGGTTTCTAAACTATACTCTAGAGAGATTTATTAATATAAATAATATAATAGTTTATATAGAGGGATATGTTACTTATTTAGAATAAAAAGAGGAAATTCAGAAAGTTATTTAGCTAAAAGATATAGGTTATTTAATTAACTTTATCTTATATATAGAGATATAGTATACTATAGTTAAAAGGTAAAAAGGAAGTTTACCAGTATTAGTAGTATAATAACTATAAAGCTATTATAATTCTACAGTATACTAACTATATAGTATAATTTAGTAGTGGAAACTACTACTACTAGTAATAACTAGCTACTAATTATTAGCAGCTACTAGGTAATTAGTAACTAACTACTCAGAATATCTAGATTTAGCCTATATATAGCCTATAGGCTACATATAATAAATATCAACACCTTTAACTCTATTAGCATACTATATATAATAATATATATAATATACCCTCCCCTAGTGAAACTAACACTTAGCTATATTATTAATTACTTCCTTAATATACTTTATATTAGTGGGAAATATATAGAGAGAGGTAGAGGTTTCTCTAGAAAAGTTAGTATAAGTAGGAGAAGATATTTTAAAATCTTTATATAAGATTAGCAAAATAATAATAAAAAGAATTTCATTCAGAAAATTATATACTATTCAATAAAGAATTAAGGTTAAAACAGAGAAGAAAAATAAACTATATAGCTATATAGTAAATTCAATAACTTATACTAAAACCTAAAGTATTTTAGCTAATAAGAGGCTAAATTTCAAAAAAAAATTATCTTTCCTCTAACTAATTAAAACTTTACTTATATTATCTATAGTTATTATTTAAAAAATTGCAAAAGAATATAAAGAGTATTAATAGTAGTCTTAAAGAAGTTTTAAATAAAAGAATTTATCTTTAAGTTTATTTATAAGGTATATATTAAAATGGGCGCTAGCTGCTTAGGCTGGAATAACTAAATAAATAAAATAAAATAACCTCCCCTAAGTTTAATCCTTTGGTAATGGAAAATAGGGGGAAAAATCTAGAAAAATATGTTAAATCAAGAGCGTTATATTCGCAGATCTATGGTGTAAATAGCGTCTCAATCGCAAAAGTAGTACTCTAGATTGTGTAGAGTAGTATAGTGTGTAAATTCTGTGTATACTACTACTATTCTTAAGTCTGACGCTGTAGATATAGGCTTATAGCCTATATATGTATACTACTTATATAATAACTGAAGCTTATAGCTGAGGCCTAGGCTTATTATAATCCTCCCCTTAGACTTATAGTAAGTTCTGCGTCGCAAGTCTAATAAAACTATCTATAGTATCTTAATTACCTCTATTCTAGCTATTCTAGTATATCCTCTTCTATTACCTTATCTCTACTAGCTAGTTTTATTTACTTATTATATATATACTAATAGTTATCCCAAAGTAGCCTTTAGACTAACTGCAGCTATCCTCCCTATTATAGTGATTATAAAAATATATAGATAGTAAAGCTAGTAGGGATATTCTATTTAATCCAGACCTAGTAATTAATTTACTAATATATAAATTATTCTTTTATATAGTTAGAAGGTTATATAAAGTTCCATAGCCTGGGGTAATTAGCTTACAGTGGAATTTACTCTAATAGATAAAATATTAATACTGGGAGAGTATAGTAAATAGATATTAGAAATATAAATTCAGGAGGATTATATAAAGGAGGTCTAACCCTTAAGCTTTACTAGACTATTACTAAAGAGGTAAGATTAAGTTATTAGGATCTACTTTAGGCTATTTACTATAGTTTTAATGTTATTTTTTTATACTCTAACGTAGTTAACTTTTATAGTATATTAGGTTAGATTAGCGTTTAAGTTTATAAATACTTTTTAGAGAGTTCTAATATTAGTTATATTTTATTTACTAGAATAAAATCTAATGCCAATATTAGTATTAATATTAACGTTAGTATGGTTATTTTAGCTAGAGTAATATTAAAATATTTAGCTAGATTACTCTGAATCTACTATATCTACTTATCTTTATTAATTTTATCGTCTGAATAATACTTTATATTCTATATTTCCTATATTATTCTGTTTAGTATTAATATTAAGCTACTGGAAATAACTAAGTGAAACTCCTAAGTGAGTTTCTCTTACTAAGTAGCTAGTATACTATTATAGTTGCAGCTTCTAAGTAGGATCTAGCTAATAGTGAGGACTTCTTATATTTAGTCTAAAAGAATTATTAGTGAAACTTACTTAAGGCAGCTAGAGGTTAGTATAATATAAGTTTATCTAACTATTAAATATTATAGTTCAGCTCTACTTCTTCCTATATATAAGTTTGTAAATACGAATAGGAATGAATCTCCTAACTATTTTTATCTTTTAATATATTTCCTTAAATATATATTTTCTTATTATAATTAAATAAATACTTCTACTCTATAAAGAAAAGATAAGAATACTTTAGCTGTTAAAATCTAAAACTAACTTTTAACTATTTGAAATAGTAGAAATAGTGAAATAGTGATATTACTTTTATAGTCTTCCTCCCTAAAGCTTAGAGGAATACCCTAGAATCCAAAGTTTCTAATTTTAAGCTAGAAGAAATAGGATCTCTATAAAATATAAATAGAAAAGAAAGTATAAATAAAAACTATCTTATAAGTTTATAAATCAGTATAAGGATACTTTAGATACTAATAAGTGAGAAATCTGGATCCTAAAGTAGTATTTCAAAATATACTACCTTCTTTTCTAAACTTAAACCTAAAAGATAAATTTTAAATATAGAATCTTTTAGTATCAGATTAATAATCTTTCTCATACTTAAAAGATATACTTATCTGTAAGTTAGTAGTATAATATTATTATTACTATTACCTTCACCCGGAACTATAAGTTCCTCTATATCCTCTTTCTCCTTAATATTTATTAGTTCTCTTTTAGCTAGAAAGACTCTCCCTAATTCTAATTCTAATTTAGATCTGTAAATATCTAGATTAGTAGGTTCCCAGTATCTAGCTGGTACTTAAATAAACTTTTATAAGTAGTTTCTACTATAGGTTAAATTTTAAATCTCTTCTCTAGATAGGGTTGCTAGTCTATATAAGGAAGAATCTAGTATATATAATAATATATAAAAAGGTTTAGTTTATTAGTATTTAAGCTTATACTCTAATAATTTATTAATAGTCTACTTTATATTATAAACTAATATAACATTTCTAATTTTCAGTCTATTATCTTAAAAAATATTAGCTTAATAAATATTAAAACTATCTATAGTTTTCTTATATTAATCTGTAATTATTTTTATAGTATTCTCTTTATTTTTCTCCAGCTAAGTAAATATCCTAATTTATAGTTATAATTCCTCCTCTTTTATTTATACTAACATCCAGTCTAAAACCCTCTATATAAATATTAGTGTCTTAATTAGTGTAATTACTTTATATTTATATTTAAGGTAGAAGGGGGTATATCTTATTAAGGTTTAAACTATTATCCAATCTATAAATAATACTGTAAATAGTAGGGAGTAAGGATCTTTATTATTATTCCCTATTATTTATACTAATAAAATATAGAAAATTAGCTAGTAACTAACTTTAATAACTTTATTAGTCTGTAGGTTATAAATAGAGATAATCTATCACTTTATACTATACTACTTATTAAATTTAATAATATATTACTTATTCTCAGGATTATTATTAATAATAAGTATACTATAGAGACTATATTATATAATAATTTCTTCCCACAGGAACTTTACAATAACTTTTAATATTATTCTATTTAACTATTATGCCTCTAGCTATCCTGTAAAAATATCTCTAGTTTTAATAAGATATTACTTACCTACTCTCTGGATATTTAGATTAATATAACTAAATAAATATTTTTACAGAGTTATGAAGCTATAAAAATTACTAGTATATTAAGTTTAATATAATTAACAGTCTAGATAATACTTCACTACTTTACAGACCTCTTTATATATATTTATCTAGTAATATTAGTTAGTAAACTTACAAAAAACTACTTCTTAGCTACAGTACTTACTTTTATTATATACTATAATAATAAGCTTCTGATAAATTGTGGGATTATCTTCTACTTACTATAATATCAGCTTATACAGAGTAGCTCTAGTGAAGAGTAGTTAATTATATAGTTAAAAAGTTAATATCTTATACTTAAAGGCTCTGAAATAGGTTAGGTTAATATTAAGTAGCCTCTTTAGAGTTACTAAATAGTAAGTAATCTGCCAAAATTTATATAATTAAGTCTGTAAATTATTCAGTATAGCGTTAGGGAGCATCAGTTCTGAATCTATATTACTACTAGTAGCTAGAGTAATATCTATATTAAAAACCTCCTTAATATATTACCTATTACTAAGAGAGTAAGCTCTATTAAAGAAAACTTAAATATTTATATTTACAAAGAAGATTTACTTATTAATTTAGTCATTAATATCCTCTTCTTCTATATTATTGATTTTATTAGAGAGTCTAAAGGGTTTCTAAGATAACCTATTAGCTGCTAAATTTGCCGTTCCACTAATATAATAAACTTTAAAGTTAAATATCCATATCCAAAATATCCAGTAAATAATAAGAATTTCTAGAAGATCTGAAGTTATACTATTAAGCTAAGCTATAAGTGTTTTTATATCTATTTCCAGTAAAAAATACTAGCTATATAGATAGTTATAAACTCACTTTAAGGTTTTTAATATACTCTAAAGTTTTTTCTTTCCTACATTATAATTAAGCTTTAGGTTTGTAAATAAACTATTTTTATAATAAGTAATAACTCTCTTCTGTTTGATAAATTATTTAAGAACTATATCCTAGCTAGTTTTATTAGTATCTACTACTAAGTAGATCTAGCCTCCCTCTTAGCTATAGTTAATAGAAATAAGTATAGAAATACTATAAAACTTATCTTATAGCTAGTTTATTACTATCTTCTGAAGGTTAAACTATTAGAAAGGAATATTCTTTTTAAGTAAGTTATTAAGTAGCTAGGTAATAGTGGAGTAGTTCTTTATCTAAACTTAATAGAAAATAGTAATATCTAAGAATAAATAGATTTTAGAGATATTATAGTATACCATCCACTTCTTAATTTTAGTGATTTTAGATTTTTCAGACTATTAGCTATATATCCTATAGATATAGCTTACAATAGTGATAGTTTCCTGTACCTATTATGACTTAGTTACTATAATAGTGCAGCTAGTAAGTTTAATATTTATTAGAATCCTATTAATATTCTGAATATACTTCAGGATATACCTATGAATACTTAAGTAATATAGGTTATCTTCTCTGTTATATATTATCATTAGTTTTTTGATTACTATATTATTTAGAAAAATTTTATAATAGTTAGGAATTAAGTTATAAAGAATCTTTACTATAATTTTTATAAATTAGGTAATAAAGTTAATATCTCCTATAAGTAAAATATAGTATTTTAGTAAACCTAATAGGGTTATAAATATAGTTAAGTTCCTACTTTTTAGGTTAAGAGGGATCTAATTATAACCTGAGAAAATATTAAGAAGGGATAAAAGTTTATATATATTAAAATCTTCTGAGAATTTATCTGCCTCAGGTGGTAACTCTATATCTTAAATTATAATACTATTAATCTTTATAGCTAAGTTAATAAGTTTTATCTTACTATCTTTCTTCCTAATAAGAAAGAAAGGATTTTAATATATAATATAGTTATACTTCAGAATTCTATTCTGAATATAAATTCTGAGGATCTTAATAATATTTTTAATTAGTCTCTTAGGGATTAAGATAGACCTTACTTATTATACTTTATATGGGATAATTTTAATTATCTATAGTAACATTACTAACTTAAGTAGCTTACTATAATAACTAAAATTATAAGCTAGATTTTATTTTTATATTTTTAGGATTTCTACTAGAAATTCTTTCTCTAGTTTATATAAGTAACTTACTGAATTTATAATTTTATTTAGATATTCTAAAGTTAGATATTCTTTAGTATTAATCTTTAAAAACTTTAGCGTAATTATATTTATAAATTGTCTTTTAGGATTACGTTTAATAATTTTCTCTACTTCTACCTATATTTTTAGCTTCTATTTAGAGTTACCCTCTAGAGTTATTCTATTAGATAGTATATTATTAATTAGGTTAATTTTCTAATTTTTTATTTTATATATTATATTAATGTTCTTAATTGGTCTTCCTTATATGTCTGCTGTTACTGTGTGTTTAGTTACGCCTGGGGAGCTTTCCTCCTGGTTATTAAATATAATATCTAATGTTACTACTACCTTCTAGCTTCTATAGTGTAAGTTTTTTTAACTTTTCTTTTTTTTACTAAAGTTTACTATACTGATAGTTTAGGTCTGTAAAAGTTATAGGGATACTTCCCATTATAAGATAGATAGTCTAGATTATATTTTCTAAGAGATATAATAATATAGTAAATCTTCTGGATTTTCAGCTTTATAGCTTAGTAAATTAAAACTTCTAAAATCTCCTGAAACTTCTTCTCTGAGTTATTAATTACTATAATAACCTCCTCGTTATTATTTAGCTATATTTAAACCTCTTTTAATATCTAGTCCTGCAGCTATAGCACGAAATCCATAAAATCTAAATTAAAGTTAGGTAGTAGTATATCTAACTCTTCCTCCTCTTCTTCCTTATATTAATTATCTCTTCCTATAAAAAAATAACTATCTGCTAATATAGAGTTATTAGTAGAGGTTACTAGTTTTCTTCTCCTATAGGAAGAGAAAAGTTATATATTTTTTGAATCTAGTTGAAACTGCCTGTATTTATAATAATGTTATAGAACCTTACTGTTAAGTTAAGCGTATAGAATAATAGTGGGATATTTAACCTATTATTTCCAGACTAAAAGATATTTATAATTTAGTTTGGAATATAATTTAGTATTATTTAAGTCTTAATAATAAATAGAGTATCTAAAACTAAATTCTTTATAATATAACTTTTAGATGTAACGGAAAATCTTATATTAGAGATATAATAGTTACCTAACTAAATATCCTCTATTATTACTCTAACGAAATTAGTTATATGACTGATATTAGTGATACTGTGGAGACTTAGTCTTATTAGAGTTATGTGGGATTATAGATTAGCTACCTATATATACTCCTCTGAGATAATATTAATTATAGAGCTTATATTAATAATTTTATAGATTTTTAGGTTTACTGGGTCTGCAAATTAAATATTAATCCAGAAATATGTTATAATAAAGTTATATACTGTTACTAGGGTTATTATTGTCTGGTTCACTATAGAGATAATTTTAATTATAGAACTTACTACCTTAATATTTATATTATAATTCTAAATAATATTACTAAGTTAGGTTTGTAAATATATCTCTCTTATGTTACTAAATGTTCTAAAGGATAGAGAAGTTGTTATTATTTATGGTTTAGTATGCTTATAATTCTAGTATTCTATCTGTTTATAGATTACTTAACTCTACTTCCTAATTTTGTTGTAGAGTCTTATAAAGTTTTTATCTGCAGGAAGAAAGATATCCTAAGTTTCTTTATTACTAAAGTAGCTATCTATAACTATTTTTGTATACTTATAGCTAACCTAAGTGTATATAGGCTAGTTATAGTAAAGTAGCTCCTTAGGAACTGAAACTTACTTACTAACTTTCTTATAATAGATATAGTATGTGAGGTTTTAATTCTCTTTACTAGTTAAGACTATGAATGTAGAGATTTTATCTTTACTGGCTTTCTAAGTAGGCTACTAGTAAGGTAGCTTCTCTATATTAAGTAGTATCTCCTTATTATTAGATATAAACTTTATTACTTTTATATCTTTAAATATCTATATAGTTACAGACTTATAGTATGTAGCGATTAGGTCTGTAAATATAGTGGTCTTTGGTTTGCGTAAGTTATATAGTAAATAGTGGTTGTTGGTTGGCTTCATCCTCTCTACTACTTTAACTTCCTTGGAAGCTATTCTCTCTGGAACTTTCTCTGAAACTGCATTAATATACTCTACTAATGTGGGGTTAATTATTATAATATCTAGAACTATATAAATATTTTCTATTTAACTTCTCTTCTTCTCTAATATTAGTTAGCTTTTCTGTAGGATTTTTATAGGGATAGATATTATTAACTAAGCTTAAATAGTTTAATGCTTATTCTGAAATCTAGTGGTAGTAAACTACTATTATATTTCACTCTGAGTATATTATTATAGTAAATTTTAGAAGTTAGTAAACTAAGTTTACCTATAGGCTAATACTACTGAAGTTACTAGAAACTACTGAAGCTTCTTAGTAATAAAGAGAAGAATTATCTTATAGTTAGATTAGTTACTAGCTTGTTTATTAAAAATAATATTACTTTTAATTCTTTCTGGGTTTTAGTGAATCTATTTAATATAATAGTAATAATTAAGTATATTAAAATAATAGATACTTTTAGAGGTATATTATAATAGCTATTAGTATATAAGTTTCTAATAGCTATCTATTTTATATTAGTAGTATAGTATGGAAGTGGTTAGTGTAAATTAATCCTAATATTTATTATTTTAATAATTAGGTTAATCTTGAAACTTACTTTCTCCTCTCCTATAAGGCTAACCTCTATAGTCTCTATTATACTAAATTACTAAATCTGTAGCATAAATTATGTAACTATTATAGTTACTTAACTTAATAGTATATAATTCTACTACTAAACTTTAAGCCTCTCTGAAATTATCTATAAGTTTTTATAAGTTAGTTTCTATTTTAGTAATAGTTATCTAGTTAAGATTTAAGTTTTTGAATTAGCTTAAAAGCTACTTGCTATTAAGGCTGAGTTTATCTGTAATTATATTAGCTTTCTTAGTAGTTTTTATAATTTTAGACTGGGAGGTTATATTTATGGAAGCTGCTAAGGTTTCTGTGGAAGCTAGCTGACTAGTTAATTACTTAAGGAGGGTTTAATTACCTACCTATTAAGTTAGTGAATACTTAAAAGAATACTAAGATATCTTAACTAGCTGAGGGATCTTATAGTGAAAATTCCTAGTGATCTCCTTAAGAGATTAAAGTAAGAATTAGTATAGAGAGATATAAATAAGATTAGTATTAAGTAAAGTGATATCCTTATAGATTCTCACTCTCTCTTAAAAGTTATTTATAGTAGTTAGGTAGTTAACTACTTCAGATAAGTTATTAGAAGCTAGATTAATACTATAATTTATAGTATAAAATTCCTTATTAGGATTATAGTTAGCTATAAGGTCTATAATACTGTAGATACTTATTAAGGCATTCCTGGCTACCTGCTAAGTATACTTATTAGTTATTATAATTTTAATAGTATGTCTATGCTGCATGCTACAGTAAAAAGAGACTTTAGTAACTATTTTATACTCTAGCTTATATAATATTTTAGATATAATTTTATAGTTATCTAGAAAGTTAGAAATGTTATTACCTATGAATTTGGAAGTATTCTCAGACTAAGAAACTATTTTTATTATTATTAGCTGAGTAGATTAAAACTTAGAGAGTATTATGAAATTCCCTATAGTTATTAGATAGTTAAATAAAGTATTAGAAATCTTAAGAGTAGACGCTTAATAGCTTTAGTCTGTATTATAGTTAGATAAAGAAGTATTATCTAATTCCTCTAGAGTATTTATTATATAGGGTTAGATCTTCTTAAAAGCTGGATTATTAAAAGATAAACTAGTAATAGTTAGCTGGGAAAGTTTGGAAGCTTTCTCCTTATTAGTGTTTAACTGTTTGGTAGTTATTATGATAAATATTATATTTTTGGTTATTTTTTAATTATTAGTATATAGTAATAAAGTAAATTTTAATATTATATAAAAAAGTAACTATCTTAATTAAGGTTAATTTCTTTAGTATTTTCTCTCTAAATTTCCTTAAGTATTCTATCTTTATTTTTATATAGAGTTAGACTTATGAATTTATTTTTCTCCTTTAGACTTTAATATTAATAATATAAGTTTATATTTTCTGTAGTTTTCTCTATCTTACTATTTTTTAGTTATAATATATTATATAATATTTTTATTACCTTTCTGTAAGTTTTCCTATCTTATAAGTAACTTATTTTTTTATTAATTTACTTCTTTTTATATTATTTTACTACCCCTTAATAAGGATTAAGTAGGATAATTTTATCAGACTTATTAGTTTTATGAGATTCTCTTTAGCTTGATAAGCTATTCTAGATTTTCTGATTTTATATGTAGTTCTTCTTTATCTTCTTTATTATATTATTATAAATTAGATACTACTTTCTAGGCTAAACTAGAAGCTTTATTCCACTTTCATAAAAAAAAGATAAATATATTTTTAAGTTCTTTATATTACTTTTAGGGTTTTTTATATTCTTACTAATTTATAGTTAGAATATAGCTGTTATTCTTTACTGTTTATTAGTATTAAGTCTGTAAATAAGTTTATTATAACTATATAGAACTTCAAAAATTCTATCTATAAGTTTTAAGGTTCTTAGTGTTATCTAGCTGGTTAAGATAATATATTATATTATGATTTTTGATTTTAATTTATTTAAGATAGCGTAAGAGTGCCTCCTTATTCTGATCTATAAGAGACTATAAAGAGATATATCTACCTCTGGGTACTAAAAAAATCACCATCAGTTACTTAGGCTGGAATAACTAAATAAATAAAATAAAATAACCTCTCCTAAGCTTAATCCTTTAGTAATAGAAAATAGGGAGAAAAATCTAGAAAAATATATTAAATTAAGAGTATTATATTTGCAGATCTATAATGTAAATAGCATCTTAATCGCAAAAGTAGTACTCCAGATTATGTAGGGTAGTATGGTGTGTGAATTCTATATATACTGCCACTATTCCCAAGTCTGACGCTACAGATATAAGCTTACAGCCTGTGCGTGCGTACTGCTTACATAACAACCAAGGCCTACGGCCGAGGCCCAGGCCCATTATAATATAAGTAGGAAGAAGCTTTAAAGATTTCTTCCTGGGGGGATATATTGAATTAAGAGAAATATATCTCTACTATATACCTTACGGAAGCATATTTATATACTTCCGAGAGGTATATAGTATATCTATAGTTTCGTACGCCATTTTAGTTCTAATAATAACAACAGAATTAAGTCAACAATAGGTAAGTAAGTTATTAATAAGGACAATAGAGCCTTTAAGCTCTTTAAAACTATAGCTATATTAATATACCTATTATTTATATAAAAATAATAATTCTAAATAGCCTCCATTATCTGAAAACAGCCTCCCCCAGCCCTTTTGAATAATAGAATAATCCAAAACAAGGTAGATCCTAAATATAGCTTTTCAGTATCTCCAGTACTCTTAGTGCCACTACCTTCATCTATTACTTAGAGATATACAGCTACTTGAGATTAAATTATAAACTTGAGAGTATACTATATAAAATATAGCCTTCCCGCTGATAAAAATATTAGAAACATCTTCTTTTTTTAAGTAGCTTCTACTCACTATAATCCTCATACTCTATATACTCTATTCCACTAGTAGTAATAGGGACGTTATTTTAGGCATTTAACCCTTATAGAACTAAAATCCTACTGGATATTACTATTACTTTATATATAAACCCTATTTTTATAATAGCCCAGAAGGTATACTTCAAGTATTAAAATATTTATTAAAGCTATTATAAAAGAAAAGTTAAACTCTTTCCAGGCTATTAGGATCGCCTCTTAAGCTTAGTATTTTAACCGCTTTAGGTATATAGCGTAAATAATATCTTTTTTAATATTAACTTCACTTTATAATCTGGCTTTACTAAGGCCCCTTATTTAGACTTTTAAGTTCTCTTCTATTCCTCCAGATATACTAAATTAAGTATAAAGATATAAGGTATATCTGAAAAGAGGATTTTCGGATATAACTGCTATAAGCTAAGTTTACCTTAGGTAAAGGAATATTTTTAAAGGTAGCTAATCTAAATATAGTTATTATTATTAAAGAGATAGAGAGACTTTAAGAGCGAAGTACAGTTAAAAGAAGTAGAAGTAGCTGGTTAAAATAGTATAGTAAGGATATCTGAGAGATATCCTCAAAAGGTTAATAGTAACGTTGAAAGAGATATATAGAGGTATCTTAAGATAAGTGGTACCACATATATATTAAAAAGATAAATCGATATCAATATAGAAAAACCTTAAAATAGATAGCATTATATATATATTTGAAAAAGAATCGAAAAGAGGTTCTTATAAGTATAGGCTGTATGCAAATTATTAATAAAAAAGATAGTAAAGATATCTAAAAACACCAAAAGTAAGCTAAACTGAACTTAAAACTATAAGAATATAGTGGAGGCTCTAGTCAACGCCTTCTTACATTATATGGAGGGTTTATAAGGAAGCGAAACAGCTTATATTATTACGGCTGAAATGTAAGATATGCGGGGTATCTAAACCCTTAAAACGTAGCCTTTAGGCTATAGTATATACTATTATTAACGTGGTCCACATGTTTTCACAAATCTCTATAATATAATATAATATTATTATAACTCCTTTAAACTATATAATTTGGAAATATATTCTTTTTAAATTAAAATTAAAAAAGTAAGAAGCTTTCTTAATTCTAAAACACCTTTTTACTATATAGTGATATTAAAAAACTGTAATCTGTTACTAATCTTTATATACTTCTTGGAAACCTATTTAGGTAAATATATCTAATAGTTAGCTCTTACCTTATAAATTCTATAGATACACTAAAGCTAAGAAACTATTTAAATAGAAGAAATCTCAGATAATATATATAGTTAGTTAATTTAATAGCTAATAAATAGGAAAGATATTTATTATAAAAGAAAGATAGAAGTTTATCTTTATTATAGTTATATTAGTTCAATCGTCAGGATAATTGTATACTATACGTAATCTCATCGTATAGATACAAACTGGTATTCTGGTTATCAGTTATTATTATTACTATATTATATAGCATATAGCGTTATATAAAGCTCTAGATCTACAGTATAGTAATTACTTACTAATTACTATACCACTAAGCTATAACTAGCGCTGAATACTAAATATCTATAGCTAGTAAGCTATAGAGGATATACTATTATATATATAATAGTATATATAATTACTATATATCCTACCGTATAGTATAACTAATACTAGTAACTTTTCCTTTTATCATATATCCTAATATCTATCTATTTATATAAGAAATAGTATCTTTTATAATCTACAGTCTTTTACCTAAATAATATCTAAATATCTATTTTTCTACTTTACTTAAGTTACTTATTCCTCTATTTAGATAGTTATATAGTTTAAATTAATAAATCTCTTAAGAGTATAGTTTAGAGTGCTTTTTATAAAAGTATTAGTAATATTATTATCTCCGTTAATCTACTATATCTCATAGAGCTTATAATACTTATATAACTACCTTAATAATACAATATCAATTATTAAATACTTCTCTTTAGTAATATTAAGTTTTATAAGGTACTTATAAAGTAAGTATAAGTTAGTATATATAATAGTTAGAATCTAAGGAAGCTTTTAATACTCAAGAGTTTTCTTAAGTAATATAATTATAGTATAGATAAAATTTATATTCGCTACTATAATATAGATCTCTAAGGTAAGTATACTTCTAATAACTTTCTTATTTTTAGTAAATAAGTAGTATATAAGATTACTATAGAGATTAAACTAGCTATTACTAACTAAGTTTCTTAGCTTAAGATTATTATAAATTCTAGTTAAGATAAGAGGTTAGTATTATTAGTAAAAAAGCTATTAATAAAAATATAAAGATATATTTTAGAGACGTTAAGTAATATAAAGTTAAGATCTCAGTGAAGATACTTTATTTACTATTTAAGCTATTTATTAAGTATAGTAGTATTATAACTTAGGGATTATTATTTTTATACTATATATAAGAGGTTAAATAAAACTTCCAGTTAGTAAATAGAGGTAAGGTATATACTATATATACATTATTTAATATATATTTTCTTAAGCACCTCAGACGTAATATATATATTAATAAGGACTAGCTTTTACCCTTAGTATTTTTAGTATAGATAAAGGTAATTACTATAGAGTAGTAGGATACCTCTATTAAATATAAGGAATATAAGTTCTAAAAATATAATCTTAGACTTTACCTTAAATAAGATTTCTTTAAGCTTCTTATCCTCTTAGCGAGAGAATACTATATTAAAGAGACTGAGAATATCATTAGTTTATACACTAATAAGACTGAAGATCTTATTTAAAATATATAAAATAAAGAGGTATAAATTATATATCAAAATTTAGTATAATTCTTCCTTATATTATATAAAGTAAGTTTCCCACTAGTAAATTCCAGCCTCAGTAAAGCTATAAAGTAGCTTAATAATAATTATTATAATGTCTAGAGAATACTGCTTTTTAAAGTATAAAGGTAATTTAGCTATAATATACTTTATAAGCTTCATTTTAATTTAAATATAAGCTTAAGTAATATTATAAAGCTATATTAATATATTCTTATATTTAAGGAAAGCTAAAATTATAGTTAAAATTAACTATTAGCTACTTTACTGAATTATTAGTAATTATATTAAAAAAATTTAAATTTACTATAGTCTCTTAAATTTGAAATTATAAATCTTAACTTCTTATATACCTTATTAGTATCCTTATTTTTAATTTTATTAATAATATAAAACTTGAAGTATTTATAGTGCTAATAGAGAATAAGGTTATATTAAATAATCTTTATAATATTATTATTAACAATATTCTCAACCTACTTTTTAATTCACTTTTTAAATAGTAAGTTAAATATTAAAATTATATTTGTTATATAGAAAGTAAGTAAGAATACTAAATCTAGCTACTTTTTAGCTATAAGGTATACTATAAAATAAAACTTTTAGCTAAACTTTAGAGGTAGTAAACTAACTATATACCTATAGGTTATAAAACTTAGACATATTAGCTTAATTTAAGAAATTTAAGGTTAAAATAGTAAATTACTAACTACTTAAGGAGGAAGGATATTATTATCTCTCAAGATAGAGGTAGTATAAGATATTAACTATATATTTAGAGTCTTAGGAATACCTATAGATAAAATTAAAGTAATTATATAGAATTATAAACTTCTATTTACTACTTAGTTACTTAGAGATCCTTAGTTTAGCTAAAGATTAATATATAAAACTATAAATACTAGCTTTTATAAAGTTATAATTATAGCTATATTTTTATTAATCTCTCGTTTATTACTTTTAAAATTCTATTCTATATTTATTAATTAAAACTCTTAAGATCTATAAAGTAACTTAAGAATATAAGTTTTACTATAAGTAATAATTAAAGGATATAGCTCTTACTAGTCTTTTTTCTCTTATTATATATATATAAAAATCTAAAGTGGAAGGATTATTATATAAGGGGTATTAGGATTATTATATATTACTAAAATAATATTAATAATATATTTAGTATACTTATAGTAAATTTCCTCTATAGTTTTATATATAGCTTAAGCCTGGGTAATAATATTTAGGGAGGAAGCTAAATCTTCTATAAGGTATAAATATACACTAAATATAAATAGTATAAATATAAAGGTATTTAGATTAGTAATATTATTAATTACTTTATATACTATCTAAAAGGATACTTCTTAAGTAGTAGTGGGAAGCTCTATATAGTAAACTTTATATATATATAATATAGTGTGAAAGGCTGGACCTAAGCTTATTCAACCGGAAGGTGGCGTAAAATACTATTTATTTAGAACTAAGGAGTAAAAGAGAAGCCTTCATAGATATATAGAAAAGTCTGTATATATAATACTATATAGAGCCTACTGAGGCTCCACCCGGGCGAGGAAGTTAACTTTAGATATCTAGATATAACCTTAGCTAGATATCTAAATATAGTCTATAATATTACCTTCCTCCTCTCCAGCCGCTACCCAGTTAGAGATTATAAATTAGATCTCTATTATTATCTATAATTAGCCTATATATTACTTTATACTGCTCTAGAGCTATTATATCTATAATAATATTAATAAGTTTCTATATAGAGTTTATATATTCTTCCTATTTAATAAGAACTTCTTATTAATATCTTCTTCCTACTTAATATATCCTTATAGTAAGAATATTTTTAACTAGCTATTTAACCTCCCTATTATTATCTACTAATAGTAGTAGCTAACTATTAATTATAACCTACTTAAGTAGCAGATTAGTAGTAACTCTTTAGAGTAAATTTATATAAAACTATAAGTAAATAGATTCTAAAGTATCCAACTTTATAATATACAGTAAAAAGATCTTTATTATTATATATTTATAATATAGCTAAATTAGCTTTCAGCTTAATTTTAGTAACGTATAGTTAAATATATTTAACTATATCTTATTACTAACTTAATATTAATCTGCAGGAGACTAGATCTTATTTACTTAAGCTTCTAATTTCTACTAGATAATAACTATCTCTATATAGATATATATTATTACTAACTATATTCTCTTAACTAACTAATAAGCTATAGCTTCACTACTATTAAGTAGTTCTACACACTCCTTAGTAACTAAAATAAAATTAATATAATATTTATAATCTATAAAGAAAAATATAGTCTCTATTATACTATATTACTAGTTATAAAAAAGTAACTATATAATAAGTAGTAGGTTATTCTAATTATCCTGAAACTAATAAGTAAATATCCTTAAAACTACTTAGATCTCCTAATTATACTATTCTATAATCTTATTAATTTATAACTAGTAACTAATATTTAATAGATATATAATACCTATTAACTTATAGAACTTTTTTTAGAAGTAACTTACTTAATTAGATTCTCTATTACTCATAATAGAGTATAATATTCTATAGAATCTATAGTAGTAATTAAGAAACTACTAAATATATATTTCTATCTCTATTATATTTATCTTCTCTAATATAAAAATCTTACTTAATTAATTAATAGTAACCTAGAAATAATAGCTATTTTATCTTTTTATAAGAAGTAAGTTAGTAATAAAATCTATTAATAAATTAGAATATAATTAGTTAGATATTAGTAGGAACTTTAGGAATCCTTTTTTAGCTTACCTCTAAATATAAATATCTCTATTTATATTATAATTATATATGGGAGGGGCCGATAGCTTGCTCTCTATTGCGACTATTAGTGGACATATTACCCCCTGAAGTATGACTTTAGCCTTTCCACTCCCCCGCTAACTACTACAGCCAGCCCCAAGTTAATCCAGGCCTGAACCCCTCGCAGCTATAGCAGCTAGTATACTTACCCCGCATTAACTTTTTTGCAGATAACAAATAACTAATAACTCCTTCTATATCAACCTTACGTCCTTACACCCTCACGCCCTCACGCTACGCACGATTTAAATATCTTAAGAAATTTAATTACTACTAACTATAGCTACTCTATTTAAATACTTATTATAACCTTTATATCTATAACCTTAATATCCTCCAGACTATACCTTACTCACCCCCGAGACGAAATTTCACGCCCCTAATATAAAAGTTTTCCGCTATTAATATGAAAGTTCTCCGCTACTAATATAAGCTAACTTACGATCTCCACGCAAGCGTAGTGGAATTCAGCTTGCTCTTATTAGCAAACGATCTTAATATATTAATTAAGTGCAGTTAATATATAAATAATATTAGTATAAATATAGATATTTTTAGTGTAGCTATATAGTATCTAAAACTCCAGTAATTATAATACTGTAATATTCTAAGGTATCTAGTAACTTATATAGTATATTAATATTAGGATACTCTCTGATTAATAACTGGTCTCTGAAATTATTAGCTTAATGTAGCAGATTGTGGGATAGCTAGATAATTTTCTTCTGAATATCTAGAGTCTGCCTGTTAATATTAATATTTATAATATTACTTAAGCTTTTTAGGAGATATTAATATCTCCTATTATAGAGGTTATAAAGGAATATTTAGAATCCGCTATTATATTACCCTAGTTGCGGGTAGCTATATAGATTTAAAGGGAATTCCAGTTCTATCGTGAAGCGCTGAGGATAGTTTGGATATAGAAGAGCGATGGATTATAGAATACTTGGCTCTCAGCCTTTTGTTTTATCCCATCTTCAAGAGGTTCACAAAGGTTCTCAACCCTACGACCTTGGTGGTTACTTTCAGCTACTACAGATTATTACTATAAGGTCTTCCTCTGCTGTAGGGTTGAATGTCACAACCGGGGGCATAATTGTCTACGACAATAGGTAATTTTATTACCGTTTAAACCAGTTGTGAGCCAGCATTGGCATGAATGCTGTTGCTGGGTACATTTTACAGTTAGAACCACATATAGGGTGAAGAGCTTAGATACCACCACAGGTATAGAGCAAAAGTAACCAAATTATAATTATATATAAATTAGTAGATACTTTATAACTATCCAGATTAATAAACTTATTTACTTATAATCTCTAGTATACTATTATATCCTAAGTAACCTATAGGGGAGAAATTATATAATTTCTATACTAACTTAATTCTAAATTTATTAAGAAAGTTATTACTCTTTTTACTATTTAGTACTTAAAACCTCTCTCTAAAAGTAAGTTATTTTAATATATTAATAATATACTTAGTAATCTAAATTTTAATATAAAAGTTAGGAAAGAAATCACATTCTCCCTACTAAACTACTTTAAAAATCTATTAATATAAAGAGTTTCTCTTAGTAGTATAATTCTATATCTCTTATAAGTCTAATCTTCCTTTAAAAATCTAAATACTAATAATATCTATATATCCTACCTGGAACCTTATAGGGATAATAATATCTAGAATAATCTATATTATCTATCTTTATTACTTCTTATTATTCTACCTTTTAGGAGTATCCTATTCCCTCTAGGAGAGAATATTAGAAGCTACTACCTAAATACCTAACTAATATTTAAAGTAAACATTATACTTAAATAACTTCTCTACCTACTAGCTTTACCTCTCTATAAGCTATTATTTCTTTATAAAATATTTAAGATTTTTATAGTTAGTAAGAACCTTAGACTTCCTAGTATTTTACAGCTTTATTTTCTACACCTATAAATATTCATATATTATAAAGAGTTCCTTATTATAAATTAAGTAATTAAACTCTACAGAAATCAGGCGTTAGGAGTAGAAAGCTACTAAATACCTTACTTCAGCTTTATTAATCTAGGTTAATATACCTCCTAGAGTATACTCTAAATAATCTATCTCTATTATTATTAGAATATTAAAGTTAAATATCCACAGAACTAGTTCTATAGTAAAACATTATTTTAGTATAAAGAAAACCTCTTACTACTCTAGTCTCTAGTTAAAAAAAACTAACTTCTAAATTAAGTAGTTTAAAAATTCTATAATAATATTATACTAAAATATAAAAATTTATAGTAGTTTATAAACCTAAAAAAACTATAAATACCTTTCAGTAAGTTAGAGAGAAGCTAGTTAGTAATAACTTCTAACTTCTCAGAATTATAAGAGAGACTCTTTCTAGTTAATATAATAAACTTAATATACTTAACTATAGTAACTAAAACCTTATACTTCTTAGGATCTAACCTAAAACTTATATTAATAAAATAGCTTAATATCTAGTAAACCTTCTCTTTATATTCTTTTTATAAGCTACTAATATAAATAAGGATATTATTAATATATACCATAATAAAATTATATAGAAACTATTATAAGTAGCTATTAATATGTTATTAAAATATAATAGAAATACTAATAAATCTAAAACAATATACTATCTATTTAAAAAAGCTATAAAATATCTAAAAAGCTATTTTCTCCTAATCTATTTTATTAATTCTGATCTTATAGAATATAATAATAATATTAAACTTAGTATATGAGTAAGTAATAATAACCTTCTAGAGGGTTTCTAATATAAAGAAGAAGAGATAGTAATCCTTCTTTATAATTATATTAAAAACTCTATAATCTATATAGAAATATATTCCTCTATTTAGCTTTCTTATAAAGAGGATTAAGATATTAGTAGAGAAGTTACTTATTTTAATAAATTCTTTATTAAGTAAATTCTCTAGAGTTTTTTTTAAATATTAGAAGCTCCTCCTATAATATACTATAGAGAGATCTCTATAGGAGGTCTAGTTTCTATTTCTTATTATTAGGAATTAATAGGATATAGTAGTTTATTTCTTGTTAGCTGGAGGGTAGTTAATATACTAAATCTAAATAGAAAAGATCTAGAAATTCCTTTACGATATTTATAAAAATATAATCCCTTAAATCTACCTCTACCTTTAAGGTTAATATTTTCTTAATATCTATCAGACTAATAGATATAATTTAGTAGGAACTTAATACTTGACTAATATACTATATGGTATACTAATAAATAAATATAAATAAATTAGTATTAAGTAGCTAAGCTAACTGGATCTTCTTAAACTATACTAGCTTATTTTAATATTCTAAATATATTATTATACTGCTTTTCCTATATATTATCTATTAAGCTTTAATATTATAAATAATATAATTATCCTCTATTTATAGCTATTTAAGATATAAAAGTAACTATAGGCTCTCTATGATATAGATATAAATCTTCTATATATAACTACTAACTTCTAGAGTTAGAATAGCTACTTCCTAAGTATTACTAAGTAATAACTTAGTAATATATCTCCTTATCTATCTTTTTAACTTATTAACTAGTAGGAAATAAAATTTCTTTATAAGAGAGATATTAATAATAATACAGATATTATAGTCTATATTAATAAGTATATTAATAGAGCAATCTCTATTAATTCTAGTCTGAATAGTAATTAACTACTAGTTACTTATTTATTCCTTTTTCTATTATTTCTCCTATCTTATTATTTCTACCTCAGTTAGCTTTAGAGTTTAACTTCACTCTAAAGTTACTTTTTTTCTAAATTCTTACTATTACTAAGTAGGATAATATTATCCCCCTAGTTATCCTCAGTATAATCTGGAGTAGCTATAGTTTTTATAACTTTTATATTAATCTTCTTATACTTTTAGGCTCTATAGTTTCTATAAATATAACTTTTCTTACTATATTTAAAATATTAGTAAATATTCTAATAGTTTTTAGAGTATTTTTTAGAAGTAGAGGAGAAGCTACTAAAACTTTAATATTATTATTACTTCTTAATTATCCTAATTATTATAGTATTACTTTCTATATTATAAGTAGTAGGTCTCTAGTGGGGTAGTTAATAATATATTAATATCCTTTTTATATATTTAAATTTCTAAGTTATATTTTAAATTTTAGATAATTAAAATTTATACTCTATAGGGAAGTTAACTATAATAAATAACTCCTTAAAGTGGGAGAGTAGAATAACCTCTAATAGAGAAATCTAAACTATATCTAACTATATATACCCTCTAGTATTAGCTAGAATCTTTTTAAATTAAGATAGAAAAATAGTTAGATATTTATTTTTCTTCTATCTGAAACTCTATAGCTAAATAATAGCGTAAAGCTAACTATTAGGATCCAGATAAATTCTATCTAGATAACTTATAAAATTATTTAGATTATAAAAGTTCTCTAATCTTCCTATTATATAGAAAATTTTAACTACCTACTAAAAACTAAAGTTTAAATAGGAGTAAATTAAGTATTAATATTACTAATTACTATTAAAAAGTAGTAATTAATCTTAAGTTTAATTTTTATCTGTTAGGCTTATACTTAATATTCCTTCTATTTACCTAAAAACTTTAGAGGTAGGGGAAGAAGTTTCCTCTAGTAGTTAGCTACTAATAGAAATATAGTAATATTATTAACTCTAAAAGTTATTATTCTAATAGATATTATTCTGGAGGTTACTAAAATATTCTAATATAAACTAGAGGAATTTATTATAATAGCTACCTAAAAGTTACTACTTATTATAGTATCTTATTTTACTAACTTATATAAAAGCTTATTAATCCTCTAGTAGAGAGAGCTTAAAATATATTATAATTACTACTAAAATAGTTTACTTATAGAGTTACTACCTATAGGAGTATCCTGGGAGGCTTCAATATCCTCTATTATTCTTTATATTAATTAGTTAGTTACCTATTATATAATATTATATCCTAGGAGCTATATTTAACTAGATTATATACTTAACTAGTAGGAAGCTATATTCTACTTAGTATTATCTATATAGTGAATAAAACTAAATTCTAAATATATGAAAGACTGGACCTAAGCTTTTTTACCCGGAAGGTGGCGTAAAATACTGTTTATTTAGAACTAAGGAGTAAAAGAGAAACTTTTATAAGTACGTAGAAAAGTCTGCATATATAATACTATATAGAGCCCACTAGGGCTCCACCCGGACAAGGGGGTTAGCTTTAGATACCTAGGCATAGCTCTAGCCGGACATCCAGACATAGCCTGTAATATATAGAAATATATAGTAGTACTTAACTTAACTAATATTATTATATATCTTAATAAATATAATATAAACTATTAATTCTACAGTTTTTACTTCTAATCTGAAGCTTTCAGATTAAGAAATTATATCTATATTAATAATAATAAAATTAGGAGAGTTTTAGTATATTATAATCTAATATACTTTAAAAGCCTTCTGTATTACTTTTACTAATAAGTTAGGTAAAAATTAAGTAATATTAAATATTATAGTAATATTAATAATATAAAGTATATTATAGTTATTAATATAGATAATATTAATAATAATCTTAAAATTAAAATTAATATCACTCTACATAGTAAATTAGAAGTATAAGGAAGCTATATTATATATTTAGTAGTAGTAGTAGTATCTCTTAACAGTTTTAGAAGTATACTATTTAACTAGATATTCCACCTTAATAAGGATATTATAAAGATATATTATAGCTAGATATCTAAAATAATAGTAAAGCTTCTATATTTCTATCTCTATAAGGTATATAGAGGTAATTATTCTCTCTTTATTAAAGAGTATCTATAGATACCTTTATTTTCAAATAATAAGTACAATTCTTTTACCTTAGTGGAGCTTATTATAGATATTATTAAATATAATATTAAGGTAATTTATATCTATAAGGTATAGAAGGAAGGATATAATATAAGGAACTATACAAAATATAATAATACTAAGTAGTATAAATATATTAACTATTTTAAATATTATGATAGATATAGCTTCTCTAAAGTATATTATAATTAGTTTATTTTATAGTAATATAAGAATAATAGAGAAAATAACTAACTATTTTAATATAGTAAACTAAAAGTATCTAGTAGTTAAGAAGTTAGTAATATTTAAGTTAGGTAGAATATCTTGAAATATAGTATTTAAATAGTAGTTCTTAAATATAAAGATATATATAGGGATAGTAATATTATTTATAAGTTTACTGCTAGTAGTAATACTTTTAGTAAAAATATAGACTACTACTTAATTTTAGAGGAGTTTAGTAATTTTACCTCTATCTAAAATAATAAGTTTCTTACTGTAAAATAATGTAAAAAATATCTTTAGGGTAAATTTTATAAAGTAACCCTCCTTAAGGTTAATACCTATCTAATATTATATAATAATATCTTTATTAATATTAACTTCTAGTAGAGCTTTAAGGTTATTATTATTAAGGTTATTAATATTTTTATAGTTTATAAGGAAGGTTTAGTATATTACTATAGAATATACCTTAAAGTTAGTAGTTAATTTATATCTACTAAATAAGATATATCTTTCCTTAAAAGTATATTTTATAAATAAATAACTAAGTTTACTATATATATAGTATTTTTAATTAGTATAGTTATATATAGATATTAGAAGTAAGTAATAGCTAACTGGAGCGTAAAGCTATATATATATATATAAATATAGCTATAATCTTAAGGGTTATCTTAAGGTAAGTTATATATATAATTAGTCCAGAATTAGTCTCTAGCTACACTTTAGTAATTATCTCTATTATTTTATATATATTATATCTTTTAGATTAATAAGATATTACTTATAGTAGATCTTAATAAATTATAGAGACTTTAGAAAGTTACTATAAGGCTAAAGAAAACTAATTAATATTCTAGTATACTATAGTATATACTTATAAGCTAAAGGCGGAGAATATTAACTATTTAGATTTTAATAGAGAAAGTTTTTTTAGATATATATAAACTTTAAGATTAGAAGCTTAAAAGCCTTCTTTTTACTTTTATTAGAATTCCTAGTAATAATATTTTAAAACATAATATTTTGCTAGTTAGAGAGATAAAGCTATTAGTTCTTATTATTCTTAAAGTAATCCTTAACCTTTTAGATTACTTATTTAAATATAAGATCAATAATTAAGTTACTTAAGTAGTTAAAGTAAAACTTAAGAATATTATCCTTAAGTATAATTAAAAAACACCTTACTTATATATACTATAGGATATTAAACTTAAAGTAGTAATTATAGAATATATAGAGTTTTAACTTAAGGATATTATAGAGGCCTCCGCTATATTTTATACTCTTATTATATAACTTTATAAGGTTTATAGTATATTTAGCAGATATAATATTAAAAGAGATAGTAATAGTAATATATAGGGGGTATTCTTAGTATCTAGGTTAGTTTCAGCTCTAATCTTAATAGCCCTCTTAGTATTAGAGAGGCTTTAAGATAGTTAAATAGGAGGCTAGTAAAACTATTAGTTATAATAAAGGTCTCTCGCCTGAGGCTATATATATATAGACTAATTAGTTTAGCGGCGGATATTACTTTTTAACTGCTTATAGTAAGAATATTGTTAGTGGAGTATTTTTAAACTTTAGCTAAATATTATAGAGAAGTAGTGTAAAATCTAACTTTACTATTATAAAGTTATTAAGTTACTTAAAATACCTCTTAAGGTTAATCCTAAATAGGCTATACTATTTATTAATATTATTAATGTTTCTATAGATTTATAATATAAACTTCTTTTACTAAGTAAGTTAGTGTAAAAATATCTAAATCTAGTTGCCACTTATATGAATTTTAACTTTATAGGTGATAGGGTAGTCTCTAAATTAGTAGTTAATATAGGGACTAACTAGTTACTAAATTTTCATAAGTTACTTTTTAAAGTTACCTTTAAATATCTTAAAAGGTTTTAGGTTATAGAAACTTAAGTAGTTATAAAAAGCTACCTAATATTATTAGTAGTATAATAGCTATAGAGCTATTGAAATAGGCGTTAGCTGCTTAGGCTGGAATAACTAAAATAGATAAATAAAATAAACTCCCCTAAGTTGAATCTTTTAGTAATAGAAAATAGGGGGAAAACTCTAGAAAAGTATGTAAAATAAAGTATACTATATTCGCAGATCTATAGTGTAAAGAGCGTCCAAATTTTGAAAGTAGTATGTTAGATTGTGAAGGGTAGTATAGTGTGTGAATTTTGTGTCTCTTACTACTATTCCTAAGTCTAATGCTATAGATATAAGCTTATAGCTTATATATATATACTACTTATATAATAACTGAGGCCTATAGCTGAGGCCTAGGTTTATTATAATTCTCTCCTTAGACTTATAGTATACTCTATATTATAAGTCTAATAAACTTATCTATACTATCTTAATTACCTCTTTTTTAGCTATTCTAGTATATCTTTCTCTCTTATCTTATTTCTACTAGCTAGCCTTATCTGTTTATTATATATATACTAATAGTTATCCTATAGTAGCCTTTAAACTAATTATAGCTAACCTTGCTATTATAGTAGTTATAAAAAATATAGATAGTAGACCCAGGTGGAGTATTCTACTTAATCTAAACCTAGTAGTTAATTTACTAGTATATAAACTATTTTTTTATATAGTTAGAAAGTTATATAAAATTCTATAGCCTGAAGTAATTAGCTTATAGTGGAATTTACCCTAGTAGATAGGAAACTAATACTGAAAGAATATAATAAATAAATATTAGAGATACTAATTTAGGAGGATTATATAAAGAAGATCTAGTTCTTAAGTTTTACTAGACTACTACTATAGAGGTTAAATTAAGTTATTAGAATCTACTTTAGGCTATTTACTATAATTCTAATGTTATCTTCTTATATCTGAATATAGTTAACTTTTATAGTATACTAGGCTGGGTTAATACTTAAGCTTGTAAATATCCTCCTAATAGTTATAATAGAGCATTATTAAAAACTAGTAATAAGTATCTAAAATATTAGTAGTTATTTTAAGTCTATATTACTAATTATAAGGGAGGGTTTCTATAGATATTAATATAGAGTCTAAAGTATTTACTAATAGTTAACTTCTAGTGTCAGACTAAGGGAACCTTATCTAGTTATTAATACTACTTATTAGATAAGTATTATAGAGAGTTAATAATATTAAGAATTTTATTCTAAATAAAAACCTTAGATTATTCTACTACTTAAAAACTATAAGTAAATAAATTATACTGAGAGTTTATAGATATAACCTAAACGTTTACCTATAGTAGCTTAATTATATTTAGTAATATACTAACGCTAAGATAGAATTATAATAGTTAGTTTACTACTTTAATTAAGTAATTATTACTAGAGTCTTTTTATATAGAGTTAGAATAGTAGACTCTACTTATAGTCTAATTAACTATAAGGTTTACTTAGTATATATTACTATTACTAATAAGGAATATAGTAATATCTGTATTTTATAGGTTAGTTATTAGGTTACTTACTTCTTTCTAACTATATTTAAAAAGATTACTATTAATATTATAGCTACTTTGTAAATATTATAAATTAGCTATTTTAGTAGATTAATAGATAGTAGGGTTTTCTTATAAACTTATATAAAAAAGAGTATCTAGTTTCTGTAAGTCTAAGTACTCTTCTATCTATAGGATACCTTCAGTATTATATAGATTAATACTATCTTTAACTATATATTATTATATTACAGGATCTTAATAGTTAATTCCTAGATTTATATTATAGTAACTTAGGAAATAGCTCTATAAACCTTTACTATCTTTATACTCATTTTTTATTATAAGAGAGCGTTTATTATTTAGTATAAGCTTTATTCCTCTACTGAGTATATTAATAACTAGCTTTAGTTGATTAGCTTTAAGGAAGTAAGGTTCTCTATTAATCCTCTAATTATAGAGGCTAGGAATAATATAGAGTAATCTTTCTATATTTCTATTTCTTTACTTACAGCTTCCTAGAGGTATTTATAGAAGCTAACTAATTTATACTTCTAGAAGCCTATTTCTATAGATAGTATACTAAATTATATTACAGACTGATTTTAGTAGAGGATTAAGTTTAATAAGTAGCTATAAGGTCTATAAATACTTTTTGGAGGGTTCTAGCGTTAGTTATACTTTATTTACTGGAATAAAACCTAATACTAAAGTTAGGATTAATATAGATATTAATGTGGTTATCTTAGTGAAAGCAATATTAAAGTATTTAGCTAGGGTATCTTAAATCTACTATATCTATTTATCTTTATTAACTTTATTATTCGCGTGATACTCTATATCTCATTCTTCCTATATTACTCTATTTAATACTAATATTAAGCTACTAAGTATAGTTAAGTGAAACTTTTAGGTAAGTTTCTCTTACTAAATAGCTAGTATATTATTATAATTATAGCTTCTAAGTGGAATCCTACTAGTAATAAGAACTTCTTATATTCAGTCTAAAAGGACTATTAGTAAAGCTTATTTAGAGTAACTAGAAGTTAGTATAATATAAGTCTATCTAGTTATTAAACACTATAGCTTAACTCTACTACCTTCTATATATAAGGCTGTAAATATTAATACTGAAATAAACCTTCCTTTATATTACCTATTAGATTATTATATATTATAGTATTATATATAGTTTTATTATTAGTTTATAAGAAAACCTATCTATATTAAAATACTACCTTATCTATAGAGGAAAAGTAAAATAATAAATTACTTTTACTTATACTTTTTGCTATACTAAATTACTATTACCTAAAGGTTATTATTTACTTTAATATAGTAGACTGGAATATCTACTAAATAGTTTTATATTACTTAGGTAAAGCTTATACTCTAAATATTCTAAATTAGTTTTTCCTATTACTTAATTTAGCTAAAGAGGTTATAGAGATTAGAAAGGTAATTTAAAAACTTATCTATATTTATAGTATAGTTATTTTAGGTTACTACTAGTTAGAAGTAATTTAGTAAGAACTTTATTACTATAATACCTTCTAGTTTAAACTAGTAAGGAAGCTTATTTATTAGTAGGTTAAAGTTAATATTAAAGGTATTAGGTTATTCTTTATAAATACCAGCTTAAAGAGGAGGTTAGTTATTATAGTTTCTTAGGTATTCTTAATAGAATTAGCTTCTGGAAGGTATTATTAATAGTAACTTTATTTTTATCTTTAGATTGATAAGTAGGCAGGAGGTTTTAAGCTCTGTAAGTTACTAGTAGTATTAATTAATACTTAATATTTAGATATTATTAGGAGTAGGTAACTCTATTAAGCTTATAGTATTGTAAGGGAAGGATATTACTAGGTAGATAAAAGCTAGGAAGAAGGTTAAAAGGATAATATAGAGGTAATTTATAAATCTAAACTGTAAGATTAATAAAGTCTATAATAATAGAAGTATTGATTAAAATAAGTATTTTAGTAAACTTAGAAAGTTTAGAATATAATACTAATATTAAGAGAGAAAGTTAAAATCTTATTAGAGAGTGAAGGTATCTAGTTAAATAGTCTGTAGGTTTATAAATATATAGCTTTTAACTAATCTACTTAAGAGATATTATTTTCCTTTTAGATAAAAGAATATTTTCTTTATAACTAGTTAGAGTTTTAGTAACTTACTAACTGTAACTATTTATTTACTATAGTAAGAAATATAAAAGTATCTTCTCTAACCTTTACCTACTTAATCTCTCTTCCTTATTTCTAACTTTCTAGTTTTTACTTTACTTTATCTGTAATTAACTTTCTTCTACTATATTCTAGTATATTTACTACATTCTGAGTAAGAATACTAATATCTCTTACTTATATAAACTTAGGAAACTAAATACTTTCTATATAATTCTTAATATTAGCTACTTTATACCTCAGAAACTAGTAAGTAGTATATATCTGTAAGTTATAATTCTATTAGCTAAACTAATAGTAAGTTTCCTGCTTACTTAGTGTTTCTTTATAAGCTAATTTATTACTAGGTAATTACTAGTTTTAAACTTTTATATTTTATTATTTCTCAGAATAAATACTTTAAGGTTATATTTTCACTTCAGCTTTAGCTTAATAAGGATCTTTAAGTTATAGAAGTAATATTTTAGTATATCCTTATAGATTATTAGGATTATAAGAGAGTTTATTTATATACTATACGGATATTTATACTCTATTATTAAGTTTTTGTTTACTGAAGTATTACTTTTCCTAATAGCTTATAAATTTAAAAGATTCTTAGTTAGCTAGCTATTATATATAGCTTTTTTATTTTTTATTTAGAAGTAAAGTAGTTAGAATATAATACTTTATAGCTACTATAAAGAGTAAGCCTATACTATATAAAATAATAAAACTAGCTTTTAAGTCTGTAAATCCTATTTTAAGTATATCTCTCTTCCTGAAATCTTTTATACTAACTATTCCTTCTATAAAACTTAAGGAATCTGTAATTTTAAGTATATTAGAGTCTTATAGTAATAGGGATATAGTTATATATATTCTAATAATACTTATTAGTTAAGTGGGGAATATAATAATTTCTCTATACCTAAGTGTAAGATTCTTTAGAGTTTTAAGAAAACTAAAGTAGTAGAAGTAGCTTACCTTAATTTTCCTTACTTTCTTAATATTATTTTTCTTGAGTAAAAGAAGATAAATAATATTCTTAATGCTATATTTATATATACCACCTATATTTTTAGATGAAAGCTTTCTCTCTTGCTTCCTTAAGATAAGCTATTTTCTTGAATTTAAAAAGGTATTAAGATATAGTAAGAAATTATAGTTACTTAGTAGGAAACTCTCAGTTAAAATATAGAAAAATAAAGGAAATACTGAAATAAAGAAGATAGTGAATATTTAATAGATTTATAAATATAAATAGAAACTAATCTCCTAACTATTTTTTTTTTTTAATATATTTTCTCAAATATATATTTATCTTCTTATAATTAAATAAATACTTTACTTTATAAAGAAAAGATAAGAATATTTTAGCTATTAAAGTTTAAAGCTAGCTTTTAACTATTTACAATAGTAGAAATAGTAAAATAGTAATATTACTTTCATAGTTTTTCTCCCTAAAGCTTAAAGAAATACTCTAGAATCTAAAATTTCTAATTTTAAGGTAGAAGAAATAGAATTTCTATAAAATATAAAATGGGAAAGAAAATATGAATAAAACTATTTTATAGGTTTATAAATTCACATAATAATACTTTAGATACTAATAGGCGAGACATTTAGATTTTAGAATAGTAATTTCAGATATACCTCTCTCCTCTCTAGGCTTAAACCTGGAAGATAAACTTTAAATATAGAATCCTTCAGAATTAGATTAGGAATTGTTCTAGTATTTAAGAGATATACTTATCTATAAGTTAGTAATATAATATTATTATTACTATTATTTTTATTAGAGACTATAGATTTCTTTATATCTTCTTCCTTCTTAATAGTTATTAATTCTCTTTTAGCTAGAAAGATTCTTTCTAATTCTAATTTTAGTTTAGATTTATAAATATATAGATTAGTAGGTTTCTAGTATTTAGCTAATACTTAAATAAGCTTTTATAGATAGTTTCTACTATAGATCAAATCTTAAAAGACTTTTCTGAATAGAGTTACTAGTCTACATAAGGAAGAATCTAGTATATATAATAGTATATAAAAGAGTTTAGTTTATTAGTATTTAAGCTTACGTTCTGATAATTTATTAATAACATACTTTATATTATAAAGTAATATAAGATTTCTAACTTTCAGGCTATATTTTTGAAAGGTATTAGCCTGATAAGTATTAAAACTATTAGCTACTTTCTTATATTAGTTTATAATTATTTTTGCAGTATTCTCCCTATCCTTCTCTAGCTAAGTAAATATCCTAATCTGTAGTTATAACCTCTCCTTCTTTATTTACACTAATATTTAGTCTAAAACTCTCTATATAGATATTAGTATCTTAATTAGTATAATTACTTTATATTTATATTTAAGGTAGAAGAGGGTATATTCTGTTGAAGGTTAAACTATTATCTAATTTATAAATAATACTGTAGGTAGTAGGAAGTAAGGACTTTTATTACTATTTCCTACTATTTAACCTGATAAAGTATAGGTAATTAGCTAGTAACTAACTTTAATAATTCTGTTAGTTTATAAGTTATAGATAGAAGTAACTAATTACTTTATATGATACTACTTATTAAATTTAATAATATATTATTTATTCTCAGGATTACTATTAATAATAAGTATACTATAGAGATTATATTATATAATAACTTCTTCCTATAGGAACTTTATAATAGCTTTTAATATTACTCTATTTAGCTATTATATTTCTAGCTATTCTGTGAAGATATTTCTAGCTTTAATAAGGTATTACTTATCTACTCTCTAAATATCTAGATTAATATAGCTAAATAAGTATCCTTATAAAGTTATAAAGCTATAAAGAGTATTAGTATGTTAAGTTTAATATAATTAACAGTCTAGATAATATTTTACTACCTTATAGACCTTCCTATATATACTTATCTAGTAGTATTAGTTAGCTAGCTTATAAAAAACTACTTCTTAGCTATAGTATCTATCTTTATTATATACTATAATAATAGGCTTCTGATAAATTACAGAATTATCTTCTACTTACTGTAGCGTCAGTTTATATAAGGTAACTTTGATAAAAAGTAGTTAATTATATAGTTGAAAAGCTAATACCTTATATCTGAAAGCTTTAAAATAGGTTAGGTTAATACTAGGTAGCCTGTTTAGAGTTACTAAATAGTAAGTAATCTACTGAGATTTATATAACTAAGTCTGTAAATTACTTAATATAGTATTAGGAAGTATTAGTTCTAAGTTTATATTACTACTAGTAACTAAAGTGATATTTATATTAAAGACTTCCTTAATATATTATCTATTACTAAGGAAATAAGTTTTATTAAAGAAAGCTTAAGTATTTATATCTATAAAAAAGATTTACTTATTAATTTAGTTATTAATATTCCTCTCCTCTATATTATTAACTTTATTAGAGAGTCTGTAAGGTTTGTGAGATAATCTATTAGCTACTAAGTTTGCTATTATACTAATATGAAAACACTTTAAAGTTAAATATCTATATTTAAGATATTTAGTAAATAATAAAAGCTTCTAGAAAATCTGAGGCTATATTATTAAGCTGAGCTACTAGCGTTTTTATATTTATCTTTAGTAAAGAATACTGGTTATATAAATAGTTATAAATTTACTTTAAGGTTTTTAATATATCCCAAAGTTTTTTCTTTCCTGCGTTATAATTAAGCTTTATGCTTATAAATAAACTACTTTTATAGTAGTTAATACCTTTCTTTTATTTAATAAATTATCTAAAAATTATATTCCAGCTAGTTCTATTAGTATCTACTACTAAGTAGATCTAGCCTCCCTCTTAACTATAGTTAATAGAAATAAGTATAGAAGTACTGTAAAGTTTACTTTATAGCTAGCTTATTATTATCTTCTGGGAGTTAAGCTATCAAAAAGGAATATTTTCTTAAGTAAGTTATTAAGTAGCTAGATAATAGTGAAATAATTCTTCACCCAGATCTAATAAAAGGTAGTAATATGTAGAAATAAATAGATTTTAGAAATATTATAGTATATTTTCAATTTCTTAATTTTAGTAACTTTAGACTCTTTAGGCTATTAGCTATATATCCTATAGATATAATCTATAATAGTGATAGTTTTCTATATTTACTATAAGTTTACTATTATAATAATATAGCTGGTAAGCTTAATATTTACTAGAGTTTTATTAATATTCTGAATATACTCTAGAATATTTTTATTAATATCTAGGTAATATAGGTTATCTTTTTTATTATATATTACTATTAGCTTTTTAATTATAACATTATCCAGAAAAGTCTTATAATAATTAGAAATCAAATTATAGAGAATCCTTATTATAATTCTTATAAACTAAATAATAAAGTTAGTATCTCCTATAGGTAAAATATAGTATTCTAAAAAACTTGATAGGATTATAAATATAGTTAAATTCCTACTTTTTAGATTGAAAAGAATATAATTATAACTTAAGAAAATATTAAGGAGGAATAAAAGCTTATATATACTGAAATCTTCTGAGAACTTATCCACCTTAAGTAGTAACTCTGTATTTTAAATTATAATACTGTTAATTTTTATAGCTAAGTGAATAAGTTTTATCTTACTATCCTTCTTTCTAATAAGAAAGAAAGAGTTTTAGTATATAATATAGCTATACTCTAGAATCCTATTCTAAATATAAACTTTAAGGATCTTAATAATATTTTCAATTAGTTTCTTAGGAGTTAGAATAAATCTTACTTACTATACTTTATATAATATAATCTTAATTATCTATAGTAATATTACTAATTTAAGTAGCTTACTATAAAACTAAAGTAATAAGCTAGATTCTACTTTTATATTTTTAGGATTTGTATTAGAAGTTCTTTCTCTAGCTTATATAACTAACTTACTGATTCTATAATTTTATTTAGATATTCTGAAGTTAGATATTCCCCAGTAGTAATTCTTAAAGACTTTAGTATAATTATATTTATAAAATATTTTTTAGGATTATTCTTAATAATTCTTTCTACTTCTACTTATACTTTTAGTTTCTATTTAAAGTTATTCTCTAGAGTTATTCTATTAGATAGTATATTATTAACTAAGTTAATTGTCTTCTTTTGTATCTTATATATTATATTAATATCTTTAATTGATCCTTTCTATATATTTACTACTATTATATATTTAGTTATATCTGGGAAGCTTTCCTTCTGTTTATTAAATATAGTATTTAGCGTTACTACTACCTTCTAGCCTCTATAGTGTGGATCTTTCTAACTTTTCTTTCCTCTTACTAAAACTTACTATACTAATAGTTTAGATTTATAAAAACTATAAGAGCACTTATTATTATAAAATAAGTAGTTTAGACTATATTCTCCAAGAGATATAATAATATAGTAAATCTTCTGAACTTTCAGCTTAATAACTTAGTAAACTGAAACTTTTAAAATCTCCTGAAACTTTTTTTCTAAGTTATTAATTACTATAATAACTTCTTCATTATTATCTAACTATATCTAGATTTCTTCTAGTATCTAGTTCTGTAGCTATAATGTAAAATCTGTAAAATCTGAATTAAAGCTAGATAGTAGTATATCTAACTCTTCTTTCTCTTTTTTTTATATTAACTATCTCTTTCTATAAAAAAATAACTATCTGCTAATATAAAGTTATTAGTAGAGGCTATTAGTTTTCCTTTCCTATAGGAAGAGAAAAACTATATACTTTTTGAGTTTAGTTAAAACTACTTATATCTATAATAATATTATAGAACTTTATTATTAAGCTAAGTATATAGAATAATAGTAGAATATTTAGTCTATTATTTCCAGACTAAAGTATTTTTATAATTTAGTTTAAAATATAGTTTAATATTATTCTGGTCTTAATAATAAATAGAGTATCTAAAACTGAATTATTTATAATATAACTTTTAGATATAATAAAAGATTCTATATTAGAGATATAGTAGTTACTTAACTCAATATCCTCTATTATTACTCTAGTGAAATTAGTTATATAACTAATATTAGTAATACTATAGAGACTCAGTGTTATGAAAATTATATAGAACTATAAATTAGCTATCTATATATACTCCTTAGAGATAATATTAATTATAAAGCTTATATTAATAATTCTATAAACTCTAGGGTTTACTAAGTGTATAAATTAAATATTAAACTAGAAATATATTATAATAAAGTTATAAACTATTACTAAAGGTATTATTATCTAATTTATTATAAAGATAATCTTAACTATAAAGCTTACTATCTTAATATTTACACTATAACTTTATATAATATTACTAAATTAGGTTTATAAATATACTTCTTCTATATTACTAAGTATTCTAGAAAGTAGAAAGACTATTATTATTTATAGTTTAGTATACTTATAATTTTAGTATTCTATCTATTTATATATTACCTAACTCTACTTCCTAAGTTTATTATAAAGGTCTATAGAATACTTATCTATAGGAAGAAAGATATTCTAAACTTTTTTATTACTAAAATAACTATTTATAACTATCTTTATATACTTATAGTTAACCTGAGTATATATAAGCTAGTTATAATAAAGTAGCTTTTTAGAAACTTAAACTTACTTAGTAACTTTCTTATAATAGATATAATATATAAAACTTTAGTTTTCTTTATTAGTTAGAATTATAAATATAGAGATTTTACTCTTATTATTCTTCTAAGTAGGCTATTAGTGAAGTAGCTTTTCTATATTAGGTAGTATCTCCTTATTATTAAATATAAGTTTTATTACTTTTATACTTTCAAATATCTATATAATTATAGATTCTTAGTATATAGTAATTAGGGTTATAAATATAATAATTTTTAGCTTACGTAAATTATATAGTAAATAGCAGTTATTAGTTAATTTTATTCTTTGTACTACTTTAATTTCTTTACAAGTAATTTTTACCTAAACCTTTTCTAAAACTATATTAATATACTCTACTAATGTAGAACTAATTACTATAATATTTTAAACTGTGTGAATATCTTCTATCTAGCTTCCTCTTCTCTCTAATACTAGCTGGTCTTTCTATACAACTTTAATAAGGTAGATATTATTAATCAAGTTTAAGTAGTCTAGTATTTATCCTGAAACCTAATATTAGTAAACTACTATTATACTTTACTTTAGTTATATTATTATAGTAAGCTCTAGAAGTTAGTATACTAAGTTTACCTATAGAATAATACTAATAAGATTACTAGAAACTACTGAAGCTTCTTAGTAATAAAGAGAAGAATTATCTTATAGCTAGGCTAGTTACTAACTTACTTATTAAAAATAATACTACTTTAAATTCTTTCTAAATTCTAGTGAATCTATCTAATATAATAATAGTAGTTAAATATATTAAAATAGTAGATATTTTTAGAGGTATACTATAAACACTATTAATATCTAAGTTTGTAGTAGCTATTGATTTTATATTAGTAATATAATAAAGAAATAGTTAATATAAATTAATTCTAATATTTATTATTCTGAAAGTTAGATTAATTCTAAAATTTACTTTCGCCTCTTGTAAAAAACTAGCCTCTATAGATATTACTATACTGAATTACTGAGTCTATAGTATAAACTATATAATTATTATAGTTACTTAGCTTAATAGTATATAATTCTATTACTAAGCTTTAGATCTCTCTAAAGCTATCTATAAGTTTATATAAGTTAGCTTCTATTTTAGTAATAGTTATCTGATTAAAATTTAAGTTTTTAAACTAGATTAAAAGCTACTTACTATTAGGATTAAGTTTATCTGTAACTATGTTAATCTTCTTAATAACCTTTATAACTTTTTACTAGAAAGCTATATTTATAGAAACTACTAAGGTTTCTATAAAAGTTAACTAACTAATTTATTATTTAAGGAGAATCTGGTTACTTACCTATTAGGTTAGTAAATACTTAAAAATAATACTAGAATATTTCTATTAGTTAAGGAATCTTATAGAGAAGGTTCCTAAAAATCTCCTTAAGGAATTAAAGTTGAAGTTAGTATAGAGAGATATAAATAAGATTAGTATTAAGTAAAGTGATATTACTATAGATTCTTACTTCCTCTTAAAAGTTATTTATAATAGTTAGATAATTAACTACTTTGAATAAATTATTAGAAGCTAGGTTAGTATTATAGCTTATAATATAATGTTTCTTATTATAGTTATAGCTAGCTATAGGGTTTATAATATTATAAATACTTATTAGAGTATTTCTAGCTACCTACTAAGTAAGCTTATTAATTACTATAACTTTAATAATATATCTATACTATATACTATAGTAAAAGGAGATTTTAGTAACTATTTTACGCTCTAGTTTATATAATATCTTAGATATAGTTTTATAATTATTTAGGAAGTTAGAAATATTATTATCTATAAACTTAAGAATATTCTCAGATTAAAGAACAATCTTTATTATTATTAGCTAAATAGATTGAAGCTTAGAGAATATTATGAAATTCCCTATAGTTATTAAATAGTTAAGTAAAATATTAGAGACCTTAGGGGTAGATACTTAATAACTTTAGTTTATATTATAGTTAGATAAAGAAGTATTACCTAATTCCTCTGGGGTATCTATTATATAAACTTAGATTCTTATAAAAGCTAGATTATTAAAGGAGGAATTAGTAGTAGTTAGTTAGGGAAATTTAGAAGCTTTCCCCTTATTAGTATTTAACTATTTAGCAGTTATTATAGTAATTATTATATTTTTAGTTGTTTTTTAATTATTAGTATATAGTAATAAAATGAATCTTAATATTATATAAGAGAGTAGTTACTTTAATTAGAGTTAATTTCTTTAGTATTTTCTTCTTAGATTCCTCTAAGTATTCTATTCTTACCCTTATATAAGGTTAGATTTATAAATTTATTCTTCTCTCTTAGGTTTTAATATTAATAGTATAGGCTTATTTCTGTTATAGTTTTCTCTATCTTACTACTTCTCAATTATAATATATTATATAATATTTTTATTATCTTTCTATAAATCCTCCTATTTTATAAGTAACCTATTTCCTTATTAATTTACCTCTTTTTATATTATTTTACTACGTCTTAATAAGAGTTAAATAAGTTAATATTATTAAACTTATTAGTTTTATAAGATTCTCTTTAGCTTAATAAGCTATTCTGAATTTTCTGATTTTATATATAAATCTTCCTTATCTTCTTTATTATATTATTATAAATTAGATACTACTTTCTAAGTTAAATTAGAGGTTTTACTTTATTTTACAAAAAGGATAGATATATTATTAAGTTTCCTATATTACTTTTAGGGTTTTTTATATTTCTACTTACTTACAGTTAGAAATATAACTATTATTCTTTACTATTTATTAACATTAGGTTTATAAATAAATTTATTATAATAATATAAAACTTAAGAAACTCTATCTATAAATCTTAAGGTTTTTAGTATTATTTAGCTAGTTAAGATAATATATTATATTATGAATTTTAACTTTAATTTATCTAAAATAGTGTAAGAATACTTTCTTATTCTAATCTATAAGAGACTAAGAAGAGATATATCTACTTCTAGGTATTATGAAAATAGGCGCTAGTTGCTTAGGCTGGAATAACTAAAATAAATAAATAAAATAACTTCTCCTAAGTTTAATTCTTTAGTAATAGAAAATAGGGGGAAAACTCTAGAAAAATATCAAAAATAAAATAGACTATATCTACAGATCTATAGCGTAAAGAGTATCTTAATTATAAAAATAGTATTCCAGATTATGAAGGGTAGTATAATATATAAATTCTATATCTCCTACTACTATTCCTAAGTCTAATACTATAGATATAAGCTTATAGTATATATATATATATATATTACTTATATAATAACTGACGCTTACGGCTGAGGCCTAGGCTTATTATACTATTAGGATACTATAGTATACTAACTATATAGTATAGTTTAGTGGCGGAGACTACTGCTATTAGTTATAACTAGCTACTAGGTAATTAGTAACTAATTACTTAGGGTATTTAAATCTAGCTTATATATAGCCTATAAGCTAAACACTATAAATATTAATATTTTTAACTCTATTAGTATACTATATTTAATAATATATATAATATACTTTCCCCTAGTGAAACTAATACTAATTAGTAGTTAATCTTACTATTACTACTTACTATAGATTAGTAAGATTTATTTAGATAGAAATAGTAGTAGAAGATTATTAAGCCTAACTTAAGGTAAAACTACTAATCTCTTAATCTATTTAGATATTTTTAATAATAACTTCTTACTTAGCTAGGTAAGGTAATATCCCTTTAATAATTATACTAATATATCTTAATTCTAGTAGCTAGATATGTACCTATACTTAAGATTAACTTATAGAAGAAATTCTAAATATATCTTATATAAGTATATTTATTAAGTATCTTTATTAAAAATTTACTAAACTTCTATAGTTAAGGGATTTATAGTATTCTAAATATCTCTAAATTCCTTTATATTTCTCCTTTTCTTCCCTATATCTTCTTACTTTCTTCCCTCTCTTTCTTTACTTAACTAGTAGATAGTTTCCCTCTCTAACATTAAATTTTACCTGTATAATACTAATAACCCCGTTTGACGTAGTGGTTTAACGTCTGGCTGGCTCTTACTATTTTGGCAAGTGCAGTAGGTTCGAATCCTGCGACAGGCAACCGCGACCAGTGGTCAAAGTACCTTCCGGTTGTGAAACCAAGCGTGGCAACTGCCACCAGCTGGAAGCACTTACTAACAGTAGTTGACAGCTGGCGACTGTTGACAGCTGGCGACAAGTGTAACCAGCTGGCAGCATGCGTCACGTGACCTCTATTGCGATCCTTAAAGAGTAACTGTGATAGATGTGGGCCTGTACCTTCCCTTTGTGACGTACCTTCCGCATTTGTCAGCTATCGTATTTGACCAACTGCGCTTGCCGCCTGAGGTTTCCTCCGTTTAAATAGTTCCTCAGCTCCAGCTTATCTATAGGGTTTATGAGGCAAGAGCCGACTGTCGGGTGTAACTACCTAAATGGGACCCCGAGAGGCAATGTGATTTAAATAGTCAGAGACCTTCAATACAACCATAATAATACTAATAAATAGAATTAGTAAATAGTAAAAATAGAGTTTTCTATGTTCCGCCTTTCTCTCTTTTCCAATTTATATTTCTTTATAATTTCCCTATAATTAGGAAATAATAAGTAAAATATTTAAGTTAGTAGAATTTATTAGAAGGTATTTTAAAAAACCTTAGTATATTAAGTAGTATAAGTAATATACCTTCTTTAGAAGTAAGAATACTAATAAAACTAAAGCTTCTTCTTAATATTAAGATTCTTAGTAAATAAAAAGTATTTAATCTAACTATAAAGTATAATTCTAACTAAATTAATAACTAGATTATATAGATTACAGAAATATATATTTATAATTATATCTTTAGTAGAAGCTTTCTGAGTTTTTTTAAAAATGACTTTAAAGATTAGCTCAAAGAGATATAGGCTATTAAAGATAAATAACTATTTTAGTACTTACAGAATATCCTTATTATCTATAGTATTAAGATTAATATAAAAAGTAAATAGATTTACTAAATTCTTATAAACTTAATAAAGTAAGATAAGTTTATCCTATAGACTAAGGAAGAAGTTTAAGATATAGTAATGAAGTTATAGAGCTTTAAAATACTTATTAATAATTAACTAGACTTTCTTAAAGATATTACCTTTACTTAGTAGATATATTCTACTTTCTAGAAGTAATAATAAAAGGTAACTTATTAAAACCTTATAAAACTTAATATATATCTAGCTACCTTAAGGAATTAGTTCTAAGGGGTATCTTAATAAGTTGAGAGTCTGTAATTCCCCCACTATTATTAGTAACAGATATAATATCTTAATAATAAGGATAACTTAAATAATAGGATTTTTAAGATTAATAAAATTAATAACCTCCTTATAATTAGAATTAATAATATAAATTCCCTACTCTACTTCCTATAGTTTTTCTTCTATATATTGATCTTATAAATAATTACTAAGAGACTGAATATCTCTTTATAGATATATTAACAGTTAAGAATATAACTAACCTTATAAATATATAAAAGTCTAAGATAAAGTATAGAGAAATCCTCTATAATATTTTTAAATTAAAAGTTTATATTTTTAGAAACTATTATTTAAAGTTAGATATTTCTAATTATATATAAGCTAAAGTATTTTTAATTATATTAAAAGACTAAACGTTTAAATACTATTTTAACTACTTTAGTAATCTTCTTAAGTTTATAATATTCTATAATCTAGCGTTCTATATTAAGAATCACTTTAAAAGTGACGAAAGTTAATAAGTTTATCTTACTAACTAGTATAATATAATATCTAGATATATTATTACTAATAATTAAAATAAGATAAAAAAGGAAGTATTTAAGATCTTTTTTACTAAGCTAAAATATATTTAGAGAATCTTCTCTCTCAAATAATATACAAATTTCAGCTTCTGAAACTATCTCTTAAATATATACTAAGAAATATTAGAATACTAATTAGCTTTTTTTAGCTTTATAGTAATATATTAGGAAGTCTATAATTAGTTATAATTTACTATAGATATTACGATAAACTTCCTCCCTATAATATCTTAATATATACTTAAAGATACTAATAATTCTAAGGAATCCTTAATAATTAATATAAATTAATACTGGATCGACTAGATACATAACTTACCTTAAAGTTTTGACGGAAGATATAGATGTAGTAATTAAGAATATTTTTAAACTTTATTTAGAGGAGAGTATTACTTAACTTTAACTACTTTATATAACTAAGTTAATAATAAATATTATATATATAATAAATCTAGTTACTAGCTAATAAGATATTCTCTTAAGGAGAGAAACAACTTCTATAACTAATATATATTTAACTTCTATATAGTAAATATATTAGTATCTACCTATTCTTACTTCCTTACTTAATATAAGAAAGTAGAAAGTTTAAATAATAACCTTAGAGATACTTATAAAACTATTATTAAAAATAATATAGTAGTATATTATCTTTAAGACTACTGGCTTAAAAATTAACCTAAGGTATTTAGTTCTCTAAATAACTTTCTAAATAGCTTTATAATCTCTTATTTTTAAAAATAAGTTATATTTCTAAATACTTAAAAGATTATAAAGATCCTCTAGAATTAAGTAGTAATCTATATCCTAATGAAAAAGAATAATATAACTAAAGAGATTACTATTTTAGTATCTATATTTATTCTTAAAAGATATTATTTAGATATAATTTTCTAAAGAATTATATCTAATTTAGATACTACTAACTACTTTATAATTAGCTACTTTTAGTTTAATATTCTAAAATAAATTATCTTTCTCTCTTTTTTCTTAAACACCTCTAGAGAAAGATTAATTTCTATTTATTTTAAAAGAAGTAAACTTATAAAGATAATAAATATAGTTAATATATTTACATTACTTAGTATAATAGTTTTTTATATTGTTTCTTATAAAGCTCTAGTTCCATTATATCTTAATAATATAAATTACTTTAGTATTACTTTTAATAATATCTATAACTAATTATATTAAAATAAGAAAATTATCCTAATTATATATAAATAGAGATATCTATAGATATTATTAAATAAAAAAGAGATACTTACTTCCTTATACTTAATAGAAATTAAGATCTAGAGACTTTATTATTACTTTAAATATCTATTTATTATATATCTTTAAGAAATTCTCTCTAAAGTTAACTATTTAGTTAATTAAGAAACTCTTTTAAGTTTTGAAAAATACTATTACTAATTCTAAATATATAATATTACTTTCACTTATTTAAAATTTACCCTCTATAATAATATTAACTTTAACTTTAAAGTTATTATTAATATCTTTTACTTTAAAGATAACTACTCTATCCTCTATATTATTAATATAACTATAACTTTTAATATTCCTTAATTCTTACTAAATATTTTAGTAAGATTAATATAGAAAGCCTTTAAGATATACTAAATTAATATTTACCTAGATTTACTTAATTCTATTTCTACTAATATTAAAATAAACTTTTAATCTAAAAACCTTTATTTAGAAGTTAAAATAATAAGCTTAACTATTAGAATTATATTTATTAAAGTTTATAATAGTATTAGTAAGATAGAATATTACTATATTCTCCCTTATTATATATATAAGATCCACTATTAAGAATACTTATTATTATCTTAAGAGTATTACCTCTAGGCTACTTATAAGTTAGTAAATAATACTATTAGTCTGAATAATCTTATATTTATACTTCTTATCTTTAAAGTTTACTTCTAATTTACTAAGACTTTTACTTTATCTCTAGAAATACTTTTATAAATATAAATAGTCTAAAAAGTAACTAAAGCTATCTACTATAACTATATAAAAAGGATTATTAATATTATTATAGCTATTTATAATAGTTTCAATATATTATAAGTTATAAACTTCTTACTATCGTTTCTTATATATATATAGTAAGAAGAGAAAAGCTAGTAGAATTCCTTTTACTTACTTACTATCTATAGTAAGATATATACTATTAATCTTCCTTATAGTTTTTAAATATTCTACTTAAATATAATAAAAATATGTTATAAGAATAATAATATTCTTTCTTAATTAGATATTTAAGTAGAAGTATAAGAATATTTCTATTATAGATATAATAATAGTAATATTAATAAAACTAGACATTCCTCTTAACAAACCTTACTTACTTTAATTTTACCTTCTATTATCCTTAAACCTCTAAATACTTTAGAGATACTGGAAGATAATAATATTTTTCCTCTTTATATTATAAGTAATATCTTATTACTCTCTAATAAGAATAAATATACTAAATATTAGAGAAATATAAATTTATTTCTTGAACTCTTGAAAGCTATATTTAATTAGGAAAACCTCTTTTAATATAAAAGTAACTAAAAGAACTAATTTATAGCTTTCCTTATAATTAAGAAAGAAGCTAATTTAATTCTCTCTAAATTCCTCTACTAAAAAGAAATTATTATTATTTCTAACTTCTCTTTTAAAAAGTTAATAAAGAAGGAAATAGGAAGTATGATCAATAATAATATAGTTGAGATTATCTAGTATAATTCTATTCTCTATAAAAACTATATCATTTTTAAATCTTAAACTATTAATAAAATTAAGAATAAAGATAGTAACTAAGTATATAAGAAATTAAAGCTTATAATCTAAGGTTTTAGAGATAATAGGAAGCTTATAATTCTTATTTAGTCTCTTATAACTTGAAGAAGTAACTAAAGATTAATTATAGTTATTACTTTTATATTAATAAAAAAATAAAGTTTCCTGCTTTAGCTAAGAAATATTATTTTAGTTTATATTTAGACTAAAACTAAATCTATAAGATATATTATAGCTTAGTTACTTACTTATTTTAAAAACTTATATTCTCTAGAATCTATAATAATAATTATTAAACTATTTTATAATTTAGCTGAAGCTAATATTTACTAATAAGTAATATATTTAAAATACTATAAAGAATAGTTATATATAGAGATATCTATGTATAATTCTTACTTCCTTATATTTTAACTTAATAATAAAGTATTTTGCGTAATTTATATATAAGTTAATAATACTTTTAGTCTTTTTAATACTATTTTTACTTAATGAAAAGATAAAGAACTAATAAAAACCTTCCTTATAGTAAAACCTAAGGTTTTCCTTATAAAGTTAATACTTTTAGTATTTAATAGTAATATACTTTCCCTGTAAAATAAAAACTTCCTCCTTAGGTAAAAAAACTAAAGTTACAAACTTACTATTATTAATATCTTTATAAACTTTAAGATACTTAAGAAAAGCTATATTAAATAATATATATATAGAGTATATATTACTTTAACTTAGTAGTCTGAAGTACCTTTTAATCTTTTATATATGATATAATAATAATAACCTTCTAGTAATAATATTATTACTTTGAATAAATATATTAAATAGTAAAAAGAATATTTAGATTAAAGATTAATCTTTATTCCTCTTAACCTCTCTAAGGTATGTCTTTATATTTCTATAAATAACTTCTTTACTAATAATATTAATCTATTATTTTAACTAGAATTTATAATAATTCTAGACTAAAATATAGCTGGTAATAAAGGTAAATTTATAATCTAGAGTAACTTAGTTTATTACTTTTTAACTAAAAGTAAAAAAGTAACTAGAAGTATATTTACTTTAGAAATCTATATTACAGTTACTAATATAGATTTTATATATACTATTATTATATTTTTGCGAAAGAATATAGCTTATCATAATCTTCTTTCTATTTCTATAATTATCTATACTAACTTATATTTATTATATTAGTACCTTATAAAACTTAATACTATATAAAATAAGAAGCTTATAATTGTTTTTATAACTTCAAGATAATTATATAAAAATTAAGAACTCTATAAAATATAGTAGATTAATAAAAAGGATAATCTTACTAATATTTTCACTAAAAAGTTCCTAAATTATATTCTAGAGGGATTTATTAATATACATAATATAATAGTTTTTATAGAGAAATAAATTACTTATTTAGAATAAAAAAAGAAGATTTAGAAAACTATTTAGTTATAAAATATAAATTTTTCAATTAATTTTATTTTATATATACAGATAATGTGGTTAATAAGTAAGCTGTCTAGATAAGTAAGCGGCCTACCTGACTGCGACCACTTCACGAATAGGATCTAAAAGTAGTATTAAAACTATTAGATTAATTAAAACTACTCTAAACCCTCTTTTACTGATATTTATTTATTTACTGGATATATTTGTATATTATAATCTATATTCCTATAGACGCTATATTACTATTAGTCTGTCTTAATCCTCTATTAGTAACCACTACTCTGATATATTTCCTCCTTAATCTAAACTATAGCCTCCTTTTATAACTAAAGGCCTTTAATTTTACCTATAGTAAGATTTCCTCCTTATCTAAAATATATTTTCTTAGCTTTCTGATACTAACTAAGTAGGTTATTCTCCTCTCGAAGGATCTAGACCTTAGACCTTAATAAAGTAATTTAGTATATAAATCTATATATTCCTTTTAATAAATACTTTATAATTCTAATAATTAAAGTTAGTACATTATTCTAATAGTGAGAGATCCTCTTTTTAATAAATTTAAATTAAGAAAATAGTTCTATTAAATCATTTAGTATCTAGAAAGTCTAAAATAGTAATATTATTAGTAGAAACCCTGGGGATATTAGAGTATATAACTTAATATTAAGTTTTAAAAACATATTTTCAGTATTTAAAGGAATAAGTCTAGCCTATCTAAAACCTCTTTAGATATTTTTAACTGATAGAGTTTATATAAAAACCTTATAAAATACAGAGAAGAAGTTTTCCTTTATAATGTAGATATTCCCTTAGTATATTTTATTCTCAATTTATTAATTATATACTATGTTTAGAGGCTTAAAATACTTAATATCTAAAGGCTGAAGTAGATAAGATAAATAAGTAAGTATATAGAGTATAATAATATTATTTTCCTTATAATATATCTTAGAGTCTATAGAATAGTAACTTTTATATTTATTAATAATAAGGAAATAGTAACTACTTTATATATATAGTTTTATATACTAGTTAAAATATTCAAATTAATCTAAACCCCTTTTATTTCTTATCTATCTATTTTTAGACGTTATAATAACTTAGTTACGTAAGAAACTAGTTTCTATATACTAAATAGAGAGGAGATATTAGCTTATAATAATAATATATAGTAGAATACTATAGCCTGAGGAACTAATAGCTTAAATAATCCTAATTTATTTATAATTACTAAGCTATATTATTTTTATATTTAAATACTTTTTAGTGTTAATAATAACTATTCTAGATATAATCTAGCTTATTATAAACTTAGTCTTATTAAAGTTATAAATATTTAAGTTAATAATATTATATTTCGCAACTATATTTACTATAAGCTGAAACTATATATTTATTACGTCTGGATCTTTATATTAAGTTTTCTTATAATTATACTTATAAAAAAAATATATCTAAAGTTTAAGTTATTACTTAATAAAGTTTAAAGTCTAATACTTCCTAATTAGAAGTATATTACAGTCAGTAAGTAGTTAATTAACTATATCTTCTATACTACTAATCTGAGGAGGAACAAATTTGTATTTATATTATATTTCAAATAGATGCAATTGTACTTATATTATTTGTAATATATTCTATTTTAATAAAGTTGAAAGTGTTGAAATTAGAGATTTTACTTACTAAATTACTTTTTTTAGCGTTATTATACTAATCTTAGTTTAAGTATTTATACTGTTTTTTGAATATCCTAGTATTATAGTGTTATATACGTAAATTTAAATTTATTAGGTAGTATATTACAAATAATATAAATACAAATATATGTATTTGTAGTTGTAATGTATTAGGTCTTGAAATATTACAAATACAAATACATATATTAGCTATTACATGTAATATGTTACAAATACATATATTTATATTTGTATTAGATCTATTTGTATTATCGTAATACTCTGGTTAGTAGTAGTTACTATACTTAGTTTTATAACTGGAAGGTATAATATAACTACCGGTTACGGTTACCTGTTGCAGAATTCGAATCTACTATATTTACCAAAATGGTAAGAGCCAGCCAGACGTTAAACCACTATGCTAAACGGGTTACTTTTTAACTATAGAATTAAGTTTATAGATATCTAAGTCTAATTATTCCAACTATAGTAGAAACTCACTATTCTAAGTTTACTTTAAATAATATATTAAGATGGAATAATATAGCTGGAGTGTAGTATCTAGTAACTTTCTACTTCCAATATTCAATCTCTATAAAATATAACTACCTAGTTTATAATAAGAAACTTCTTATAATATTAGTTTATCTATAGATATAGAGGGTAAAGTTATAAAATACCAGAAAGTTTAACACTCTCACTAATTATCAAGATCTTAAGTATTTTATAGAAGAGTAATAACTTATAGAGAAATAATGTAAGTATTTAGTATTAAACTAGTATAGAAGACTAGTAAGTAAGTTAACAGAAATTAATACTTAATAAATTACAGATAAATAGGGAATTCAGAGTGGTATCTGAAAATAATACTAATATTAGTAGAAAATAGTAATAGAGATAGGAAGTCCGGATTCCACTGAAAGTGGGAAACTTCCATATATATTTATCTAAGAAGAGTTTATTTTCAGAAAGGTTAAGCTTACGTAACTTAGATAAACGGAAGCCGTTTACGCTCGGGTCACTATATAGTCTATTTACCAGATATTCTAATATAAAGTTAAACGACTTTAGAGAATAATTAATATGGATTATATAGTCTATATTCTAATAATCAATTTACCAGAATATATAGAAAATATAGAGTTATAAGAGTAAAATATAGTACTTAAGCCTCATTCACCTAATATAAGGTATTGAGAATAAAAAGAGTAATAGCAAAAACGCTCTGACTCCAACAGATAGAGAAATTATATTAACATAACTTCTATTTTAAATACTACCTAGGATCTAAACAGTAATCTCTAATATTCTCTCTAGAAAGAAATAAGATACCTCTAAGAGGTAGGATAATAAGAGATAATAACAATAAGTAATATTAATTATTCTAAAGATCGATCTTTCTATAAAGCTTTAAATAAAATGTATAAATATTTATAGTATCTCGGCTTTTAAGGAGAAGTTAAATCTCTAAGAAATACAAATTTACACTACTAAAAAGAACCTTCCATACTAATACGTTTATATAGTATTTTGATAGGGAAAATATAGCCTTTTCTCTAATTTCTATAGTAAAGTCTAGATTACTAACAATATTCTTAATATACTAGAATTACTTACTTTGAGAGAGAGACTTTAGATACTAAATAGTAAAAATAGTAATAGCGTCCTTAATATACTTAAAATTAAACTAATACAGAGATTATATAACTTCTTTTCTATAAGCTATCTAGGGTATAATAGTATAGTAAGAATTACAAGTTATTAATTCTTCTAATTTAGATAACTCCAGACTATTTATTAATTTATATATAATTATAATATTTTAAGAGTAGAGAGGCTGATAGCTTACTCTCTATTGCGACTATTGGTGGACATATTACCCCCTAAAGTATAACTTTAGCCCTCCCACTACAGATTATTACCACAAGGTCTTCCTTTGCTGTAGGGTTGAATATTACAACTGGGAGTATAATTATCTATAATAATAGGTAATTGTATTACTATTTAAACTAGTTGTAAGCTAATATTAGCATCAATTCTATTACTGGAAATATTATATAGTTAGAACTATATATAGGGTAAAGAGCTTAGATATTACTATAGATATAAAGTAAATATAACTAAATAATATATATAAGGATAGTTATATCCTAAAGCAAGTAAAAAAGAAATTCCTAAGGTTTCTACTGATATCTTACTAATTACACTCTAATATACCAACAGACGTTATTGGTAACTTACTTTATATAAAGAAATAAAATAGTTATTATCTCTAGATTATTAAAAATTAATTAAGTAAAGCCTCTATACTAAAAGAGATAGATATTATAGAAGTAGAAGTGTATACTTAGTAGTTCCTTAGTTACTACTATAAGTTCTACAAAATACTATATTCTATTACAAGTAATAAACATTCTAGAAGAAGCTAATAACTTACACTATATTATACCTATTAGTGGATATATTACCGCCTAAAGTATAACTTTAGCCTTCTTATCTCTACTAACTGCTATAGTAAGCCTTAGGTTAATCTGAAGCTAAACCTCTGGCAGCTATAGCTAGTATACCTACCTCATATTAACTTTCTCAATAATAAATAACCGATAACTCCTTCTATATTAACCCAACGCCCTCACACTCTCATAAATATATATCTTACTATCAACTAAGAGAAATCCATATAATACTATCTATCTTTAGTATTTATAATAAATATATATATTTAATCATAATAGTAGTCACTATATAGAAGTAGTAATGAGGTTATTATATATATATAAAGTATTAGATACTTACTATTAGGTATAGATATTGCCTACCCTCTCTATTACCTTCTAGATAACTATAGTATATATTATTGTATCTCAAGATAGTATTAAAATTAAGTTAATATATAGGTATACTTTAAAAGCTAATATAGTTAATATAAAGCGATTAGAATTATTAGTCCTGTTAACTACCTTAACTTTATTTCATACTATTTCTTTTCTATTAGTCTCTTATACTTTATTTAAAATAATCTTACAAGCTTTCTATAGAAAGATATAATAATATTCTACATAACTGATACATTCATACATTTCAATTAGTACAATCTTAATCTTACTATTTATATAATGAGTTTCTCCATTAAGGTCCTTAGTTATAAGGATATACTGTATATTAATTATAATTCTATCCAAAGGTTCTTATTACATTTTAATCTAATATGTTTTTCATATATACTAAGATTCTTCGATAGAGATATTATTACGGACTCTCATAGCTATATATTCTATAGAGATATTAATAATATATATGATATATTTATTATTATTAAGATATATAATATTAATAATTATCGTCATATTAAACGTATAATTCTCCTTGAAGCTAAACTTTAACTAATATAGTATCTTACTATTCATTTAGTATTAGTGGCGATTCCTTATAATTAACCTAATAATACTAATTATTAAAGGTTTATCTACTCTCTTAAGTATATTATCTAACTTATAGATACTAAGATAGCTAAAGCTCTTATAAAATTACTATAAGTCTGTCTCTTTAAGAAACAAAATAGTTTCATTACATGAATTTCTTTGTCAAGAGATTCATCAATATTCATTATATCTTTATAGGTAATAATACTTATCCTTCCTTAATCTTATTATTAAGATTATTGAGGTATATTTAGAGGTAATTTACGTTTAGAAAGATAGGTAGAAATAAGGTAACTATAAGTAAAACACTAGAATGAGTATCCCTAAAAAGTATAGATACTCTGGTTATATTGAGATTTCTAATATTCCATCTATTGTTTAATATTATATTTATCTTTAAAGTTATGTTATCTAGAGAGATAATAGGTAGGACTCTCTAGAAGACTTTAAGTTATTATATATCTTTAGTAGATAGTTTACTTATATCTATACTCAGGAGGATATCTTTGAAAATAACTTTAGAGCATCTTAAATTATAACATCTCTAGTTAATTTAAATTATAATATAATAAAATATATAGTTTTTTGAAGATCTCTATACATTTTCTAAACTTCATAGTCTTCTCCGTACTATCTATAATAATAAGCTAAATAACTATAGAGCTAATCTCTAATATTCTGTTTATATTATTAGATAGTATCTCTATCACTACCTCTATTAGAAGTATAGTATAAAGGCATATATAATAACTCTCCTCTAATACTTTAACAATAGTAAATACCTTCTTAAACTGTAGAGCTACTACTTTATATTGTTTTAGAATGTATTCTACTAACTAGTAATCCATTAGTAACTTTAAATATACTTAGTACTTACTATATATATCTCTCTTTTATATCTTCGTATAGGGTAGTTCTAAGATAATACTTTTACTTTATTAATATAGAGATTAGTATAGTTTAGTGTAGGTAAACTGTTAGTTTTGCCTTTAGCTTTTTTATATATTATTTATAAGAACCTAATTGTAATCTATAATATAGTTACGTCTTCACTTTAACTATTTCTATTAGCTTTTGAATATCTCTATTAGCTTCTAAATATTTCTATCAGCTTCTAAATATATCTATTATCTATTTATATAGTTTAGTAACAGTTAATTTCACTTCACTAACAATATTATAGACGATATTGATAACATTCATTATTTAGCAGATAGATATATATATATCTTTATTGATTTTATTCTATAGATCTTAGGAACTCAGATAAACATACCATATAAAGTTAGTTTATATTATTATCACTCTAAATACTTGAACTATACTAGTATATCTATAATTCGTAGTAATTATTTGTAAATTTATATTCTACTACTTTCTATAATAGTTAAAGTAAACTATAGAAGTTCTGAATTTATCGCTAGCTGTTATAGCTATCTAAGTAATCAAGAGCTTATCTTATATTAGTAAAACTGATATTTGATAATATAAATATATCTTAATTCCATTAGTATATTATTAGATAATTTACTTTCTATACTCTAGCTAATATTATAGCTAATATATTTAGTAATAAATATCTATATCCTATCTTGAAAGATATTATACTTCTTACTAATATATCTCTTATTTATTTTACATATTCTGCTAAAAGATAATTTAACTTTCTGATAAAGTTAACTAAAGAGAATATAATATATAAGCAATTTTCAATATGGTCCTCTAAACTAAATATTAAGTATTAAGGATCTTAATAATCTTCATATCCTTCCTTCTAGTGACGGATATTTCTGATCTAGAAGGTTTATAGTGAGGTAATATCTAGATAAATCTTCAACTTTAAAAACTATAGATTTAATATTACTATTATACTTATTATTAGTATTAATAATATTAATTTGGGAGAAGTTAACTTTACTCCTAAGTATTTAGAAGTAGAAAGTTATTATTTATTAGAAATAAACCTTCCTACTCTTGGAGATTATAGCTAATTTAAATAATTTATACTATCTTCTCTAGAAACTGATAACATTACTAATTCAGTTTCATAATATTTCTTATCTATCTTATCAATATTCTATTAGTAAGAATATTAACCAGCTTTTATTTTATAACTCTCTTATCTATAAGGAAGTATATATTTCTTACTGTAAGGTAGTTTATAAGAACCTATATTGTTACTTTCTCTATTTTGATAAAGTAAATTCAGGTTTACGTTTTGAAATTTAATATAATAGGATTCTTCCAGTATTTTCAAAACAAAATCTTTATTCCTTCTATATATAAATATAGTAGTAAATAAAGATATTATTCAGCTTAATATATCCAATATTAGTCTAAAACTTAATATGTTAAGCTTAATATTAAAGTATATTTCGTTAGTATAATCTTACTAGAATTGTAATATCTAGATACTAGAATATTATGTTATATTTATTAATATTCGATATAGTAATGATATTATACCTATAGTTTACTGTTTATATAAGCTATTAATAAGGTCGAGTGAGGAAGATATATTCTAAAGTAATTAGCTGGAAGAGTATCTATAGTTAGTATAGCTTTACTATACCTTCATTATATATATTTCTCCAAAAGCTATAGGTTTAGAGATATATATGTATATTAGATATATTTTGACTACTGAGTAGACTTCTCCTTCTAGTAAGCTCTTATGAATTCTTTTTATCTATAGGTTTCGTCAATTCCGTTGGCAAGTATTTCTTACTTATAATATAAATACTTAGATCAATATATCTTCTTAATAGTCTTACAGAAACTTACTTTTAGAATATAGGTAGAGTATAGCTAATTAACGTTAAAAGTATTATTAACTTAGTATAGTTAACTGATATATATAAATATACTAGGAGTAGTAAATAGAGATAATAGAAGGTAAGCTATTAATGTAGTAAGTATGAGCATTTATGTAAAATAGTATATTTAGGTGGTATTCTAACTTAGCTATTATGGGGAGTAAATTAAAGAATCAGTTATAATAGTTATCTAGTTAATATAACGTACTGCTTATTAGTATTGAATATTTATTCTTTAGTTTAGATTTTCTTAGTCTCCCTTCTTATTTATTATTAGCTTTTATTAGTCCCTCCTCTTCCTTATACTTATAACCCCACTAGTAGTATAAAAGTTTATCCTTCTCTTACTATCTTTAAAATCTTAATAATATATAAAAAAGTAGCTACGTCCTTAAAATACTTTCCTAAAAGAATATATTCTTAGAAATACTATTTATAAGGTTAATCGTTAGGGTTATTATATACTGTACGTAATGTCGTTATATAGATGCAAACTGGTGTTCTAGTAATTAGTAATTATTATTACTACGTTATATAATATATAGTATTATATAAAGCTCTAGATCTACAGTATATTAATTACTTACTAATTACTATACTATTAAGCTATAGCTGGCGCCGGATACTAAGTATTTATAGCCAGTAAGCTATAAAGAATATACCGCTATCTATATAGTGATATATATAATTACTATATATCCTACAGTATAGCGTAACTAACACTAATAACTTTTCTTTTTATTATATACCCTAATACGTATTTATATTATATAAAAATGATTCTTTTTAAAATCTATATTCTTTTATCTAAATAATATCTAAATATTTATTTATTTACTTTACTTAAATTACCTATTCCTCTATTTAAATAGTTATATAGTTTAATATTAGTTTAATTATCAGGATAATTGCATACTATATGTAATCTTGTCGTACGGATGCAAACTGGTGTTCTGGTTATTACTTGTTATTATTCCTACGTTATATAGCATATAGTGCCACATAAGGCTCTAGATCTATAGTGTGGCAATTACTTACTAATTGCCACACTATTCAGCTATAGCTAGCGCTAGGTGCTGGGTATCTGTAGCTAGTAGGCTCTAGAGGGTATACTACTATATATATAGTAGTATATATAGTTACTATATACCCTATAGTATACCGTAACTAACACTAGTAACTTTTCTTTTTATTATATACTCTAGTGCCTATCTAATTATATGAAAAATGGTGTTTTTTATAATCTATATTTTTTTATCTGAATAATATCTAAATACCTATTTATCTACTTTACTTAAGTTACCTATCTCTCTATTTAAATAGTTATATAGTTTAAATTAATAAATCTCTTAAGGGTGTAGTTTAGAATACTTTTTATGAAAGTATTAATAATATTATTATCTCTGTTAACTTACTGCACCTTATAGAGCTCACGGTATTTATATAACTATCTTAATACTATAATATTAATTATCAGATACTTCTCTTTAGTAATACTAAGTTTTATAAGGTATTTATATAGTAAATATAAGTTAGTATATATAATTATTAGGATCTAAAAGAGTTTTCAGTATTTAAGGATCTTTTTAAATATTATAGCTATAATATAGGTAAAGTTTACACTAGCTACTATAATATAGATCTCTAAAGTAAGTATACTTTTAGTAACTTTCTTACTTTTAGTAGATAAGTAATATATAAGGTTACTATAGAGGTTAAACTAGCTATTACTAGTTATAGTCTCTTAGCTTAAGATTATTATAAATTTTAGTTAAGATAAGAGGTTAGAATTATTAGTAAAAAAACTGTTAATAAAAATATAAAAATATATCTTAGAGAAGTTAAGTAATATAAAGTTGAGACTTCAGTTAAGATACTCTATTTACTACTTAAGTTATTTATTAAGTGCAGTAACGTTATCACTTAAGGATTATTATTTTTACGCTATACGTAAGAGATTAAATAGGTTTTCTAGTTAGTATATAGAGGTATAGTATATGCTATATATATATTATCTAATATATACCTTTTTGAGCGTCTTAGGTGTAGCATTCGTATCAATAAAGGTTAGTTTTTACCTTTAATACTTTTAGTGTAAGTAGAGGTAATTACTATAGAGTGATAAGATATCTCTATTAAATATAAGGAGTATAGTCTCTAAAAGTATAATCTTAAACTTCACCTTAAATAAGATTTTTTTAAACTCTTTATTTTCTCAGTGGGAGAATATTATATTAGAGAGGCTAAGAGTGTTATTAGTTTATATACTAATAAGGCTAAATACGTCACTTTAAGTATATAAGATAAGGAGGTATAAGTTATATATTAAAGTTTCTATTTATAACTTCTTCTTATAGTATATAGAGTAAGTTACTTACTAGTATGTTCTAGTTTCAGTGAGGCTGTAAAGTAACTTAATAATAATTATTATAGAGTTTAGAAGGTATTACCTATTAAGGTGTATAGGTAGTTTAGCTATAATAAGTTTTATAAGCTTTATTTTAGCTTGGGTGTAGGTTTAAGTAATGTCGTGAAACTATATTATTATATTCTTATCCTTAAGGAGGGTTAGAGTTATAATATAATTAACTATTAGCTACTTTACTAGATCGTTAGTAATTATATTAAAATCTTAAATTTACTATAATCTCTAAAACTTTAGATTATAAGTTTTAACTTCTTATATACTTTATTAGTATCCTTATTTGTAATCTTATTAATAATATAGAATTTAAAAAGTTTATAGTTTTTGTGGAGGATAAAATTATATTAAATGATTTTTATAATATTGTTATTAATTATATTTTTAACCTCCTTTTTAATTAACTTTTTAAATAGTATGCTAGATATTATAATTACGTTTTTTATATAGAGGGTAAGTAAGAGTGTTAAATCTAACTACTTCTTAGCTGTAAGGTATACTATAAAATAAACTTCTTAGTTAAACTCTAGAGGTATTAAACTAACTATATATCTGTAAGTTATATAATTTAGAGGCTCTAATATAATCTAAGTTATTTATAGTCAAGATAGTAGATTACTAACTACTTAAAGAAGGAGAGTATTATTATCTCTTAAGATAGAGATAATATAAGATATTAGCTATATATTTAGAGTCTTGGGGATAGCTATAGATGAAATTAGAGTAGCTATATAGAATTATAAGTTTCTATTTACTATTAGGTTACTTAGAGATCTTTAGTCTAACTGAGAGTTAGTATATAAAATTATAAATACTAGCTCTTATAAAGTTATAGCTTTAGCTATATTATTATTAATCTCTTATTTATCGCCTTTAAAATACTATTTTATAGCTATTAATTAAAACTCTCAAGAGCTATAAAGTAGCTTAAGAATATAAGTCTCACTATAGGTAGTAATAAGAGAATATAGTTATTACTAGTTTTTTTTCTCTTACTATATATATATAAATATCTAGAGTGGAAAGGTTATTATATAAGAGATATTAAAGCTATTATATATTACTAAAGTAGTATTAATAGTATATTTAGTATACTTATAGCGGACCTCCTCTATAGTTTTATATATAGCTTAAGCTTAGGTAATAATATCCAGAGAGGAAGCTGAATCTTCTGCGAGATATAGATACGCTCCAAAAATAAATAACGTAAATATAAAGCTATTTAGGCTAGTAGTATTATTAATTACTTTATATACTACTTAAAGAGATACTTCTTAAGTAATAGTGGGAAGCTTTATATAGTAAATCTTATATATATAGTAGAGGAGTATATAGTAATATTTAATTTTACTAATATTATTATATACCTTAATAAGTATAATATAAACTATTAATATTATAGGTTTTACTTCTAATCTAAAGTTTTTAGATTAAAAAATTATATCTATATTAGTAGTAATAAGATTGGGAGGACTTTAGTATATATTAATCTAATATACTTTAAGAGCTTCTTATATTACTCTTACTGATAGGTTAGGTAAAAATTAAGTAGTATTAAATATTATAGTAGTATTAATAATATAGAGTACATTATAGTTATTAATATAGATTATATTAATAATAATCTTAAAGTTAAAATTAATATCACTCTAAATAGTAAATCAGAAATATAAGGAAGCTATACTATATATTTAGTAGTAATAATAATACTTTTTAAAACTTTTAAGAGTATATTATTTAACTAAATATCCCACTTTAGTGAGGATATTATAAAAATATATTACAGCTAAGTATCTAAAGTAGTAGTAGAGTCTCTATATCTCTATCTCTATATTATAAACTATGCCTGGATGTCCAGCCAGGGCTGTGCCTAAGTATCCGAAGCCAACCCCCTCGCTCGAGTAGAGCCCCAGTGGGCCCCATATAGCACTATATATACAGACTTTTCTATATACTTATAAAAGCTTCTCTTTTACTTCTTAGTTCTAAATAAATAGTATTTTATACCACCTTCCAGTTAAATAAACCTAGATCCAACCCTTCATATATTTAGAACTCAGTTTTATTCACTATATAGATAACGTTAGGTAAAGTATAGCTCCCTACTAGTTAAATATATAATCTAGTTAAATACAGCTTCTAGAATATAATATTATATAATAGATAACTAATATAAAGAATAATAGAGAATACTAGAGTTCCCCAGGATACTCCTATAGGTAGTAACCTTATAAGTAAACTACTTCAGTAGTAGTTATAGTATACTTTAAGCTCTCTCTACTAGAGGATTAATAAGCTCTTATATAAGTTAGCAAAATAAGATACTATAGTAAGTAATAACTCCTAAGTGGCTACTATAATAGACACCTCTAGCTTATATTAGGATACTCTAGTAACCCCTAGAATAATATCTATTAGGATAATAGCTTTTAGGGTTAATAATATTACTATATCCCTATTAGTAACTAACTACTAGAGGAAACCTCTTTCCCTACCTCTAAAGTTTTCAGGTAAGTAGAAGGAATACTAAGTATAAGCCTAATAGATAAAAACTAAGTTTAAGATTAACTACTACTTCTTTAATAGTAATTAGGAATATTAGTATCTAATTTACTCCTACTTAGACTTTAGTCCTCAGTAGATAGTTAAAACCTTCTATATAGTAGGAAAGCTAAAAAACTCTTATAACCTAAACGATTTTATAGATTATCTAGATAAAACTTATCTAGATCCTAATAGTTAGCTTCACACTATTATCTAGCTATAGAGTTTTAAATAGAAAGAAAATAAATACCTAACTATTTTTCTATCCTAATTTAAAAAGACTCTAACTGATACTAGAAAGTATATATAGCTAAATATAGTTTAGATTTCCCTACTAGAGGTTACTTTACTTTCCCACTTTAAGAAGCTACTTATTATAGTTAACTTTCCTATAGAGTATAGATTTTCGTTATCTAAAGTTTAAAATATAGTTTAGAAACTTAAATATATAAAAGGGACGCTAGTATATTACTAACTACCCCACTAGAAACTTACTATCTATAATATAGAGAGTAATATTATAATAACTAGAGTAATTAAGAAGTAATAATAATATTAAAACTTTAGTAGCTTCTCTTCTGCTCCTGAGGAATACTCTAGGGATTATTAAGATACCTACTAATACTTTAAATATAGTAAGAAAAACTATATCTACAGAAACTATAGAGCCTGAAAGTATAAGAAGATTAATATAAAGATTATAAAAACTACAGCCACTCTAGATTATACTGGGGATAACTAGGGGAATAATACTACTCCACTTAGTAATAGTAAGGATTCAGAAAAAAAGTAACTCCAGAGTAAAATTAGACCCTAGAGCTAATTAAGGTAGAAGTAATAAGATAGGAGAAATAACAGAAAAAGAAACAGATAAGTAACTAGTAGTTAGCTATTATTTAGACTAAAATAAATAAAAATTACTCTATTAATATACTTATTAATATAAGCTATAATATCTATATTATTATTAATACCTCCCTTATAAAGAAATTTTACTTCTTACTAGTTAATAAGTTAGAAAAATAAATAAGAAAATATACTACTAAACTATCACCCAGTAATATCCAGAGAGTAACTATCCTAACTTTAGAAGTTAGTAACTATATATAGAAAATCTATATCTATATTATAGAGAACTTATAGTTACTTTTATATCTTAAGTAGCTATAGATAGAAGATAATTATATTATCTATAACGCTGAAACCTAATAGATAATATACAGGAAAGATAGTATAATAATATATTTAAAATATTAAGATAAGCTAGTATAGCTTAAGGAGATCTAGTTAGCTTAGCTGCTTAATATTAATTTATTTATATTTATCTATTAGTATACTATATAGTATACTAGTGAGGTATTAAGCTCGTACTAGATTATATCTATTAGTCTAGTAGATATTAAGAAAATATTAGCTCTAAAAGTGGAAATAGACTTAAAAGATTATATCCTTATAAATATCTTAAAGGAATTTCTAGATTTTTTCTATTTAGATTTAGTATACTAACTACCTCCCAGCTAACTAGAAATAGACTACTATATCTTATTAATTCCTAACGATAAGAGATAGAAACTAGACTTCCTATAGGAACCTCTTTATAGTATATTATAGGAGAAGTTTCTAGTACTTAAAAAGACCCTAGAGGATTTACTTAATAAGGAATTTATTAAAGTAAGTAGCTTCTCTACTGATATCCCAATCCTCTTTATAAGAAAGTTAGGCGGAAGAATATACTTCTATATAGATTATAAAACTCTTAACGTAATTATAAAGAAGGATTATTACCTCCTCCTCCTTATATTAGAAACTCTCTAGAGGGTTACTACTACTTACTAGTATATTAAACTTAATATTATTACTATATTCTATAAAATTAGAATCAATAAAATAGATTAAGAGAAAATAGTTTTTCAGATATATTACAGCCTCTTTAAATAGGTAGTATACTCCTTCAGACTCACTAATATCCCTACTATATTTTAATAGTATATTAATAATTACTTATAATAATTTCTAGATAATTTTATTATAATATATATTAATAATATTTTTATTTATACTAGTAACTTATAAAAGGAGTATAAGGAGAAAGTCTACTAGATATTTAGCTACCTTACTGATATAGACTTTAAGTTAGATCCTAAGAAATATAAGTTTTTAGTTATTATAGTTAAGTATATTAAGTATATTATAATAGCTAGAAAGAGTCTCTTTTATAATCCTAAGAAGTTAGAAGTTATTACTAACTAACTTCCTCCTAACTTACTGAAAAATATCTATAGTTTCCTTAGGTTTGTAAATTACTATAAGATCTTTATACTTCAGTATAATATTATTATAAAGCTTTTAAACTACCTAATTTGGAAGTTAGTTCCTTTTAACTGGAGACTGAAGCAGTAGGAAATTTTCCTTATACTAAAATAACTTTTCACTATAGAACTAATTCTATAAATATTTAATCTTAATATTCTAATAATAATAGAGATAGACTATTTAGAGTATATCCTAGGAAGTATATTAACCTAAGCTAATAAAACTAAAATGAAGTATCTAGTAGCTTTCCACTCCTAATATTTAACTCCTATAGAGTTTAATTATCTGATCTATAATAAGGAACTTCTTATAATATTAGAATATTTATAAGTATAGAGGATAAAGCTGTAAAATACTAAGAGGTTTAAGGTCCTTACTAATTATAAAGACTTTAAGTATTTTATAAAGAAATAATAACTTATAGAGAGGTAGAGTTAGTAAGTAGAGAAGTTATCTTAGTATAATTTTTACCTTAAATACTAGCTGGATATCCAGATAATAGCCTCTAATATTCTCTCCCAGAGGGAATAGAATACCCCTAAAAAGTAGAATAATAAGAAGTAATAAAAATAGATAATATAGATTATTCTAGATGCTACTATCCCTATAAAGCCTTAAGTAGGATATATAAATATTATTAGTATCTAGATTTTTAAAGGAAGACTAAATCTGTAAGAAATATAGAACTATACTACTAAGAGAAACTCCTTATACTAATAGATTTTTATAATAGTCTAGTAGGGAGAATATAACTTCTCTCCTAACCTCTATATTAAGATCCAGATTGCTAAGTATACTATTAATATATTAGGATAACTTACTTTCAGAGAGAGATTTTAAATACTAAGTAGTAAAGAGAATAATAACCCCCTTAATAAACTTAAGACTAAGCTAGTATAGAAGTTACATAACTCCTCCCCTATAAGCTACTTAAGATATAATAGTATACTAAAAATTATAAACTGATAGTTCTACTAGCCTAGACAGTTATAAAATATCTACTAATTTATATATAACTATAATATATATAGGAGTATTTATATCTAGAGGTAGACTAAGAAGGAATTCCTAAAATCCCTACTAATACCTAACTAATTACACTCTAATTTATTAATAGACTTTATTACTAATTTACCCTCCACGAAAGGATAAAGTAGCTATTACCTCTAGGTTATTATTAATTAACTAGGTAAAGCCTCTATATTCAAGGAGATAGATATAATAGAAGTAGAGATATATACTTAGTAGTTCCTTAGTTATTATTATAGGTTCTATAGAATACTACACTCTATTATAAGTAATAGAAAGTCTAACTAAGTAAGTTACTTCTAGAAGGAGTTTTATAGATTAATAGATATTATATACCTACTAAGTACTAATTACTACCTATAGACTAATAGAATCATAAAATAATATAATTAGAAGATCTAAATAGTTTTAAAAATATTTACCTACTAGTCCCAAGATAACTAGGATAACCTACTGCTTATTATATAGTTAGCTTTCTATAATTAGTAGTATAATATAATAGGGACTATACCTTTCTTTATAGATTATAAGTATTATATTAACTCTATCCCAGTCGCTAAGGAGTATATAGAACTACCTAATAATAATAAAGCTGCAGCTTACTAACTAGTTAAGAGAATATAGTTAGTAATAATATATATCTATATAGAGATAACTACTACTTAGTAGAAGTTAGAAGTCTAGATAAATAAAACCTAATCCCCTACAGATTAATACTAAGTTAGTAATAAAATATAGTTAAATATATCTAACTATAAGTCACTAAAACTAAGCTAAAAACTAGCCTAACTATATTATAAATATATAATAATAAAGATCCTCTTACTATATATTATAAAGCTAGATACCTTAGAGTCTATTTACCCACAGTTCTATATAGATTTACTCCAGAGAGCTACTACTAATCTACTACTTAGGTAGGTTATAATTAATAACTAGCTGCTACTACTAGTAGATAATAATAGGGAGGTTAAATAGCTAGTTAAAAGTATTCTTACTGTAAGGATATACTAAGTAGAGAGAAGATACTAACGAGAAGCTCTTATTAAATAGGAAGGATATATAAACTCTATATAGAAGCCTATTAATATTATTATAGATATAGCAGCCCTAAAGTAGTATAAAGTAACATATAAGCTAATTATAGATAATAATAGAAACCTAACCTATAGCTTCCAGTCAGGCGGCAGCTAGGGAGGAGAGAGGTAATATTATAAACTATATCTAGATATCTAGCTAAAGCTGTATCTAAGTATTTAAAGCTAACTTCCTCACTCGAGTGGAGCCCCAATAAGCTCTATATAGTATTATATATACAGACTTTTCCACACACTCGTAAAGGCTTCTCTTTTACTCCTTAGTTCTAAATAAACAGTATTTTACGCTACCTTCTGGTTGAATAAGTCCAGATCCAGCCCTTCACACTCTGTAAGATATATAGAGATAATTATTTTCTCCTTATTAAGAAGTATTTATAGATACTCCTATTTTTAAATAATAAGTATAATTTATTTACCTTAGTGGAGCTTATTATAGATATTATTAAATATAATACTGAGGTAATCTATATCTATAAGGTAGAGGAGGAAGAATATATTATAAAGAATTATATAAAATATAATAATACTGAGTAGTATAAGTATATTAACTATTCTAAATGTTATAATAAAGGTAGCTCCTTTAAAATATATTATAACTAGTTTACCTTATAGAGGTATAAGGATAATAAAGAGAATAACTAACTATTTTAATATAGTAAACTGGAAGTATTTAATAGTTAAGAAGCTAGTAATATTTAAGTTAGATAGAATATCTTAAAATATAATATTTAAGTAGCAGCTTTTAAATATAAAGATATATATAGAAGTAATAATATTATCTATACGTTTACTACTAATAGTGATACTTTTAGTGAGAGTATAGATTATTATCTAATTTTAGAGGATTCTAATAATTTTACCCCTATTAAAAGTAATAAGCTTCTCACTATAAAATAATATGAAAAATATCTCTAAAATAGATTCTATAGAATAATCTTCCTTAAAGTTAATATCTATTTAATATTATATAATAATATCTTTATTAGTATTAACTTCTAGTTGAACCTTAAGATTATTATTATTAAGACTATTAATATCTTTATAGCTTATAAGAAAGATATAATATACTATTATAGAATGTATCTTAGGGTTAGTAGTTAACTTATATCTATTAAAAGTAGTATACCTCTCCTTAAGAGTATACCTTATAGACTAGTAACTAGTTTTACTATATATATAGTATTTTTAATTAATATAATTATATATAAATATTAGAGGTAAGTAATAACTATTTAGAGTGTAGGCTTACAGACGTATAGAGGTATAGCTACAGTCTTGAGGGTTACTTTAAGGTAAGTTATATATATAGTTAGTCTAAAATTAGTCTCTAGCTACCCTCTAGTAGTTATCTCTA
>MASP02000271.1:480-188844 GCA_001693025.2 Colletotrichum lindemuthianum | reverse complement strand
AATCCTAAATATTCTACTTATTATATATAAAATTTACTTTTCTCTAGTTTAACTAATAGTTTAGCTTACTGAAGTTTCTAAAATACTTTATAAATATATTTCTTATATTCTTTAAACATTCTTAAGTAGATAAGAATATTATTAAGATATATAATATAAAAGATATCTAAATATTTATATAGTATATAGTTAATTATAAATTAGAATATTATAGGTATATTAGTAAGTCTAAAAAATATTATAAGATACTTATAAAATTCTTTTTTTATTCTGAAAGTAGTTTTCTATTTTTTACTTTTTTTAATTTAGATAAAATTATAAGCTCCTTTAAGGTTGAGAGCTATAAACTAATTAGCTCTATAGAGTTAGTTTTATAATTCTAATATAAGTAGTAATAAATATTAGTTCTTAATTATTATATTATTAAGTTATTAATAATTAACATAAAGTTATAACTTACTATTTTTCTTAGGTATAAACAGAATTAAGCTTCCTACTAGTAATATTAAATATTTAATATAATCTTTCTTAAGGTATTTATTAATATACTTATTAAATACTTCTATTTCTATTTAATTGAGTCTATAGATTTTACTGAATTTAGACTTCTTCCCCTCCTTTAAAGAGATCTTATAATTATAGCTTATATACTCTAGTAGTCTAGTTTTAAGTTCTTCTGCGAAAAGTTATTTATAAATTTAGTATTTATCGAGGATAGTTTAAAGTTAATCTATATTACTATTAACTCTTACTATTTCTATAATATTTAATATCTAGATATTACAGCCAGCCTTAAGTTTAGTAGACATAAGTCTATTAATAGTAAGTTAAGGCTATAATATATAGGTAATAGTATTATTATGATACTAATAAGATTAGGTTTTTAGGGTTTATAATAATTAGGTGTAAGTCTAATAAGAGGATTAAGAGATAAGGTTAGGAGTATCTGAGGATAATCATAAAGTTAATTACTAAAAAGCTATAGAAGTCTAACTTTAAGCGGATTTAAGTTTATTTTTTATATAAGTCTGTAATACTTATAGATTTTCTTATTCTTATTAATATTATATTATTTTTTACTGATCTGAAAGTGAGAAGTAATTACTATCTGTAGGTTAGTAATTACTTAGCTCTACTAATTACTTTAAAAATCTACTAATTAATTACTTACTCTATAGAGTAATTACTTATCTCTTATTATTATATAACTTATATTATAGTTTCTCTATAGTCTAGTAGGTTTCTTATTATATTCTTCCTTTTATATATATAAAATATTTTATAGCTACTAGATACTTTATAATTTAGCCTTAGTCTTATTAGGTTATAATATTTAGTTTCTTCTCTGAAGAGTCTTATCTTTAAGATTAATATAAATAGGTAACTTCTAGTTATTAGTTTATAATACACTTCTTAATTTTGTTATTATAATTATATTATATTAGAATTAGTTTCTAATTTCTTTATTTCTATTTATTATTATTAATATTATGTATTATATATTAAAGAGTTTAGTATAAATATAATACTATATTCTTTTTATTATTCTAAGGATCTATATTATAAAATACTTTATAGAATACAGGTTTATAGTATATATATATAATTAGGTTATTCTTATAATATATTATAGAATATAGTATACGAATATGAATCTTTGTATCTTAAGTAGTATATTATCTTACTGATTAGATAGTTAATTATTTACTTAATAAAATTAGTTATTTAAAAAATAAGGAAAAAGCAGTAGAGGAAATTCTGCTGAAAAAAGCTATAATATTAAGGAAAACTCAGGTAGAAATAGATAAATTACTTGTGAGACTAGATTATATTCAGAAGATAAGGTAGAATATTTTTAAATAAGGAAGAGTTATTATTAGTAATAATACTGAAGTAAAGTTAAGTTTACTTATAGTAAATAAGAATATAGCTGTTTTAGATATATAGTTAGATAATGCTTTTAGGGTGATTAATTAGGATATAATACTAAGTGATCCTAACTTAGTGAATTTTGATTTTAGTATTCTCAGTATAGTAGTTAAGAAATCTTAATTTTTGGGGGATAATATTTCTAAATATAGAAATATTTTATCTCCTTAAAGTTTTTTATCTAGTTAATATTGAGGTTAAGAATATTAAATATAAACTAGTTTATTAATTTAGATTAATATAGTTGATAAGCAAGCTGGATAGATAAGTAAGCTGGATATCCAACCGCGACTAACCTATCTTCTACCTTATAACCTACATAACGCTACAATAAAATAATAATATTACAGAATAAAGAAGTTTAATTAACTCTAACTTTCTAGGCTATTAATTAAACTCTAAATCTTAGTATTTAGACTGCAGCTAAAATCTATTTAATATTATATTTAACTTTAGCTACCTGACTAAAAGGTATCCTATTATAATATAATACTGCTTCTAACTTACGGAATTTAACTATATTTAAAGAGGAGAAGCTAGTTAAGTATATTTTCAACTTAGATTCCTAATTATTTCCTCTCTATATTAGTAGTGTGGAAGATATAGCTAATTAACTGCTTACTGACTATAATACGCCCCCTATTAGGAAATATTAAACTTTAAACTTTATTAAGTAATAATTACAGCTCTAGATATATTTTTTTTATAAGTATAACTCTAAGAGAGCTTAATATAAAGATCTAAATATAATAAATATATAGTTTCAGCTTATAGCGAATATAATTGCAAAATATAATATTATAAACTCAGATATTTATAACTTTAATAAGATTAAGTTTATAATAAGCTAGATTACATCTGGAATAGTTATAATAAATACTAAAAGGTATTTAAATATAAAAATAATATAGCTTAGTAACTGAGAATAGGTTTTAGTTATTTAAACTATTAGTTTATTAGATTATAGTATTTCACTATATATTATTATTTTAGGATAATATTATTTCTCTATTTAGTATATAGAAATAGGTTTCCTATATAACTAGGTTATTATAACATCTGAAAATAGATAGATAATAAATAAAAGAGGTTTAAATTAGCTTCAGTATTTTCATTAGTATATAAAACTGTATGTAAGTAGTAGATATTACCTCCTTATTATTAATAGTTATAAAAGTTACTATACAGCTGATTTTAAGATATATTATAAGGAAAATAACATTATTATATTTTATATATTAGTTTACTCTTTTTATTTACTTTAGTTTTTAGATATTAGGTATTTTAGGTTACTAAAGAAAGTATATAGTTGATAAATTAAGGATAAGATATACTAAGATAATATCTATATTATAAAGGAAGATTTCTTTTCTATGTTTTATAAGGCTTTTATATAAGTCCTTATAGTTAAAAATATTTAGAGAGGTTTTAGAGGGGCTGGGTTTATTCCTTTTAATATAGAAAGTATATTATTAAAACTTAATATTAAGTTATATATTCTAATACTTCTAGAGTCCCTTCTAATAATATTTCCTATATAGACTTCTTAGATACTAAATAATCTAATAGAAGTATCTTTTCAGTTTAAATTTATTAAGAAGAGAATTTCCCACTATTAAAATAGCTTACTAACTTTAATTATTAAAACTGTAGAGTATCTATTAAAGGGGGTATATAGATTTATATACTAGATTACTTTATTAAAGTCTTAAGTTTAGATCTTTTAAGAGGAGAATAACTTACTTAATAGATATTAGAAAGTTAAGAAAATATATTTCAGATAAGAAGGAAATCTTACTATAGCTAAAATAGAGAATCTTTAATTATAGAGAGAGATTACAGTCTAAATTAAGGAGGAAATATACTAAAATAGTAGTTACTAGCTGAGGATAGAGATAAGCTAATAGTGATATAGCGTCTATAAGAATACTGATTATAATATATAAATATATTAATTTACTGAAGAAATGTCTGAAGAAGAAGATCTTAATTAGTTTAAATTTAATTAATTTCGTAGATATTATATATCAGTTAGAAATGTGATGTGGTTGCGGTTAGGTGTCTAGCTTGCTTGTCTGTCTAGTTTGCTTATTAACTACGTTATAGATATTATAGTTTATTTATATATTTATTATTTTCAGTATTCTTAAAGTTCTTTAAGATATCTAATATTAGATACTAGTTTCTATATATTTTCTGTATAACTATATTTTTTCTATTTAATAAAGTATTATATTTCTATGTTGTTTTATTAATTAATATAGTTAATAATTTATTCTATTTTACATTCTTACTCTAGATTAATTTTGATATAATTTTTTATATAAGATCTTTTTAGTATTAGTTTAAGAAGTAAAATATAAAAAACTAGATAATATCTTATAATATCTAGTAGTAATAGTTTATAGTTAATATTTAAGATTTTATAAATAATTTTAAATAGTTTAAGTTTCTTAAAGTTTAATTTATTATTTAGTTATTTAGTTTTAATATTTTATCTAGTAAGGTAGATACTATCTCTCTCCTTAAAAATTAGTCTTCTAATTTTTAAGATATTAGTATATTTATATATTTATTACTTAATAAATTTAAGTTTTTTCAGAAGTTTATTCTAGAAAATATAAAACTTTAAAATATCTACTATTATTTTTACTATTTATTCTCTCTATTAAGATTCTCTATATATAGTGGAATTAAATTTATAATTAAGATAGAAAAGTAATTTTTTAATATTTTCTCCTACTATACTATTATAAGTAAATTAGGCTATTAGTAATAAGGTAATTTAATTATCTTATTAGTAGTTAATATAATATCTAAAGTAGATTTCGAGGATCTAGTTAATATACTCAGTCTGACTATTAGTTTATAAGTGGAAAATAGTAGATAGATAGTATTTCACTCTAAGTTATAAAATCAGGGATTTCTAAAACTTAGATATAAAGAGTTTATCTCTATTAGATATAATTTCCTAAGGTAATCTATATTAACTAATAATAGTTCTAAGGAAAATATATAGAAAGTTTTCTACTGTATTTAATTTCTTATAGAGAATAAAGTAGGTATATTTAGTAAGTTATTCCACTATAATAAGAATACTATTATAATATACTTTAGTAAGTAGTTTTTGTGATTTTAGTAGCTTAATAATAAGATCTAAAGAAATTAATTCTTAGGGCTTTTAAGATATTAATATAGGTTATAATCTACTATAAGATTTATATTAGCTAGACTTACTTTTAAGGTAAGTTTCATAATCCTTAATTATATTAATTATATTATATTCTATAATTTTTTTTATTATAATATTATTAAATCTTTTTAAATATTTTAGTAACTCCTTAATATCTATATATTAGTATATTATAAATATTTCTAATTATCTTATATATTATTCTTCTAGTTATACTAATATTAACTTATCTAGTAATTAAGAGTAGCTTCTATATAGATATAAGGTTTCTATCTATATCTATTTTTAGGATAATTTATATTTCTTCTAGTATTAAGATATTATAATCTCGTTTTTAACTGAATATATTAGTTCTTCTATTTTCTGTTTTTTTATAGTAGATAATATGAAAATTAAATTCTGAAAGAAATTCTAACTATTTAATCTGTCGCTTATTAAGGTTTTTAGATATTATAAAATATATAAGGTTCTTATAGTTAATATAGATCCAAACTTTATACTTAGTTCCTGAAAGCTATAGTTTCTATTCTTAAAATACTTTAATAATAGTTATAAGTTTCCTATTATAGATTTAGTAGTTAAGTTCTGATCCACTAAGTTTATATAAATAGAAAGCGTAAGGATATAGTATTCCTTTTATATCTTATTATCTTAGTTATCCTCCTATAGTATAGCCTGAAGCGTCAGTTTTAACTTTAAATAGTTTATTAGGATCTAGAATCGTAAGAATAAATTCTGAGATAACTTAATTCTTAATATTCTGAAATATTTCTTCTTATCTATTAGTCTAATTAAATTTAGCATTTTGTTATATAAATTTAGTAAGTAAGATTATTTTCTTTATATAATCCTTAAGGAATTTTTAGTAAAAGTTAGTAAATTTAAGGAAAACTCAGATTTCCTTAATATTTATTAGCCTAAATTAATTCTCAACTATCTAGATCTTTTTAGTTAGAAACTTAATTATGTTTAATATAATAGTGAATCCTAAATATTCTACTTATTATATATAAAATTCATTTTTCTCTAGTTTAATTAGTAATTTAGCTTACTGAAATTTCCAAAGTATTTTATAAATATATTCTTTATATTCTTTAAGTGTTTTTAAGTAAATAAAGATATTATTAAGATATACTATATAAAAGATATCTAAATATTTACGTAATGTGTAGTTAATTATAAATTAGAATATTATAGGTATATTAGTAAGTCTAAAAGATATTATAAGGTATTTATAAAGTTGTTTTCTTATTCTAAAAATAGTTTTTTATTTTTTACTTTCTTTAATTTAAATAAGATTATAAGCTCCTTTAAGGTTAAAAACTATAACCTAATTAGCTTTATAAAGTTAGTCTTATAGTTTTAATATAAGTAATAATAAATATTAATTCTTAATAGTTATATTACTAAGTTATTAATAGTTAATATAAAGTTATAGCTTACTATTTTTCTTAAATTTAAATAGAATTAGGTTTCCTACTAATAATATTAAATATTTAATTTAATTTTTCTTAAAGTATTTATTAATATATTTATTAAATATTTCTATTTCTATTCAATTAAGTCTATAGATCTTACTGAATCTAGATTTTTTCTCCTCTTTTGAAAAGATCTTATAATTATAGTTTATATACTTTAGTAGTTTAGTTTTAAGTTCTCCTGTAAAACATATTCTATAAATCTAGTATTTATTAGAGATAGTCTGAAGTTAATCTATTTTATTATCGACTCTTACTACTACTATAATATTTAATATCTAAACTACTATATCCTTCATCCTAAAGTAAATAATAAATCTTTATACTCTTAGAGTTATATCTAATTTATATAGGATCTTATTATCTAGAGAGTTCTTAGAGACTAAATCCTTCTATTAGAGATAGTTAGTCTTCTAATCTATCTATAAATTATTCTTTTATAACTATAGGATTCCTAAGATAATCTCTTAATTACTTATCTCTATTATATTAAAAATATAGTCTTCCTTCTAGCTATAGTAGTTTAAAAGGAGATATATAGTCTCTAAATTAATAATACTTCCACTATATTTAATACTTTCTTTTTTAATAGTATATAACTAATATAGTTTAATTTTCATTATCTATAGGATCTATTATTTATTTACTACTTATAGTAATATAAAGTTTCCTTAAATATTATAATTAATTAGAGCTTATATCTTATATCTATTCACTATAATATTAAGGTAAAAATATTTATTATTATATTCTGCTATTACTAAATATAAGAACCTTATCTAAAATATCTTTCTTTATCCTTATTTAGTAGGTAAGTCTTGTTTTTTAACTACTTACAGTATCTTTATTCTGATATTATTTTATCTTCTTAATAGTAGATTATAATCCTTCCTTCTTAAAATATCTTACTGGATATTAATTCTTTATATTCTAGTGTTAGTAGTATAGGTTAGTCTTTAGTATCTTACTTCTAAAGTTTATTATATTAATAACGTTATTCTCTTACTTCATTAATATAGTGGATTATATAGTAATCTAATTCGCAGTCTGTCTATTCACTAATAATATTATTTATATATACTATAAGGTAGTCTTTTACTAGGTGTGAATATTATAAAGTAGTTTTTATTAAAATATTAAAGTTCTAAAATAGTAGATCTATATTAAGATATATATCCAGAATTAAATAGTCCTTAAATTATCTTAAGAAGAATAATCTATTAAATTTATTACTAAGATATAGTATATAATTATCTTATATATAATATACCTAAAAAATAGTTTAGTAAGCTGGGTAATTAGTTTATAGAAGTTTATAGTCTATATTATAGAGGATTATCTTAAGGTAGTTTAGAGTCTAGTTACTTAGAACTCTATAAAATATAATAAATTATTTATTATAAGTTAGGTGAATATTCTTAATTTTAAGTTACTTACTTTTATTACTATATAATTACTATAAAATAGAGGATTCTGGATTTTTAATAGTATTATTATCTAACTTAGTATTATTGTTAATTAATTTAAATAGATTACTTAGGTTAATATAGATTCCTAGGCTAATTTTCATATATCCTTACTGGTAGAGATTATTAAGTTATTCCTTAACCTTATATTCTAGTTTATAATATTTATCCATAGTTAAGATCTTTATTAGTATCTTATTACTTACTTTAAGTAATTATGTGAGAACTTAAGTGAAAAGTAGGTTTCCTTTAGTATTAGTTCTCTACTGAATTTAATACTGAATTCTCTATAGAAGTTATCTATTAGATATCTAACTAATTCTATAGTAAAGTTCTCTCTTAGCTACCTGTAACTATAGAATTACTACTTTATTTTCTTACGTCTAGTCTTACTTAGAAATTAGTATAAAATCTTCTTCCTTCTTAATAGTAGCTACTATTAGTATCTTTTTAGTATAATATTTTAATTATTTAGAAAGGTTCTTAGGATACTATCCTATATTATCTTTAGATTCTTAATATATAATATAAATATTATTAAAATAGACTATCTAGATTAGAGAGATATGAAGTATTTCCTTCTTAGTGATATTAATTTATTAAGTTTATTTAGATACTAACTGAAATTGTTATCTTTATTACTAACGTTTAGGTAAGCGGCAGTTTTTAACTATATATTCTAGTTAATTGTAATTATAGTATTTAAAGTTTCGTCTTTTATTATCTTGAGTGGTAATTTTAGTAGTGAGGTTTATAAACCTACTATAGTAGTTATAAAAAATACTTATTTATAAGGTAAATTATTATTTAGTTTCCTAATTATTACGTTAGTTTTAGTAGTTATGTAGTGGTCTTTAGTATTGATATTTACTATTAGGTTATTAAGGTTATTACTATTTACTTTTTTTATAGTGATACTTAAAGAGTCGGTTATTAATCTTAATAGTGAGTTTTATGTATATAATAAAGTTACTAAGTTTATTTTATTTAATAAGTTTATCTTTAATATCTTCTTTTAATCCTTAGTAAAATATAAAGATCTTGGTGTTATTAATATAGTTAAGTTTAATATAGATATATCTAAATTCAGCTATATAGTATATAGTTATATCTTTCTATTTAAGAGTTATAAGGTCTTATTTATACTATTATTACTTATCTAGTTTTTAGAATAGTGAGATTAGAATATTTTTAAAGTTATAATAGTCTGTAAAAATAATCTAAGTTTCTAACTTAAAGTTATTCTATTTATAGGTAGGAAAATTAGTAAAATAAAGTTTGAACTATATAAAGGCTCTTCCCTTAAGGAAAAAGAAAGGATAAATAACTTATTCAGCTTTATCTTTAAAACTGAGATTATAAACCTAATAATAAGTTCTAACTTAAGTGAGAAATCCTTTAAAATATCTGGAAATTCTATTAAAAGCTTATAGTAAATTAAGTTAAAATTTCTTATATAATTTAATTAGAATCTAGATAATATTAATAATAATATAAAGGATATTAACTTCCTACTGAAAAGTAAGAAATTACTACTAATCCAGATTATTATAGAAATTCTACTATAATTAGATAATTTCTATAATATTACTATTAATAATCTTCTATATCTTAGTTATATCTCTATTACTTTATTAAAACTATTATATTAGCTTAATAATATTATCCTCTTTATTACTAGAAAGTTTAATATTCTTTATTTCCTAGTCTAGAAATTTAATAAGTTATTTACCTTTAGGAAGTATTCCCTAAAATTTGGAAAAAGTAGAAAGAGTTTAATATTTAGTAGATATAGTAATATTCTTTCCTAAATATTATTAAGTAAGTATTATAAAGTTAATTTACTAAACAGAAGTAATTAAAATATTATAGCTAACTTTAGGTTTAGTAGAGGTAAGTCTATTAATAGTAAGTTAGAATTATAATATATAAATAATAATATTATTATAATACTAATAAGATTAAGTTTTTAGAGTTTATAGTGATTAGGTGTAAGTCTAATAAGAAGATTAAAAGATAAAGTTAGAAATATCTAAAAATAATTATAAAGTTAATTACTAAAAAGTTACAGAAGTCTAATCTTAAGTATACTTAAGTTTATCTTATATATAAATTCCAGCTAATTAGTATATTCTTTTAGTTATTCTAGATTATATTAATCTAATATAATCTATTAGCTTCTAACTTATACTAAATTATATTAATCCCAAATAATCCTTATCTTATCGTTATATAACTTATACTATAGTTCTTCTATACTAAGTAGAGTTCTTATTATTCTTATATTATTCTATATATAAAGGTCCTGCAGCTGCCAGGCGTCCTGTAGGGCGTCCCTTAGTCCTATAGTTCTAACGGGTTGTAATACTTCTGCAGCTAGCTACAGCTATAAGTCTATATATAATGCTAACGGTTAAGTATATACTTAGATATACTGTAAGTTATTAGTCTGTAATATATAAGGAGGAGGTACTAGTACAGAGGTGCATACAAAGCTGAAAGTACTAGTCTACTAGAATTGAGATGGCAGTATGTAGAATCTGATTTTAGCACTAAGATCGGCGTGTATGTCGGTATCATTAAACCAAGTGTGTAAGCACTTTAGAATATAGCTGCTGCAGGTTGCAGGCTTTAAACTAGCAGATATATCCTGAAGTAATATAGATAGCTGCAAGTGAGACTAATTATTACGTAGCTATCTTTACAGGTTAGATTGCAGATGCGTATCAATTATCCTGACTGGGAATTAAATCAGTCTTGGGACGCAGGTAAGCTATTAAAGGATTACTATTGCAGGACAGAAGGTGCCTTTTCTCCCGTCGACTTTTCGACTGTACCTAGAGAATAAAGACCTTTCTCCAGGTAGCTTACTGAACACAGACATTTCTCTGTACGATTTATTGCTTACAGAAAATGCAGACATTTCTCCTGGTGATTTACACACACTAAGTATGTGGATTTGCAGCTGCACTCTGTACTACAGGCTATTTGGCAGTTACAATTTCCGCTGCCATTTTTCATAATCTAGCCCCTACTGCTACAGGGAACTCCACACCAGGCTACTATACCAGCCCACGACACCGGCCAGCCACACCTATCTACTAGTCTATATTATAATATAACCTATTATTGCTGCAGCGTAATAGCAGTTCCACTTTTATAATAGTTATAAGCTTTTACTACCATAGCCGAATAGTTAAATCTCTGGATCTATATATAATATATAATATTATATATCCTATAGATTTAAGTTTTATGGTAGTTAAGAGGAACCCACTTTAAAAAACTATATAAATCTATTTAATATAATATACTAGTATATAAATATATAATATTTTATAAAAGTCTGTAATATGGAGGGGTATATTATAATATAATTTATTATTACTGCAGTATAATAGTAGTTTCACTTTTAACTATATTATTATTTAATAATATCTGTATCTTACTTTATTATCTAACAGTTCTAACTATAAATCTCTATAAAATAGAATCCTCTTATAGCTAGTATGAAAGGCTAAACTTAAGCTTATTTAACTGAAAGGTAACGTAAAATACTATTTATTTAAAACTAAGAAGTAAAAGAGAAACTATTATAAATCTCTAGGAAACTCTATATATATAATACTATATAGAGTATACTGAAGCTTCACCTAGATAGAAAAGTTAAATTTAAATACCTAAGTATAACTCTAGCTATATATTTAAATATAATTTATAATAATACTTTCCTTCTTCCTCATTACTATCCAGCTGGAAGCTACAAATTAAATTACTATTATTATCTATTAGCCTATAGTAACTACTGCAGCCAGCCCCAAGTTAATCCAGACCCGAACCCCTTACAGCTACAGCAGCTAGTATACCTACCCCACGTTAACCTTTTCGATAATAAATAACTAACAACTTCTTCCGCGTCAACCTCACACTTTCACGCCCTCACGCCCTCACGCTACATATAATTTAAATATCTTAAGAGATTTAATTACTACTAACTATAGCTACTCTATTTAAATACTAATTATAACTTTAATATCTATAACCTTAACATCCTTACTATACTCTATTGACCCTTAAGATAAAACTTTATATTTCTAATATTAAAATTCTCTACTACTAATATAAACTAACTTATAAACTCTCTATAAATATAGTAGAATTTAGTTTATTTTAATTAGTAAATAATCTTAATATATTAAATATAGCTAATATATAAATAATATTTATAAAAATATAGATATTTCTAATATAACTAGATAGCTTTTAAAGTTTCTATAATTATATTACTATAAAATTATAAGATATTAAGTAATTAGTATTACTATAATATATTAATATTAAGATATTATCTAATTAATAACTAATTTCTAGAATAGCTTGCTTTATATAGTAAATTATAGGATAGTTATATAATTTTTTTTGAATATCTATAGACTACCTATTAATTATCATATTTAGAATAATTTTAGTGAAGTTTAATTTAATAAACTAATAGCTTTAATTATAGTAGTTATAACTAGATATCTTTTTACCTATTCTATATTTTTCCGGTTATAAGTAGCTATATAGATTTTAAGGGCGTTTTAATTTTATTATAAAGATATAAAAGAGTAATAAATTATAGAATATTTAGCTTTTATAAGCTTTTTATTTTATCCTATTTCCAAGAGGTTTATAAAGATTCTCAACCTTATAACCTTAGTAGTTACTTTCAGCTATATATATTAAACTTTAACTTACTAAGGTTTTTACTATATAGATTATTACTATAAGGTCTTTCTCTACTATAAGGTTAAATATTATAACTAGGGGTATAATTATTTATAATAATAGGTAATTTCATTACTATTTAAACTAGTTATAAGTTAGTATTAGTATAAATACTATTACTAGGTAAATTTTATAGTTAGAACTATATATCGAGTGAAGAGCTTAGGTACCACTATAGGTATAGAGCAAAAGTCACTAACTAAATATTTACTAATTATAAACTAATACTAATTAGTAGTTTAACTACTATTAATACTTATTGCTACTACTTAACTGTAAATTAGTAAGAAATACCTAAAGAGAAAAAATTATAATTTCTTCTAAGAAACCCTCCAGATAGCTTCTAAGTAGAAATAGGTAACTGAAAGCTATTATAACTATATATTACCCTATGAATATTATTATTATATCTATAATATAACTAGAAGTAAAAATAAACTTATAATAATTTATTAACTTAATATTATATTATATCTAGTATATAGTAAACTAATAAACTAAATTAATACTAATTCAAGAAAGTAAAGTATTATAAAGAAGTAATTAAATTAATATAACTAAGAGAAAGGAACCTATAATAAGATTATTATTCCTTATTACCACTTTCTAATATCTTAAATATATTTAACTAATAAGAAATACGAAATTACCTTAATAACTAAATATATAATATATTAAGCTTCCCTCTATAATAATATAAGAAAAAGCAAATAAATCTAATGAATATATCTACACCTACAGTATATTAATATATTTATATCTATAATATAGCTTACCTAGCAGTTAGAATTGAAATAATAAAGAAATTATAATATAAAAACACATATTTATTTTATATAGTAAGAAAACTCTAGAAATAATTATAAAGATATAACTAATAATATAAACTTATATATCAATACTCTAAATTTAAAATTAGATAATAATATCAGCCTATAAATTCTTTCTCTATATACTTTTTAAGTAACTATAATAAAGAAGTATTGTAATTAGAATTCCCCATAAAGCAGTAGATTATTAAGATATTATAACTAACACTGAAATAGAAAGTATTAAGGAACTACTATTTCTTATTTCTATTTATAAGTATTTTATAAGTATTTAATAAAGTACTAATATAGATAAGGTAACTATAAGTTAAACTGATAAATATCGTAACCAGTATAAGGAGAAAAAACACTAATACTAATAGTATTACTATCCACTCGAAAAATTCTTATTAAAAGAATCCTTCCAATAAACTACATCCCAAAGAAAAATAAAAAAAAAGAAGTATTTATACTAACAGCAGAACCAGAGGGAGAGAAGAGAAGAAAATAATAAGAAATAATATAAGAGAAAAATTATTCAAATTAAAGAAGTAACTTATAATTAAAATTATGGCGCTACAGCAATTATATAAGAGAAGGAAGATTTTCAAAATCTAATAAATTAACAGTAAGAATAACCTTATAGATAGTATAACTAAAATATCTAACAGCTAGGCCCTTAAAGTATTTATCACTATAAACGAAGCAATTATAAGAATAAAAAGATAGATTATAAAGGCCATAAAAAGCAATAAACGAAAAATATAAAGATAAAAAAGGTAAATAAAGAATATTACTACTAGAGAACCTTAAAGTATCTACGTAATAATAATCAAAAGACGCATTTTATAAGTAAATACTACTTATAATATTAAAGTGGCTTTTAATATACCTAAAAAAAGAATAACTAGTAGCTAGTTTTTAGGTTTTACGCTATTTTTACATTTTACGCTATTTTTGTATTTTACGCTATTTTACACTTTTGCTATAAAAGAGAGTACTACTAGTATTAGGTTAACTGGATATTCATATAGTAAAAGCTATAGCAGTAGGTAACTTACTAGTTACCCCACTTAATTTAACTAATTAGATAAGAGGAATTATTCTACAGATTAATTCTAACAGCATATAGTATATATATATATACTATAATATAGTCTTAAATATAAATAATTAGAAACCACTAGTTACAACTAAGTTATAATAAATCAATCCATTATAAATATTTACTAGTTATAAACTAATAGTAACTAATAGTTAAAAATATATAACTATATTTTATTATCCACCTAATACTACTTTACAGGAAATTAGGTTTTCTTTACCTAAGTTTCTAATATCTATTAAGTAGCTACTATCTTTATATAAATATATATAGTTACTATATATATCCTCTTAATTAGTTACTAGATAGTAACCTTACTACTACTAAATACTAATATAAACTTTTTAGTAATTAATATAAGGTTAATATAATAACAATAACTTATTAAAAAAGAGGTAGTTTCTATAATATTATACTATTAACTATAGAGAATTAGTAATATAATAAGTAGTAAGTTATTCTAGTTACTCTGAAATATATATATAAGTATCCTTAATACTATTCAGATTTTCTAGTTATACTACTTTATAATTCAATTAGTCTGTAAGTAGTAGCTAGTACTTAATAGATATATAATATTTATTAATTTATAAAACTTCTTCTAGAGATAATTAACTTAGTTAAACTCTCTATTACTTATAGTAAAATATAGTATTATATAAACCCTATAGTAGTAACTGGAAAATTACTAAATATATACCTCTAATTATATAATATTTATCTTCTTCAGTATAGAAATCTTACCTAGTAAATTTATAATAACCTAAAAGTAATAGCTACCTTATTTCTTTATAGAAAGTAAATTAGTAATAAAGTTTATTAATACGTTAGAATGTAATTAATGAAATATTAGTAGAAACCTTAGATATTTCTTTTTTACTTACCTCTAGATATAATAATACCCCTATATATATTATAGTTATATATAAATTAGAAGATAGTTTGAAAGTATCTAGATTAAACAAACTAATATATTATAGACTCTAGTATACTACTTTACCTTAAGTAGCCTATAGAAAGGAAATCATATACTTTCTATACTATTTTAGTTCTAAACTTATTCAGGAAGTTATTATTATTATTACTATCTAATATTTATAATCTCTTTCTAAAGATAAGCTATTTTGGTAAATTAAGAATGTATTAAGTAATCTGAGTTTTAAGATAGAGATTAGGGGGAAAGATATATTTTCCTTACTAAATCACAATATAATTTTACTAATAGAATGAATTACTCTTAGTTATATTAATATTTACTTATAGTAGTTTCTAGATAATATTATTATAGTATATACTAATAATACTCTTATTTATCTTAGCAGTATATAATAGAAAAGTAAGGAGAAAGTTTACTATATATGTAGCTATCTTACTAATATATATTTAAAGTTATATTTTAAGAAGTATTATGTTTTAATTATTATAGTTAAGTATATTAAAATTATTATATTAGCTGGAAAGAGTTTTCTTTATAATTGAGAGAAGTTAGAAGTTATTACTAACTAACTTTACCCCAGGTTACTAAAAGGAATTTGCAGTTTCTATAGATTTATAGATTACTATAAGGATTTTATATTATAATATAATATTCTTATAGAATTTAGAAACTTACTAACTTGGAAGTATATTTCCTTCAACTAGAAACTAGAATAATATAAGGCTGTTTTTACTCTAAAAAACCTTTTTACTATAAACCTAATTCTATAGATATTTAATTCTAATATTTTAATTATAATAGAACCTAATAAGTTTAGATTTAATTTAAATAATATATTAGTTTCAAATAATATTACTAGTATAAGATATCTAGTAGCTTTCTATTTTTAACATCTAATATCTACTAGATATAACTACTTAATATTTAATAAGACACTTCTTATAACACTAGTTTACTTATAAATATAGAACGTAAAACTATATAATACTAGAAAGCTTAAGGATTTTACTAACGTTAAGTATTGTAAGTATATTATAAAGAAGTAGTAGCTTAGAGAAAGATATAATAAATAGGTAAAAAAGTTATTTTAATATAGCTTTTACCTTAAATACTATTTAGATATATAAGAAATACCTTCTAATATTCTCTCTAGAAGGAAATAAAATATTCCTATAAGGTAAAATAATAAGAAATAATAGAAATAGATAATATAGATTATTCTAAATAATATCCTCCCAATAACGCTTTAGGTAGGATATATTAATATTACTAATATCCAGACTTTTAAGGAAAGACTAGATCTCTAAGATATATAGAAGTATATACTATTAGAATATAATAGGAATATTAGTATATCTAAAGGGGTATACTATCTACTTAAAGATATTATAATATATCTCAAAAGCTTTTTTCTCCTAGTTTCCTTGATCAATTCTAATATTATATAATAAAGTAGTAATATTAAATTTACTATATTAATAAGCTATAATAACCTCCAAATAATCTGTAATATAAAGAAAAGAAGGTAGTAACTCTTATTGATAATTATATTAAAAGCTTTATAATTTATATAGAAGTATATTTCTCTATCTAATTTCCTTATAAGGAAACCTAGTATATTAATAAAGAAGCTACTTATCTTAATAAACTCTTTATTTAGTAGATTCTCTTAGGTTTTCTTGAGTATTAGAAAGTCTTTCTAAAATATACTATGAAGAGAATCTTATAGAAAGTTAAATTTCTATTTCTTATGATTAGAAATTAGTAAAGTATAATAGTTTATATCTAGTCAACTGGGAAGTAGCTAATATGTTATATTATAATAAAAAGAAGTTTGAAATTCCTCTAAGATATTTACAGAAATATAATTCCTTAGATTTAACTTTACTTTTAAAATTACTAGTTTCTTAATATTTATTAAAGTAATAAATATAATCTAATATGAATTTAGTATCTTACTTATATACTATCATTAGATGCTATATCTGAATTTCTGGCTAGGGCTATACCTAGAAATTTAAAGCTAACCCCCTCGCTCGAGTAGGGCCCCAGTGGGCTCTATATAGTATTATATATACAGACTTTTCTATATACTTATAAAGGCTTCTTTTCTACTTTTTAGGTCTAAATAAATATTATTTATACTACCTTCCGGTTAAATCAGTTTAGATTTAGTCTTTTATATATTTAGAATTAAGTTGTATTTACTATATAGATAATATTAAATAGAGTATAGCTTTCTAATAGTTAAGTATATAATTTAGCTACGTAAAGCTTCCAGAATATAATATTATATAATAAGTAACTAACTAGCTAATATAAAGAATAATAAATAATATTAAAATCCTCTAGTATATCCCTATAGGTAGTAACCTTATAGGTAAATTACTTTAGTAGTAATTATAATATACCTTAAGTTCTCTCTATTAGTGTATTTATAAGCTTAAATATAAATTAGTAACATAATTAACTATAGTAAATAGTAACCTCCAGATAGCTATTATAGTAGATATTTCTAACTAATATTAGGATATTCTAATAACCTCCAGAATAATATCTATTAAAATACTAGCCCTTAGGGTTAATAATATTACTATATCTCTATCAGTAGTTAACTACTAGATGAAGTTTCTTTTTCTACCTCTAAAGCTTTTAGATAAATAGAAGAAATATTAAGTGTAAATCTAATAGATAAAGATTAAACTCAAGATTCATTTTTTTGATAATAATTAGGAATACTAATACTTAATCTATTTCTGTTTAGATTTCAGTTTCTAATAAATAGTTAAAATCTTATATATAACTGGAAAGCTAGAGATGTTTTATAATATAGATAACTTTATAAGTTATCTGAATAGAACTTATCTGGATTTAAATAGCTAGCTTTATATTATCATTTAGCTATAAATTTTAAATAGAAAGAAAATAGGTATTCAACTACTTTTCTACTTTAATTTAAAGAGAACTTTCGTTAATACTAAAGAATATATATAATTAAAAATAGTTTCGATTTTACTACTGAAAGGTTTGTTCTTGTCCTACCTTAAGACGTTACTTATTATAATAGATCTTCCTATAAAGTATAGATTTTAATTATCTAAAATTTAGAATATAGCTTAAAAGCTTAAGTATATAAAGGAAATATTAATTTACTACTAGCTGCCCCACTGGAAATCTGCTACTTATAATAGAGAAAGTAGTATTATAATAACTAAAGTAGTTAGAAAGTAATAATAATACTAAAGTTTTAGTAGCTTCTTCTCTACCTCGAAGACGTATTTTAAGAACTACTAAAATACCTACTGATATTTTAGATATAATAAGAAATATTATATATAGATAAACTATATAATATAAGAGTATAAAAAGGTTATTATAAAAATTATAAAAGCTATAGCTACTTTAAATTATACTAAAAATAATTAAAAGAATAGTATTTTTTCCGCCTAGTAATAGTAAGAACTTAGGACAAAAGTAACTTTAAAGTAAAGTTAGATTTTAAAGCTAATAGAGATAGAAGTAATAAAATAAGGAAACTAATAGGAAAAGAAATAGGTAAGTACCTGGTGGTTAGCTACTATTTAGTCTAGAATTAATAGAAGTTACTTTATTAATATACTTATTAATATAGACTATAATTTTATATCATTATTAATATTTTCCTTATACAAAACTTTACCTTCCGCTAGTTAAAGATTAAGGTATACTTAAGGAATTAGATTTTTATATATATTTTAAAAGGATATTCGAATTCTTTCTATTTAAATATAGTATATTAACTACCTTCTAGCTAATTAGAAAAAAATTATTATATTTTACTAATTTCTAATAATAAGAAATAGAAATAAAAATCTTTATAGAAGTTTCTTTATAGTATATTATTACAAACCTAAGCTTTAGGGCTTTTGTAGGATACTGCTATATAGGCTCTATAGAGCTGCTATTTCTATAGTCTAGTAAAGAGTTTTCACTATAGGTGTAAACTCTTTAAGTGTATTATAATACTATTTAGATATTACTAGGTTCCCTCTTATAACTAGCCTCTAATATTAATAAACTTCCTACCTAGATCTAACCTAATAGTAAACAGTAAGCTAAATAGATAATATAGTAGATAATAAAGATAATAGTAAATACTAATATTATAGAACTTTTAATAGGGATTCTAATAGACTAACAGTAAATAAACCTAATTATAAATAAAACCTAAGCTCTCTAAGAGGCTTTTATATAGTTCTAATAGAACTATAAAGTAGTTTTACAGACTATATAGACCTTTTTTATAAAGAGGAAGCTTTTCCTAATTAGTATTCCTTTTAATAGTAATATTCTCTACTTCTCTATATAGAAGATAATTATATAATATAAACTTAAGGTTAACTGGGTTTTTATTAGAGAATTAGAGAATTTTTAGTAGTTTCTCTAGACTAACTTCTTACTTAAAATTTAGATATAGATTAGTAATTTCTATATAACCTAAAGGCCTCTATATAGCTGGGATATTAATATTCTCCTCTAGTATTTTACTAAATATTATAAGAATCCTCACTATAGTACTTAAGTTTTTAAGAAGATATAATACCTCCAGTAAGAACTTAAGTAGATATTCGCTAAATTCTTTATTAAATTTAAATTAGCTATAGGTTAGGCTGGAGGGTATACCTAAGTAGGGAATATTTACCTAAATTACTTATAGCTAACGCTCTCCTACTGAGTTTAAACAGCTACTATTAATTATAATATTAGTTAAATAAACTATTATGCTGCAGTCTAGCGTTACTATATAATTACTATAAACCTTAAGATTCTTAATATAAAGTTATAAAGTTATAGCTAATCCTAATTATAACTATAGAAAAAATCTTCAGTTAATTAGAATAGAAATATATAGATAATTAGTATAGATATAGCTTATACTATTTTGATGCTAATATAATACTACTATAATACTAGCTACTCTCACTAAGGGGGGTAAGGTAGCTAAAACTTTATATTAGCTAAATTTTTATTAGCTACTATAGTAGGTATATATAGGATTTAGTAAGTTAACTTAGCAGTTCTGTAAGTCTGTATATAAGTTAGTATTTATATTTACTATAGTATTGAGAACTATTTTATTACTAAATATAAGCTATATCCTACTTACCTACTTATAGCTTTCAATATTAATATCGAAATCTTACAGTTAGATAAGGAAATTATAAATAATAAGGAAAAAAAGTAACCTCCCAGAAGAGACTTCCTAGGGGGTAAAGTAGTGTAACTACTAGTAACGTTAGTATAGTAGCAGATAAGACTAGAGAGATATAGAGTTAAATAGATAAACTATCCTTCCTAGTCTCTATATTAATAAATAATAAATATTTTATCTCTATTTAAATTAATAGTAGTTATAACTATTATAAAGTCGTTAGTAAGAAGTTTATAAAATAGTAGAATTTTACTATTATTAAACTTCTTTAGCTTCACTAGCTAGAAACTATTCTGAATACTAGTTAGATTATAATTATTACTAAAATAGCTAGAGTTCATATTAATCTAGATAGAAAAGTATCTGAAATTTTATTCTATATCATCCTGAATATAATATAGTTAGCTATTTTTAGGAAGTTATAATAATAATACTAAAAGGGTATTTTTAATTCTATAAGGAATTTATAAGGATATATATAGTTAGCAGCCTTATAATATTAACTATAAGTAATATGCTGAAGAGTATATATATAGAGGGGTTTACTAACTTTATTAAGCTATTAGTAATAATATTATCCCATATAAGAGAGGAAAGTTATAAATAGATAGCTACTAACTGAATATAAATTAATATAGTTTTCACTACTATATTATTAATAATATTAAAGTAGTTAGTATTTACCTAACTAAAGATTTATATTCCTTTTATAAATTTATTTAATAAGGAAAGAATTTCTAATTGTCTATCTTACTGGAGAATTCTTAATTACTATATATAGCTTAAGAAGAATCCAGATAGAATTAAGCTGAATGTACCTTAGGAATTACTTTATAATATACTATAAGAGTATCTCCTTAAAGTATAGTAATAAATTACTAATTTAATAGATAAAAGCTAAATATAAACTAGTTTCTTAGCTATAGGGATATCTATCTTTCTAATTAAGAAGCTAGAAGGAAAGTAGTAATTCTATATTAATTATTATACTCATAATACTATTAGTATTTATAATTACTACTTCTTACTATTAATTAAAGAAATATTCTACTTATTATCTAAAGTGAAATAGTTTATAAAAGTTAATATTCAGATAGCTTTCTGTAAGATCTATATTATAGAAGTTAATAAATATAAAATAGCTTTCTGGATATATTGTAGCTTATTTAAGTAGCTAGTTATGTCTTTCAGATGAACTAATATACTTATTATATTTTAGTAATATATTGATAGGATACTTTAAGGTATATTTAATAATTTTACTATAATATATTTTAATAATATTCTTATTTACAGCTATAGGTTATAAACTAATTATAAAGTTAAAGTTACTTAAATTCTAAGATAGCGAAAGAAAGTTAATTTATATCTAGATCTAGAGAAATATAAGTTTTTCATATAGAAAATTAAATATTTTAGTTTTATTATTAAGGTAGGAAGGAAGATATAATATTATCCTAAGAAGATTAAGGTTATTTAGAAGTGGGAGATTCCTAAGAATATCTAGAGTATCTAAAGTTTACTTAGGTTTATAGACTTCTGTTATAATCTAGTAGATTATTTCTCTAGTCTGATAGAATCTCTTATATAACTAATATAGAAAATTGTTCTATTTTAGTAGAATAAAAATTACTAGGAGGTATTTAATATCCTTAAGATTATATTTATATTAAAGTTAGTTATAACCTAATAGAATTTAGAGAGATTTATAATAGTAGAAGTAGATTATTATAGAATAATACTGAGGGGTTACTTATTATAGAAAGATAAAGAGGATATTCTTTAGGTAGTAACTTACTATTTAGTCTAGCTAACTCCAGTTTAGTAGAATTATACTATTTATAATAAGACGTTATTAGTAGTTATATTATATTTAAAGATATAGTTAGTAAAGCTATAAAATATAGTAGAATTCTTTATTATTCTTTCTAACTATAAGGTTTTAGAATATTGTATAAGTTTAAAGTTTATTTTAAGATAATAAGCTAGGTAGATGAAGATTTTATTAGAATTTAGTTTTATTCTGAAATATTTTCTAGACTACCTCACGAGATATTTAAATACTCTATTAAAGTGAGAATAAAATAATATAACTAAGTTATAACTCCTAATATAAATTCTGTACTCCTGATAGGTTAATATAATAAATATAGTTAGGCTACTTTCTATAGTTTTAATCTAATAGATAAAAATAGATAAAATTAGAAAATACTTTATACTAATAGTTAATAATTAATAGTAAAATACGACTAAACTACTAAATAGATATATAATATTTCAGAATACTATATTATTAATATTCTAAAACTAAGGAGTTTTAGTAATATTAATATATAAAATCCGCTAGAATATAGTCTAATAGGTAGTATAGATATTCCCCCTAGAGGTAGATATAAGAATATAAATAGCTAACTACTTAGTGAAGTTAGATAGTATACTATTATATTAGGATAGAATCTAGATCTCTAAATATAAGCTACAAACTATAGTAATCCTTTAAATAATTTATTACTCTCCTATTCTATATTACCTTAATATTAACTTAATATTTATAATATTCTTATAGAATTAATATTAAGATAGAATATTAAAAGATATCAAGTAATTTATTAAGATATATAATATCTACTAGTATTCTTATAAGGATTAGAGATACTATTAGGAACTTTTATAATTCCTCCTGATTTCTAATAAATTCTAGTTTTAAATCTTAATTAAGTTTATAATAAAGTTACTTTCTATTATAGAGAGTAATTCCAGATTTCTAATAGTTATTATTAACTAGCTTTCTAAATATATTTAGTTAGAAACTATAATATTCATATAAGTAGAAGTTTATATAGAATATTTCTAGAATATATAATAGCAGTTCTATAGTTTCTCTATATTAATTATTACTAACTAAGAGTCTAACTAGATTAGTATCTTTTAGTTAATATTATACTAGTTTATAGAAGTTAAATAACTTCTTTTAATATTATTCCACCCCTAGATAGATAGTAAGATAGAGTAGATAATATTCAAGATTTAAATATTTCTTTAAATATATATTACGTTTTTATAAATAAACTAACTATTATATATTCTTATATACTAACTAGTATTTAATAATAGTAACTCTTTTATAACTAAAGTAAGTTTTATTAAGTTTCTTAATAACTTTAAAGTAATATTTATTCTATATACTATAATAGAGGAATTTTCTATAAACTTAAATTTAGAATAGATCTTAATATTCCTTACTTACCTTAGGGAGGATATTATTTTAATTTAAATTATAATAATTTATACCTAATAGTATAATAAAATAGAAACTAATAGAATATAATAAGTAGTAAAGAAGTTTTAAATTAGAAATAAGATTTACTTTTCTTTATAATATATTAAGATAAACCAGCTAAGTTAGAAACTTAACTAGGTAGCTTATAAATATTATATTATTAATATATTAAGCTTACTTAATATTATACTGAATATCTCCCCTAGTATCCACTTACTATTCTATATGAACTTTATTAAATAGACTAAAAATATCTCCTTACTTTTATAATATTATATAGATATTTATCTTAACTCTATCCTCATATTAGTAAGGAAGAATAGTAAGATCCAGAAGGAGTATAAAGTTAAGAAGGTTCTTATAGTAAAGAATATTCTGAAATAGAAATAAAATTAATATATATTAGTTAAATAGACAGGTTATAATATACTAACTTAGAAACCCTTAGAGAGTTTTATTAATAATAAAATAATATTATATTTTAAGTTATAATATAGGAATATTTATAGAAATAACAGACTGATATTAACTTACTTATAATAGAAAGCTATGTAAGCTATAAATAGGGTATAAAATAGCCTCTAAACTATATAAATATAAAATTATAAAACTACTTCTTAATAAAATAATTATTATCCTCTTTCTCTTTCTCCTTTATATCTATAAATATATTCTTATTTTTTTACCCTCTTTATTATCATCTTTAATAGAGATAGATATAACTAACTAATAGTTAAAGCATAATTAGTAGAAATAGAGGATAGTAAGAATATAGAAGTAATACATAGGTAAGTTAGTTTCAGTAAAGCTAAAAATATAACTATAATAGTTATAGGAAGAAGTATAACTAATAAAATATATAATGATATCCTACTGGAAAGAGATTAATAAGATAGTTGAGAAAAAAAGGAAAGAAAAAAAGGAAAGAAAACTTACTATTATCTATATAATACTACTAAGGTTAGTAATTACCTACTTAGGGGTAAAGATAATAGTAAGTAAGATATTATTTTTAATATAGAAAGAGGGAATAGTGAATATAGTAGTAATATAGGCGGGAGATACTTACTAGGTGTAATAAAGATATTTATTATAATATTAAACTATAGTAAAGAAGGTAGGTAAAAAGATAGAAGTATAGTGGTTTTTAGAGTTGCCTCTCGTATTACTACTAGGAATAATAATAGTAGTAATATAATTATTATAAGTAATTAGGTAGTTAACTTAGTAATTAGCAGTATATAACTTAAGGCTGGCAGTAAAGAGATATAATTCCTACTTATATTTTAACTTTATTACTAAATATTTATAGTAGAAGTAATCTTAACCTAAAATATAACTCTAGGTAAATTTACTTCTATTACACTTAAAATAATAGTTAAGATAGATAGATATAACTATTTAGGGAAGTTAATTTTCTTTATTATTAGAATTACTTTTAATAATATAGCTACTATAGGTATAAATAGTAAGCTTGCGGGGGGGGAAGCAGTAGAAGAGATTATTATCAGAAGGATTAACGCTAGAGGAAGTAGTAGTTAATATAATAAGAGAGGGAAATTATAATAATAAAAAAGAAGTAAAATAGTGGTAAAATAGTAATATTATAGGGGGCGTAAAAGGAGGTAAGTAAGTTATATAAAAAAGGGAAAGAATAGTTCTAATATAGAAGGAAAGAATATATCTTATAGTTATATAGGGGAGAGTAATTATAATATAAAATCACTCAGACAGTAATCTGGGGGAGGGTAGTATAAGTTTTCCTATTAACTAGACTGTCTAATATTAAAAGAATATATTTTTCTTATTAGCTAGATTTACTGGAGTAATTAGGGGACTAGTAATATAGCTATAAGGCTATTAATAATTACTGTTACTATAGTAACGGAGGGAAAGTTAGTGGGGGGTATATTATAAACCTAAACCTTAGGGCTTATATAGAATACTGCTATATAGGCTCTACAGAACTACTACTCCTATAATCTAATAGAAAGTTTTCACTATAAGTGTAAACTCTTTAAGTTCATTATAATACTATTTAGACACTACTGGGTTCCCTCTTATAGCTAGCCTCTAATATATATTATAAAAGAAGTTTTTAATATTTCAGAAGATTCTAGAGAATTTACTTAATAAAGAGTTTATTAAAGTAAGTAGCTTCTCTACTAATATTTAAGTCTTATTTATATAAAAGCTAGGTGAAAAGATATATTTCTATATAGATTATAGAGTTCTTAATATAATTATTAAGAAGAATTATTATCTTCCTTTTTTATATTAGAAATTCTCTAGAGGGTTACTATAGCCTATTAGTATATTAAGCTTAATATTATTACTATATTCTATATAATTAGAGTTAATAAAGTAAATTAGAACAAGGTAGCCTTCTGGATATACCATAATCTCTTGAAATAGATAGTATATTTCTTTAGATTTACTAATATCTTTATTATATTTTAATAGTATATTAATAGCTATCTGTAATAGTTTCTAGATAGGTTTATTATAATATATATTAATAATATTTTTATTTATATTAGTAGCTTCTAAAAGTAATATAAGGAGAAGGTTTACTAAATACTTATTATAGACTATACCTAGATATCCAGCTAGGGCTGTGCTTAGGTATCTGAAGCTAACCCCCTCGCCCGGGTGGGGCTCTAGTAGGCTCTATATAGTATTATATATATAGACTTTTCTATATACTTATGAAAGCTTCTCTTTTACTCCTTAGTTCTAAATAAATAGTATTTTATACTACCTTCTAGTTAAATAAACCTAGATTCAGCTCTTTATATATTTAGAATTCAATTTTATTTACTATATAGATAATACTAAGTAGAGTATAGCTTCCTAGTAGTTAAATATATAATCTAGTTAACTATAGCTTCTAGGATATAATACTATATAATAAGTAACTAACTAATTAATATAAAGAATAATAGAGAATACTGAAGCCCCCCAGAATATCCCTATAAATAATAACCTTATAAGTAAACTACTTTAGTAGTAGTTATAATATACCTTAAGCTCCCTCTACTAGAGGATTAATAAGCTTTTATATAAATTAGTAAGATAAGATATTATAATAGATAGTAACTTCTAGGTGGTTATTATAATAGATATCTCTAGTTTATATTAGCATACTCTAGTAACCTCCAGAATAATATCTATTAAGATAATAACCTTTAGAGTTAATAATATTATTATATTTCTATTAGTAGCTAACTACTAGAGGAAGCTTTTTTCTCTACCTCTAAAGTTCTTAGGTAAATAGAAAGAATACTAAATATAAACCTAATAGATAAAAGCTAAACTTAAGATTAATTACTATTTCTTTAATAGTAATTAAGAATATTAATATCTAATTTACTTCTATTTAGATTCTAATCCTCAGTAAGTAATTAAGATTCTCTATATAGTGGGAAAGCTAAAAGACTTTTATAACTTAAGTAATTTTATAAGTTATCTAGATAGAATTTACCTAGATCTAAATAACTAACTTTATATTATTACTTAATTACAAAGCTTCAGATAGAAGGAAAATAAATATCTAACTATCTTTCTATTCTAATTTAAAAAGACTCTAGTTAATATTAGAAGGTATATATAACTAGATATAGTCTAGATTTCTCTACTAGAGGTTACTTTACTCTCTTATTTTAAGAAGCTACTTATTATAATAAACTTTCCTATAGAATATAGATTCTAATTATCTAAAATTCAGAATATAGCTTAGAAGCTTAAGTATATAAAGAGGATATTAGTTTACTATTAACTATCCTACTGGAGACTTACTACTTATAATATAGAGAATAGTATTATAATAATAGAAGTAGTTAAGAAGTAATAATAATACTGAAGCTCTAGTAGCCTCTCTACTACTTCTAAAGAATATTCTAAGAACTATTAGAATATCTACTAATACTTCAGATATAATAAGAAAAGTTATATATAAAGAAATGATATAATATAAGAGAATAAGAAAGCTAATATAAAGATTATAAAAACTATAGCTACTCCAGATTATACTAAAAATAACTAGAGTGATAACACTCCCCTAGTCAGTAATAGTAAGAATTTAGAAAAAAAGTAACTTTATAGTGAAGTTAGATTCTAAAGTTAATAGAGGTAGAAAATAATAAAATAGGGAAAATAATAAAATAGGGAAAATAATAAGAAAAGAAATAAGTAAGTAACTAGTAGTTAGCTACTATTCAGGCTAGAATGAATAGAGATTACTCTATTAATATACTTATTAATATAGACTATAATATTTATATTATTATTAATATCTCCCTTATAAAAAAACTTTACCTCCTACTAGTTAATAAGTTAAAGAGATAAATAAGGAGATATACTACTAAATTATTACTTAGTAATATCTAGGAAGTAGCTATCCTAACTCTAGAAGTTAGTAATTATATATAGAAGATCTATATATCTATTATAGAGAGCCTCTAGCTACTTCTATACTTTAGATAACTATAGATAGAAGATAATTATATTATTTATAATACTAAAACTTAATAGATAACTTATAGGAAGAATAATATAGCAGCTTACCTAAAGTATCAGGATAAACTAGTATAGCTTAAGGAGATCTAGTTAGCCTACCTACTTGATACTAATTTATTTATATCTATCTACTAATATATTATATAGTATATTAGTAATATACTAAGCTTCTACTAAGTTATATCTATTAGTCTTATAGATATTAAGAAAATATTAGCTTTAAAAGTAGAACTAAACTTAAGAGATTATATTTCTATAAATATTTTAAAAGAATTCTCAGATCTCTTCTACTTACATTCAGTATACTAGCTGCCCCCCAGCTAACTAGAAATAGATTATTATATCCTACTAATTCTTAATAATAAGGAATAGAAACTAAACCTCCTATAGGAACCTCTCTATAGTATATTATAAAAGAAGCTTCTAATACTTAAGAAGACCCTAGAGAATTTACTTAATAAGAAGTTTATTAAGGTAAGTAGCTTCTCTACTGATATTTTAATCCTCTTTATAAGGAAGCTAGATAGAGAGATATACTTCTATATAGATTATAAAGTTTTTAATATAATTATAAAGAAAGATTATTACTCTCTCTCTCTTATATTAGAAACCCTCTAGAGAGTTATAATAGCTTATTAGTATACTAAACTTAATGGTATTACTATATTCTATAATATTAGGATTAATAAAGTAAACTAAAAGAAAATATCTTTCTGGATATATTATAGTCTCTTTAAGTAGATAGTATATCCCTTTAGATTTATTAGTATTCCTACTATATTCTAATAATATATTAATAACTATCTATAATAGTTTCTAAATAGTTTTATTATAATATATATTAATAATATTCTTTTTTATATTAGTAATTTTTAAAAAGAATATAAAAAGAAAGTTTATTAGATACTTAGCTATCTTATTAATATAAGCTTAAAGTTAAATTTAAAGAAATATAAATTCTTTATTATTATAGTTAAGTATATTAAGTTTATTATATTAGTTAGAAAGACTCTCTCTTATAATCTAGAGAAGTTAGAAGTTATCATTAATTAGCTTCCTCCTAGTTTACTAAAGAATATCTATAGTTTCCTTAAGTTTATAAATTACTATAAGGTTTTTATACTATAATATAATATTATTATAGAATCTCTATACTATCTAACCTGGAAGTTTATTCCCTTCTATTAGAAACTAAAATAATAAGAAGCTTTCCTAATATTAAAATACCTCTTTACTTCAGAATTATTACTATAGATATTTAACTCTAATATCTTAATAATAGTAGAGACTAATTATTCTAGATTTACCCTAAGAAGTATATTAATATAGAATAATAAGGTTAGAGTGAGGTATCTAGTAACTTTCTACTCTTAATATCTAACCTCTATAGAGTTTAACTACCTAATCTATAATAAGGAACTTCTTACAGTATTAGCTTATTTATAAGTATAGAAAGTAGAGCTATAGAATACTGGGAGGTTTAAGATCCTTACTAACTATAAAACCTTTAAATACTTTATAAAGAAGTAATAACTTATAGAGAAGTAAAGTTAATAAATAGAGAAGTTATCTTAATATAATATTTACTTTACATACTAACTAGATACTTAAATAGTAGCTTCTAATATTCTCTCTTAGAGAAAATAGGATACGTCTAGAGAGTAGGATAATAAAAAGTAGTAGGGATAAGTAATATAAGGTATTCTAAATACTACTATCTCTATAGAGCTCTAGGTAGGATATACAAATATTACTAATACTTAGGTTTTTAAAGGAAAATTAAACTTATAAGAGATATAGAATTATTCTACTAAAAAAGACTTTTTATACTAATAGATCTTTATAGTAGTTTAGTAGGGGAAGTATAATTTTCCCTCTAATCTCTATATTAAGATCCAGATTACTAAGTATATTATTAATATATTAGGATAACTTACTTTTAGAGAGAGATTTTAAATACTAAATAGTAAAGAGAGTAATAGCTTCCTTAATAAACTTAAGATTTAATTAGTATAGAAGTTATATAATTTCTCCCCTATAGGCTACTTAGAGTATAATAGTATACTAGAGATTATAAACTAATATTTCTATTAATCTAGATAGTTATAAAGCGTCTATTAATCTATATATAACTATAATATATATAGAGGTATTTATATCTAGAAGTAAGCTAAGAAAGTATTTCTAAAGTTTCTATTAATACCTAACTAATTATATTCTAACTTATTAATAGATTTTATTACTAACTTACTTCCTACTAAAAGATAAGGTAGCTATTACCTCTAGGTTATTATTAATTAACTAAGTAAGGTCTCTATACTAGAGGAGATAAATATAATAGAAGTAGAAATATATATTTAGTAGTTCCTTAGTTACTATTATAAGTTTTATAGAATACTATATTCTATTATAAGTAATAAAAGGTCTAACTAGGTAAGTTACTTCTAGAAGGAATTCTATAAGTTAATAGATATTATATGTCTATTAAATACTAATTACTACTTATAGACTAATAGGATTATAAAATAATATAACTAGGAGATTTAAGTAGTTTTAGGGGTGTTTATATACTAGTCTCAGGATAACTAAAGTAACTTACTACTTATTATATAGTTAGCTTTCTATAACTAATAGTATAGTATAATAGGAACTATATCTTTCTTTATAGATTATAGATATTATATTAACTCTATCCTAGTTACTAAGGAGTATATAGAACTGCTTAATAGTATTAAAGCTACTATCTATAAGCTAGTTAAGAGAATATAGTTAGTAATAATATATATTTATATAGAGATAGCTACTATTTAGTAGAGGTTAGAAGCTTAAGTAAATAAAATTTAGTCTCCTGTAGATTAATATTAAGTTAGTAATAAGATATAGTTAAATATATTTAACTATTAGTTAGTAAAATTAAATTATAAACTAACCTAGCTATATTATAAGTATATAATAGTGAAGATCTTCTTACTATATATTATAAAGCTGGATACTCTAGAGTCTATTTACCTAAGATTCTATATAGATCTATTCTAGAGAGCTATTACTAATCTGCTACTTAGGCAGATTATAGTTAATAGCTAGTTATTACTACTAGTAGATAATAGTAGGGAGGCTGAATAGTTAGTTAAAAATATTCTTACTGTGAGGATATATTAAATAGAGAGAGGATACTAATAAGAAGATTTTATTAAGTAGAAAGAGTATATAAACTCTATATAGAAACTAGTTAATATTATTATAGATATAGTAATATTAAAATAGTATAAAGTAATATATAAACTAATTATAAATAATAATAGTAATCTAACTTATAGCTTCTAACTGAGTAGCAGCTGGAGAGGAGGGAGGTAATATTATAGGCTATATCTAAATATCCAGCTAGAGCTATATCTAAATATTTAAAGCTAACTCCCTCGCCTGAGTGGAGCCCCAGTGAGCCCTATATAGCACTATATATACAGACTTTTCTATACACTTATAAACGCTTCTTTTTTACTCCTTAGTTCTGAATAAATAGTATCTTATACTACCTTCTAGTTAAATAAGCTTAAGTCCAGCTTTTTATAATACTTAGCTACTTTACTAATATAAGCTTAAAGTTAGATTTTACAAAATATAAATTCTTTATTACTATAATTAAGTATATAAAGATTATTATATTGACTGAAAAGAGCTTTTCTTATAATTTAGAGAAGTTAGAAGTTATTATTAATTAGCCTTCCCCTAGCTTACTGAAGGATTTTTGTAGTTTCCTTAGGTTTGTAAATTACTATAAGATTTCTGTATCTTAATATAATATTATTGTATAGTTTCTAAATTATTTAACTTAGAAGTTTATTTCCTTTAACTGAAAACTGAAGCTGTAAGAAGCTTTTTTGATATTAAATAAATTTTTACTATAAAACTATTTCTATATATATTTAACCTTAATGTTACAACCTGTTAGAACTACAGGTTCAGAGAATACTCTATAGGGTATCCAGGCAGCTACAGAACCTTTATATACAAAATAATATAAGGATATAGGGAATTTTACTTAGTATAGAAGAACTATAATATAAGTTATATAATAATAAGAAAGACTAATTAATAATAAGTAGTTTATATACTAGGATTAATATACTAAGAATAGTCCGCACTAGAGATTAACTTTACAATATTAGTTTCTAAGAATTAGAGTTTATATATAAAATAAGCTTAAGTATACTTAAAATTAGACTTCTATAGCTTTTTAGTAATTAATTTTATAATTATGTTTAGATACTTCTAGCCTTATTCTTTAACTTTCTTATTAGAGTTATATCTAATTACTATGAATTCTAAAAACCTACTCTCTTTAGTATTATAATAATATTATTACCTATATATTATAGTTTTAACTTACTATTAACAGACTTACCTCTACTAAACCTAAAGTTAGCTATAATATTTTAATTACTTCTATTTAGTAAGTTAATGTTATGATATCTACTTAATAGTATTTAGGAAAGAATATTAAACCCTCTAATAATGAAAAAGATAATACTACTAAGCTTATATAATAACTTCAGAAAGTTAACAGAAATATAACTAAAATATAGAAGATTATTAATAGTAATAATATAGAAATTACTTGACTTCAGTAGAATCTCTATAATAATCTGAATTAGTAGTAACTTCTTACTTTTTAATAGAAAGTTAATATTCTTTGTACTACTACTAATATTATCTAAATTCCAATTAAATTACGTAAGAAACTTCAACTTAATTTACTATAAACTTTCAATATAACTTCTAAATACTTTAAGGAATTCCTTATTTAAGTTAGAACTTATTATTAATTTTATAATTTCAATTTTGAAAATAAACCTAAATAAATCATATATACTACTTTATTTCTCAAGGAAAAAGTTTTTATATAGTTTAAATCTTATTTTACTAACTTCCTTACTTATAAATAAGATAATTTTAAGTTAGAAACTCAGATTATTTTTGTAGGTTATTATAGCTTTAAAAATACTTTAATTTCATTATTTTAAAAACTAGATAAATAATAATAGTATAAATAAGATCTAGTAGCTTTTAAGTAAAAAGGTATAACTATATACTATATAGCTAAACTCAGATATATCTATACTAAACTTAACTATATTAATAATATTAAGATCTTTATATTCTACTAAAGACTAAAAGAAAATGTTAAAAATAAACTTATTAAATAAAATAAACTTAATACCTTTATTATATATATAGAACTTACTATTAAGATTAATAACTAACTCTTTTAGTATCGCCACAAAAAATGTAAATAGTAATAACCTTAACAACCTAATAGTAAATATAAATACTAAGAACTACTATATAACTACTAGAATTAATATAATAATTAGGAAACTAGATAATAATTCACCCTATAAATAAGTATATCTTATAGCTACTATAGTAAACCTATAACTCTGACCACTAAAGCCGCCACTAAAAACAATAAGTAATAAGATTTTCAATATTATAATTATAATAAACTAGAATATATACCTAAAAACTATTACTTACCTAAATATTAACAATAAGGATAATAATTTCAACTAATATTTAAATAAACCTAATAAGTTAATATTATTACGAAAGAAATACTTTATACCTCTTTAATCTGGATAGCATATTTTAATAATACTTATATTATATACTAAGAACCTAAAGATAATATAGGATAATATTCTAAAAATCTTTCTGGATAATTAGAATACTACACTAAGAAGATACTAGTAATAGCTAATATTAAGAAAAAAGAAGATTTCACGCCAGTCCCTAAATAAAACTAAGTATAAGAAAATAAAGTGGTAATCTTACAGCTATAGGCAGCTAGAAGAGAACTTTACTGTAAAATTAGTTAAATACCTAATAGATAACTTCTATAAAGAGTCCAGTATTAAATTTGGTAGAGAATTAATATTAGAGAAAATCTACCTCTTACTTAAGCTTTTATATAAGTACTTAAAGTAAGTAATAAAATACTAATAAAAACCCTTACTATAATTAAATATAATGAGCTAGAATATAAGATTAAGAAATAACTTAATAGCCTCTACTAGTAAGAATATATTAAAATTAGCCTAGGAATCTATATTAACCTAAGTAATCTATTTAAGTTAATTAATAATAATATTAAGTTAGATAATAATATTATTATAAACTTAAAATTCTCTACTTTATAGTAACTAGGTAGTAATAAAAATAAGTAACTTAGAATTAAGAAGATTCATCTAACTTAAGATAAGTAATTTATTATATTCTATAGAGTTTTAGGTAACTAAATTCTAAACTACCCTAACATAATCCTCTATCATATAGACTATAAAGTTCTATAAATTAATCACCCAGCTTACTAAACTATTTTTTAGATATATTATATATAAGATAATTATATACCACACCTTAGTAATAAATTTAACAGATAATTCCTCCCATAATAATTTAAGAATAATCTAATTCTAAATATATACTTTAATATAAATCTACTATTTTGGAAACTTTAGTATTTTAATAAAGACTACTTCATAATATTTACATCTAATAAAAACTACCCTATATTATATATAAATAATATTATTAGTAAATAGATAGACTGTAAATTAGACTACTATATAATCTATAATATTAATAAAGTAAGAGAATAATACTATTAATATAATAAACCTTAAAAATAAGAAATAAACGCTAAATATAAACTATTATTACTAATACTGAAATATAAAAAATTAATATTCAGTAAGATACTTTAAGAAGGAAGAATTACAACCTACTATTATAAAAATAGAATAATATCAGAATAGATATACTATAAGTAGTTAAAAAACTAAATTTACCTACTAAATAAAATAAAGAAAGATAATTTAGATAACATTCTTATACTTAGTAATAGTAGAGTATAATAATAAATATCTTCAATTTAAAATTATAATAAATAAATATAAGATATAAGTTCTAATTAATTATAGTATTTAAGGAAACTTTATATTATTATAAATAGTAAATAAACGAAGGATTCTATAGAAGATAAAAGCTAAATTATACTAGCTGTATACTATTAAAGAAAACTATATTAAATATAGTGGAGATATTATTAATTTGGAGACTATATACCCCTGTTTAAACTACTATAGTTGGAAGGAAGACTATATCTTTAATATAACAGAAATAGGTAATTAAGAAATTATCTTAAAAATATTATAGTTATAAAAGAGTAATCTATAGATAAATTAGGAAACTAGCTAATTTTAATAAAGATATTTAGTTTCTAAAAGCTCTCCAGATAATAGGATTCTGTATAAATTAGAAATAATATTAAAAATATAAGAACCTATTATCTACTTAAGAATTAAAAACATAGTAGTCTAGGTATTAAATATTATAGAAATAATAAAAGTTAATAATAAGATAAATGAACTTCAGACTATTCCTAATGAATATTAAATTTATAAAATACTTTTTATAGAAACACTTAAAACCGGACTACTAGAGTATATATCCTATAATTATAAGATTCTTTTAGAGAAGGAAAAGAAGTTTAAATTCAGTAAAATCTATAAAATTAGTTAAACAGAAATATAAACACTTAATAAGTATATTAATAAATACCTTAAGAAAGATTATATAAAATATTTAATATTACTAGCAGAAAGCTTAATTCTATTTATACCTAAGAAAAATAGTAAGTTACAACTTTATATTAATTATTAATAACTTAATAATATAATAATCAAGAATTAATATCTATTATTACTTTTATTAAACCTATAAGACTAATTTTATAGAACTAATTAGTTTATAGCTCTTAACCTTAAAGAAGCTTATAATCTTATCTAAATTAAAGAAAGTAAAGAATAGAAAACTACTTTCAGAATAGGAAAGAAACTTCATAAATACTTTATAATACTTTTTAGACTTACTAATATATCTATAATATTCTAATTTATAATTAACTATATACTATATAAATATTTAGATATCTTTTATATAATATATCTTAATAATATCCTTATCTACTTCAGAGTATTTAAAGAATATAAGGAATATATTTATGAAATATTTTAGAAACTTTAGTAAGTTAAACTACTAATTAAACCAGAAAAAAGTAAATTTTATATATAATAAATAGAATATTTAGAGATCACTATTATACTAAACATAATTAAAATATTAACTAAAAAGATTCAGGTAGTTAAAAACTAACTTAGGCTAATAAATATTAAGAAAGTCTAAGTTTTCCTTAGATTTACTAATTTTTACTAAAGATTGCTTAAGAATTATATAAAGAAAATAATCTTACTTACTCAATTTATATAAAAAGATACTAAATTTAATTAGATTAATAAATAAGAAAATATATTCTAAAGTATTAAGAACTAAATTATCTTAGAACCTATTCTCATAATTCTAAACTCTAATAAACTATTGAAAATGAAAATTAATATCTTAAATTATATTATAGAAGGATAATTAGAATAATAATATATAAAAAGAATACTATATTCTTACATTTTCTATTTATATAAACTTAGTAAACTAAAACTTAACTACTAAATCTATAATAAGAAACTTATAGCTATAATTAAAATATTCTAAAAATAGGAATTATAATTTTTAGAAACTAAATATAAAATCCAGGTTTATACTAACTATAAGAACCTTATATATTTTATAATATCTAAGAATCTTAATAAGTAATAAATTAGATAGTTAGAATTTCTTTCAGAATTTAACTTTTATATTATCTACTATAAAGAAATAGAAAATAGAAAAGCTAATATATACAGTTAAAATATAACCTATAATATCCTAATACTAAAAGAAATATAGATTATCCTAAAATTAGATATAGATAGAAACCTTATATCTATATAGAAGCTACTCTTGATTACCAGATAAATTAATATTAATATAACTAGAAGAATAATATATAAGATAATGAGAAATATTTATAATATACTAATATATACATATTAAGACGTTACTAAAATATTTAAAAGAATTTCATAATATTATAATAAAAAGGTTATATAATAAAATATAATTAATATAATTAAGATTTACAAAATTTACCTTAAAAATAAACTTAGTTAATATAAACTTTATAGTAAATTATAACCCCTATTAGTATTTTGAAAACTTTAGAAAATATTTCCTTAGACTTTACTATTAAGCTACTAAAGTTATAAAAACTACTTACTAGAATACACTATACTAATATTCTTATTATAGTAGAATAACTTACTAAATATATCTACTTTATATCCTACAAGGAATTAAATATAGTAGACAATTTTATATATATCTTCCTCAGAACTATTATCAGCTAATATAAACAACTTCAGGAAATTATATCTAATAAAGATAAACTTTTTATATCTAAATTTTAGAAATCCCTAATTTTATAATTTAGAGTGAAATACTACTTATTTACTACTTTCCACCTATAAACAAATAGTTAGACTAAATATATTAACTAGATTCTTAAAATCTACTTTAGATACTATATTAACTACTAATAAGATAATTAGATTACTTTACTATTAATAGCCTAATTTACTTATAATAATATAATAGAAGAAAATAGTAAAGAATTACCTTTCTATTTTAATTATAGATTTAACTTTACTATATATAGAGAATCTTAATAGAGAGAATAAATAGTAAAAATAATAGTAGATATTTTAAAGTTTTATAAACTCCAGAATAAACTACTAAAAGAACTTAAATTTATCAGATAATAAATATATAAGTATACTAATATTTTAAGGATTAGAAAGTTAATTTTTAAGGAGGAAGATAATATCTACCTTACTAGATAAAATATTAAAACTAAATAACTAAATAAGAAATTAAACTTCAAGAAATTTAGACTTTTTAAAATTATTTATAAAATCTTAAATATTAACTATGAACTTTCACTACTAGATATTATAAGATATTATCTAGTTTTTTAGATTTCACTTCTTAAATTAATACTAAAAGGATTTCACATAAAAGATTATATTAAAATTAATTTAGAATAAAAATATAAAATAGAGTAAATTATTAACTATATTAATTAATAAGATAATATAGAAATAGAATATTTTATTAAATGGAAAGGATATAGTTATACAGAAAATATATAGAAATTAGTATTTAGTATTAAATATCTTAAAGAATTTTAAGAATACTAGAAATAATAAGCTAATAAATAAACTATAATATTTATAATTCAGATTAATCAACTAATTTATATTTAATATTCTCAACTTAAATATTAACTAACTAAAAAGCTTTAAGGAGATAAAATGTTTCTATATCTAGGAATATTATATCTTAAAAACTAAAAGTTACTAAAACTATCTACTAGGGAATTTAAACTAATAAAGCTCTCTATAATTCTAAATAAATCCTAATTAACCTTATTAGGTATACTTAATAACTATAAATTATTTACTACTTAATATTTATAAGTATCTAATATCTATTTTAATAGCTTTTCCAGTATAAAGTTAATACTATTCTCTATATTTACTTCTTATATTTCTCTCTGGAAAGCTTCTAACTATCTCTTATAAACTTTTCTTTATATTATATAAATTCATAATAAATAACTAGCAGTTTTAGCTATCTGAGACTGTAATTATATAAATCAAGTATAAAACTATAGAAATATTTTACTAATTTTCTCTTTTTCCTTATTTTACTTCTTCTACTTAGAATTTAACTTTTATATTATATTAAGTTAGTAGGCTACAAACATATAAAAACCTAGAAATTCTATAAGTAGAAGCTATAAGTATCCTATTATAAGGTTTCTTAGCTTTAATATATAAATAATATCTTAATAAATTCTTACTAAAATAATAAGTAATCTTTATATAAAAGTACTAGATATAAAGTGTATTAAAATCAATTAAATAATTTAATATAAACTCTAGTAAGGTAGTATACTTATAATCCTTAATCTGGATCTTAATAGATTTCTCTTTGAAAATATAACCTAATATAATATTAGTAATAAAAAATAGAAAGTAAGAAAAGTCTACACTTAAATAAAAGTAAGCTACTTATTTATATTAATCTTAAGGATAGAATCTTTAGAGAGAAACTTAATATTATAATCTATTAGAATTATAGATTCAGGAAATATCCTATAGGGTATCTAGGTAGCTACAGGACCTTTATATATAAAATCATATAGGGATATAGATAACTCTATTTAGTATAGAAAAACTATAATATTAGTTATATAATAATAAGAAGGACTAACTAGTGATAAGTAATCTATATATTATAATTAATATACTAAGAATAATTCACACTAGAGACTAACTTTAAGATATTTAGCTATTACCTTTACGTTATAATAAATCAACTGGGAAAGATCTTTATACTAAAAAAGATAAATATAATTGAGGTGGAGATATATATTTAGCAGTTTCTTAGTTATTCCTATAGAGTTTATAGAATATTATACTTTACTATAAGTAATAGAGAATCTAACTAGGTAAGTTACTTCTAGAATAGATTTTATAAATTAATAGATATTATATATCTAATAAGTACTAATTACTATCTATAAACTAACAGAATTATTTAGTTACTTTTACTCTATACCGGTAGTAGTATCTAAACTCTTTACTCTATACATAGTTCTAACTATATAATATACCTAGTAATAGTATTTATACTAATACTCACTCACAACTAGTTTAAATAGTAATAACATTACCTATTATTATAAATACTTATACCTCCGGTTATAATATTTAACCCTACAGCAGAGAAAACCCCTATAGTAATAATCTATATAGTAAAAACTTTAGTGAAGCTAAAGCTTAATATATATAGCTAAAAGTAACTATTAAGGTTATAAAATTAAAAATCTTTATAAACCTCTTAAAAATAGAATATAATAAAGGGCTAAAAGCTAAGTATTCTATAATTTGTTACTCTTCCGTATTTTTATAATAAATTTAAAACCTCCTTAAAATCTATATAGCCACCCGCAACCGAGAGAATATAGAATAGATAAAAAGATATTTAGCTATAATTACTATAAATAAGGCTATCAGTTTATTTAATTAGACCTTACTAAAATTATTCCAAACGCCGTAATTAATAAGTAGCCTATTTGGTTACTTTTGCTCTGTACCTGTGGTGGTATCTAAGCTCTTCACCCTATATATGGTTCTAACTGTAAAATATACCCAGCAATAGTATTCATGCTAATACTGGCTCACAACTGGTTTAAATGGTAATAAAATTACCTATTGTTATGGATAATTATGCCTCCGGTTGTGATATTTAACCCTATAGCGGAGGAAGACCTCATGGTAATAATCTGTACAGCGAGAGCCTCAGTGAGGCTAGGGCTTGACGTATATGGCTGAAAGTAACCACTAAGGTTGTAGGGTTGAGAACCTTTATGAACCTCTTGAAGATAGGATAAAACAAAAGGCCGAGAGCCAAGTGTTCCATGATCCATCGCTCTTCCGTATCCTTCACGATGGAACCGGAATTCCCCTCAAATCCATGCGGCCACCCGCAACAATAAGTAGCCTATAAATATTCAAAAGAAAATTATATAGCTATCTTATAATCTGCTATATTAAGCTAACTATTTTGGAAACTAGTTATTTATCAGATAATATTATAGTATTAATATATTATAGTAATACTAAGTATCAAATACCTTATAGTATTATAGTAATATAATTATAGAGGTTTTAAAAGCTATCCAGCTATATTAGAGATATTTATATTTATATAAGTATTATTTATATATCAGCTGCACTTGATTATAATATCAAAATTATTTGCTAATACAACCAGGCTAAATTCTATTATATTTATATAAAGTTTGTAAGTTAGCTTATATTGATAGCGGAGAATGTTTATATTAGAGGCGTAAACTTTCGTCCTAGGGGTAGGTAGAATATAGTCTGGAGGATATTAAGATTGCGGATATTAAGATTATAATAAGTATTTAAATAAAGTACTTATAGTTAGTAGTAATTAAATTTCTTTAAGATATTTAAATTATATATAGATAGTATAAGGATATAAGGATATAAAGTTAATACAGAAGAAGTTATTAGTTATTTATTATCTACAAAAAAGTTAATATAGAGTAAATATGCTAGCTATAGCTGCAAGGGGCTTAGCTTCAGATTAACTTAGGGCTAGCTGTAGCAGTTAGCAGGAGTGGGAAGGCTAAAGTTATACTTCAGGAAGTAATATATCCACTAATAGTTATAATAGAAAGTAAGCTATCAGTCTTTCCCACTAATAAAATTATAAAATAGTATAACCAGAGGATTAAAGTAGTTTTAAGGGACTTTATATACTAATTTTGACATAACTAAAATAACCTACAATTTATTATATAATTAGCTTTCTGCAACTGGTAGTATAATATAATAGAAACTATATTTTTCTTCATAGACTATAGATATTATATTAACCTTATTTTAGTTACGAAAAGGTATATAAAGCTATTTAGTAGTATTAAGGTTACTATCTACCAGCTGGTTAAGAGAATATATTTAGTAATAATATATATTTATATAAAACTAACTACTATTCACTAGAAGTTAGAAACTTAGGTAAATAGAATTTAGTTTCCTATAAATTAATAATAAGTTAATAATAAGATATAGTTTAATATATCTAACTATAAGTTATTAAGATTAAGCTAAAAGCTAGCCTAATTATACTATAAGTATATAATAGTAAAGATTTCTTTACTATATATTATAGAGTTAAATATCCTGAGGTTTATTTATCTATAGCTTTATATAAATCTACTTTAAAAGGCTGCTGCTAATTTACTACTGAGGTAGATTATAATTAATAGCTAGCTATTACCACTAATAGATAATAATAGGGAGGCTAAATAGCTAGTTAAGAATATTCTTACTATAAGAATATATTAGGTGAAAAGAAGATACTAATCAGAGGTTTTTATTAAATAGGAAGAATATATAAACTTAATATAGAAGCTAGTTAATATTATTATTAATATAGCGACACTAAAATAGTATAAGGTAATATATAGGCTAATTATAAATAATAATAGTAATTTAGCCTATAGCCTTCAGCTGGGCGGCAGCTGGAAAGAAGGGAAATAATATTATAAGCTATATTTAGATATCTAGCTAAAGTTATATCCAGATATTTAACGCTAACTTCCTCGCCCAAATAAGGCTTTAGTGGATACTATATAATATCATATATATAGACTTTTTTATATATTTATAAAGACTTCCTTTTTACTTCTTAGTTCTAAATAAATAGTATTTATGCCACCTTCCAGTTAAATAAACTTCGATCCAGCTCTTTATAATTATTTAGTATACTAATATAGAAAGGTAATAAAGTTAATATTAAGTAGGTGGATTAATCAGATTTTTTTAAATTATAGTGGTTTATTATAATAGTCTAAGTAAGTTATAATATTATTTTTCTATATATTATTTATTAAATTTTAATATTATAAATAATATAAATATTCTCTATTTATAGGTATTTAAGATATAGAAGTAACTGGAACTTCTCTATAATATAAGTATAGTGTTATAAGTGGGGTAGGGTAATGACTATAGCATAAAGTAAAAGCTTCAGTAATAACGACTTTATATTATTATCCCCTATACTGGGTTATATAATATATATCTATGGGGACTAACTATAGCGAATATAACACTATATCTCCCCTCTAAGAGGTATATCTCTATACTGAGGATTAAGCAGTAATAGTTAGGTATAATATAGGGAAACCTAAGTAGTAATATAGAGGGTAAGAGTAACTTACATATACCTACTACGGTCGGACGTAGTAGTGAACCTAGGGAGGTATAACTTAGTACTACGTAGGATTTGAACCCTGACCCTCTATATAGTGCGAAGTTGTTATTATATTATAAGTGGGGTAGGGTAACTACTGTGGCATAAAGTAAAAGCTTCAGTAATAATAACTTTATATTATTATCCCCTATACTAAGTTATATAGTATATATCTATGGGGACTAACTGTAGTGAACGTAATATATAGATCTTCTATATATAGCTACTAACTTTTAGTATTAGGATAGCTACCTTCTAGATATTACTAAATAATAATCTAGTATTATATCTCCTTATCTATCTTTTTAATTTATTAACTAGTAGGAGGTATAATGTCTTTATAGAGAAGATATTAATAATAATATAGATATTACAGTATATATTGATAAGTATATTAATAAAGTAACCTTTATTAATTCTAGCTCAAATAATAGCTACCTATTAGTTACTTATTTATTCTTTACTTTTTTATTTTCCCTATTCTGTTACTTTCACCTTAGTTAACTTTAGAATCTAATTTTACTCTAAAGTTACTTTTTTCTAAATTCTTACTATTCCTAGGTGGAATATTCCTATCTTCCTAGTTATTTCCAGTAATATCTATAGTAGCTATAGCTTTTATAATCTTAATATTAATCTTTTTATATTTTTATATTATATAGTTTCTATAAGCATAGCTTTACGTATTATATCTATAATATTAGTAGATATTTTAGTAATACTTAAAGTATTTGTTAAGAATAGAGAAGGAATTACTAAAGATTTAATATTACTATCTCTTTTTTATTACTTTAGTTATTATAATATAACCCTCTATATTATAAATAGTAGATTTCTAGTAGGGTTGCTAATAGTACACTGATATTACTTTTACCTATTCAAGCTTTTAAGCTATATTATCAATCTTAAATAACTAAGATTTATACTTTATAGAAAGATTTATAATAATAAGTAGTTTCTTAAAGTGGAAAAATAAGATAACTTCTAGGAGGAAGATCTAGATTATATTTAGCTATATATATTTTTTAATATTAGTTAAAATATTCTAACATTAAAGTAGAAAGGTAATTAGATATTTATCTATTTTCTACCTAAAGCTTTATAGTTAAATAATAGTATAAACCAAATTATATAGATTTAGGTAACTTCTATCTAGATAATATATAAAATTATCTAAACTATAAACGTATTTTAACTTATTTATTATATAGAAGGTTTTAATTACCTACTGGAAATTAACGTTTGAGTAAAGATAGCTTAAATATCAGTATTTCTAATTATTATTAAGGAAATAGTAATTAAACTTCAGTTTAATGTCTATCTATTAAACGTCTACTTAATATTTCTTCTATTTATCTAAAAGCCTTAGATATAAAGAAAGAAGCTTCCTTTAATAGTTAGCTATTAGTAAAAATATAGTACTATTATTAACCCTAAAAGCTAATATTCTAATAGATATAATTCTAGAAGTTATAAAGATATTCTAATATAAGTTAGAAATACCTATTATAATAATTATCTAGAGGTTGCTATTTACTATAGTATCTTATCTTACTAATTAATATATAAACTTATTAATTCTTAAGTAAAGGAAACTTATAATATATTATATTTACTACTAAAGTAATTTACTTATAAAGTTGCTATCTATAAGAATATTCCAGAAGACTTTAATATTATTCATTATTCTTTATATTAATAGTCAGTTACCTGTTATATAATATTATATTTCAGAAGCTTTATTTAACTATATTATATACTTAACTAGTAGGAAGCTATATTCTATTTAGTATTATCTATATAGTAAATAAAACTAAATTCTCAATATATAAAACGTTAAATCTAAATTTATTTAACTAGAAAGTAATATAAAATACTATTTATTTATAACTAAGAAGTAAAAGAGAAGCCTTTATAAATACTTAGAAAAGTTTATACATATAATGTTATATAGAATCTATTAAAGCCCCACTTAATTAAGAGGGTTAACTTTAGATATCTAGATATAACCCCAGCTGGATATTTAGATATAGCTTATAATAGCTACTACTAGTTAGCTTATATAAGTTAAAATCTTATAATTTATAGAGATTTAGCTTTTATTATTTATCTTTCTCTTACTTAGGTTTTTAGTTATACTTTGATATATTTCTAATTTTTATCTTTCTAAAGAACTTAAACTGAAGTTTTAATTCCAACTTCTTAGTAAATAGTTACTAAATAGTTAGTATTTATATAGAAAATAACTATAATTAAATATATAGCTCCTAAAACTTTAGTTTCTGAAGATATATTTTCTGAAACTATATTCTCTAGTAAGTATATAGTAATTTCTATAGTTAAATTGATATAAGTAGCTAAAGTAAGTAATTTAGTTAATAGTAATTTAGTAATTATAACTATAATAGTATTTATATATCTTCTTAATTAATAATTTTCTTTTATAAAACTTATTATAAGAATATAGTTTTCTATAGTTTATATAGAAAGCTGAAGTAGCTAGAATTATATCATTAATAGAAATTTAAAACTGTAAGGATATAGTCCCCTATAGTCTGTATAGAGAGCTGGAATAGCTAGGATCACGTAACTAATAAGGCTTGAGGCTACTATAGAATAAAAGCTTCTTATAGCTACTATTAGTTAGTCTACTAAGTTAAAATCTTATAACCTATAGAGACCTACTTTTTACTATTTTCCCTTCCCTTATCTAGGCTTTTAGCTATACTCTTATAACTTTTTAACTTCTACCTCTCTAAGGAGGTAAGACTGAGGTTTCAGTAATAACTCTATTATAATAAACAGTCACTAAACGGTCAGCATCTATATCTGTAACTATATTAAGAATAATAACACTCTAAATCACAGCCTCCGAAAATACACCCTCTGAAAACACGCCTTCTGAAAATACACCCTCTACTAGTAAGTATATAGTAATCTCTATATTAGCTATATTAATACAAGTAGCTAAAATAAGTAATATAGCTGCCAGTATAGTAATAGTAACTATAATAACGTTTATATACTTTCTTAAATAATAGTCTTTATTTATAGAAGCTATAATAAACTAGATATCTAATAGTATACTATTAGTAAACCTAAGGCTATTAATAGCCTCCTCAGTAGCCTATAAATATTAAGACTACTTAAGACCTCCTAGCTACTCCTGCAGTTTTCTATATAATAATACTACTCTATATAAAATTAAGAATTAGCTAATAGTAATCTAAGATAGCTATACTCTACAGCCAGAAGCCTTAGAAGTATAAAAGATCTAGTAGACTATAATAAAGTTATTATATACTTTTTAGACATTATAGTGTAACTACTAATATACTCTACTAAACTCTTTATAAACTAACTTTATAGTATTTACTTACTACTTATTAACTAACTCTATCCTATAAAAACTATATCTCTATAGTATATTTTATGTTTTTCAGTATAAAAACTAATTTCTACTAAAGTTTTATACTAAATAGTTAGTAATCTATAAGTCTCTAGAGACCCTAGAATTAGAAATCTCTAGACCTTATATATTTACTTTCTTTTATTACCTTAAAACTTATATATAGAAGTATTTATAATACTAAAAGTTTAATAACTAGTAACTAAAAGCTATAATCCTAGCAGCTAAGTATCTCTAGGAGATATTATAGCCCCACGAGGAGGTTTTAAGTAATATTATTAAAGGGGTTACTAGCTATAAGGCTACTATAGACTTAATATATATAAGCTGCAAAGCTAGTAATAAATCTCTAACTAAGAAGCCTCACCTTAGAAACTAACTTACACTTATATATAAAATATATAGTAAGTTAGGCTATATTATAGCTACTTACTACTATAACGAAACCTATATAAAATACAGTCGAAAAGGATACCTAGTAAGGTTTTGCTACTCAGAGGACGTTATTAAGAATATACTAAGAGTATTCTAAGGAAGTCCTCACTAAAATATACTAAGAGACTTTAAAAGCTTATACAGTTACTTTCTCCTTTACCAAAATTTAGATATAGAGGCATTTATAGTACCTAAAGTTTAACAAGAATATTAGTATATATACCACACTGAGGGTATCGCTAAAGGTATACTAAAAGTATCCTGAGGGGGCCCTTAAGGTTAATACTACAGCGTAATAATATTATTAGTATGTATACTAATATTCTACTATTAGAAAAATCTCTTATAGCCTCCAGTATAATAGAAAGAAGTCAGATACTTTAGGTTACCTAAAGAGTTATATTATTAGTATATACGCTAATATCCTACTGTTAGAAAGGCTTCATAAAACCTCCGGTATAATAGGAAGAAGTTAGACATATTAGTAGTACCTAAAACATTAATTTTTATTACCCTAATTAGCCTAATCTACTATTAGAAGCCTTATAGTCTAATTAGCTATAAGATAACTTATTTTAACTATTTTAACTATCTTGACTATTATTTCAACTATTATTTCAACTATTTTCAATTATTCTGTTAACTATTACTTTATCAGTTATTTTATCTTCTTTCAAAACTTCAAGCTACTGCCAAACGGTCAGCAAAATTATATATTAAAAACATACAGCTATATAGTATTTACAGACTTTAGAAGCTAAAACCTCTAAAGGGGGGAATAATTATAAGGATATAGTTCCCTATAGCCTATATAGAGAACTGAGATAGCTAGAATTATATAACTAATAGGGTCTAAAGCTACTATAAAATAAAAGCCTCTTATAGCTACTACTAGTTAGCCTACTAAGTTGAAATCTTACAACCTATAGAAATTTACTTTTTACTGCTTTCCCTTCCCTTACCTAAGTTTTTAGCTACACTCTTATAAAAACTACTAAGTTTCTATAGAATAAAATACTCTTATAGCTACTATCAGTTTGACTATTAAGTTAAAATTTTATAATTTATAGAAACTTACTTTTTACTATTTTTCTTTTCTTTATCTAAACTTTTAGCTATATTTCTATAATATTTTATATTAATTTATAACTCGTAAATACTTATAATCGATGGATTTATCGTAACTTAATTATAACTAGTGATTTTTAATTATTTATATCTAAATAATATTACGGTATATGTATATACGCCACGCGCTATTAAAATCAATCTATAGAATAATCCCTCTTATCTAATTAGCTTAAATAAGTAGGTTAACTTAGAAATCACCCACTACTACAGCTTTTACTATATTAATACCTCTTTATCTTAATACTAACAGTATTCTCTTTTATAGCAAAAACGTAAAATAGCGTAAAACGTAAAAAACAGTATAAAACGTAAAAACAGTATAAAAAGTAAAAATAGCCTCTAGTTATATATATCTTTTTAGATACACTAAAAACCAGTCAAACACTATGAAATAGTATTTATCTATAAAAATATACTTTTTAATTACTATTACTTAGATACCTTAAAATCCTCCAGTAATAATATCCTCTATCTACCCTCTTTACCTCCTTTTTCACCCTCTTTATTCTTATATCTTTCTCTTATTACTCTTTATAATTCTTATAATTTATCCTTCTATCTTTATTACTATTTTATTTATAATACTAAATATTTTAAGAATTTAATTATTAGATATCTTAATTATATAATCTGTAAGATTACTTTTACTATTAATTTATTAAATCTTAAAGATCTTCTATTTCTTACATAATTATTATATTATTATAATATTAATTATAAGTTACTTCTTTTTTATTATATCTAGTTTAATAAAGTATTTATAAAGAAAGTAGAAGTTAATATAGATTACTATTAATATTATTAATATCTTAAAGTATTTAGCTATCTACCTAAAAGTAGTAGATATTACATATTTTATATTAACTTCTATAGTTATACTATAAACCTTAGATACTAATATACTATATATAGCTCTCTTTAACTTAATAGAAAAGAAATAAATAATATTACCTCTAAATTTAAAAGTATTATTATTCTTACTTATATTTTCTAACTTTAGAATAATAGTAAATCTAAGCTGAAATATTATACTATTATTATTAGTAAAGAATGTATTAATAAAGATATATAATCTTATTATCTCAATATTCGTAGAAATGAATATTAAATCTCTCTCAGAATTATCTATCTACTATACTCAGTATTTCTTAAGTCTCTCAATATCCTCTAGTATTGAATCCTAATATTAAACTATAATAGAGAAATTAAAATATACCTCTAGTTAGTATATAGAGACTATATATATCCCTTATGCTTATTATTTAATATATATTATCTTTATAGTTTTAAATATAAAGTTAATAAACTTAGTGTTCTTATTCTATTCTTTTTAGGTAAGAATAATATTATTATTATCCTTCAGGGTAATTATATCTCTATTAAATATAAGGAATTTATATTATATAAGTATTAACTTTAGTTTAACTATAAATCCTACTAACTGAAACTTCTCCTCTTCTTTATTATTAAACTTAAGTAAGTAGAAATTAAAGATATTATCTATTTATATACCTATAATATTAAAATATAAATTATTAAGCCTGATGATTATAAAGTATAAATTATATAATAAGATCTCTATTTACAGTTAGTGTTTATAGTAACTAAAATATATTATATACTAATAGATATCTAACTCTATAAAACTATATAATAGTTAAACTATAATAATAATAATATCCTCTAAATATAAACTGTATAGACTTATAGGCAGCTTTACTAATATAAAGTGATTTAATATTATCTCTACTTATATATATATTTAGGTAATATCTTAAAGATAAATGTCTATAAAAAGTACCTCTTTAAGTATTACTAATAATATTAATATTAAATAATAGCTAATTTATTAAATTATTAGTAACTATATAAGAATATTAATCTTTCCCTAATTATTAAAATTCTTAATAACTAGCTGTAACTCCTTATATATTATATTATCTATACTTTTAATCTTATTAATAAAGTAGAAACTAGAAATCCTTATATTATTATATTTTTAGGTATTAAAGTACTTAAGGTAAAATATACTTTTTATAAGTAGAATTTCCTACTCTATTATATATAATTTCTAAAATAACTTCCTTAGTATTTAAATATAACTATATTAGTAAAGTTTAATAACTTAAGTAAATACTGCTATCTTTTTATTATTATATAAATATTATAGTAAATATTATCTATAAGGTTAGCTTCTATAATAAAGACTATATAGTTACTATTATAGGTTAGTTCTATATGGAATATACTATAGAATACTCTACTTAAATGCAGCTAGATAATAAGTAGTAATTTATTATTATATACTTTTTGTAATATATAGCTTAATTAGTAATATTATTTATATACGCGTGTGTATATATATATATACTAAAGGCTGAAATATTATTAGCTGTAATATTATAGTTTTGTGGAGTTAGTTTTTTATATATAATAAGTTATCCTAATAGTTTAGAGTTTAATCTATAGTTATATATATGTTGTAATATAGAGTTTGCTCCGTATTCCATGGGGTTTATTCTGTAGCCTTATAGCTTTAGTTATATAGATATAAATACTTTTTAGATTAAGTTTCCTATTTATATTAAATGTAAGCTTTTTTGCTTCCTTATATCTCCTCTATATATAACTATAAGGTCCTTTTGAGGGTTTCTATGTTTCACTAAAGTTATAAGCTTAGTTTTTTAGATGATTTTATCTCTCTTTTAATAACTTTATCTCCCCTCTATATTACTAACTGAATATAGTCTATACTTATAAGCCTCTTTTTTCGATCTTTCTTTTTAGATATATATATATATAGCGTCATCCTTCTTGAGGTGCCCCTATATATCTCTCTCGATGTTTATATAATATTACTTTTCTTAAGATGCCTCTTTATCTCTCTCTTAATATTATATGTAAGGTGGTTCTTAATTTCGCTTTATTAACTTCTTGAGGATACCTTTTTAGTATCTTAATATCCTCTCAGTATTCAGCTATACTATTTTTATAGTTAGTTTCTCCCTTTTCTAACTTTACTTTATTCTTACTATTTTACCTTCTCTATATTTAGATTAGCTACTTATAAAATAATATTCTTTCAGCTAAGATAGACTTACTTATAGTAGTTACTCTAAATATTTCTTTTTTAAATAGATACCTTTTTTTAGATATACTTTATATTTATTCTATATGTCTAGGGGAATAGAGAAAAATTTAAAACTTTTTTTTATAAGGATAGTTTTAGTCTAATACTAAAGATTCTAGATTATAAGTTACACTATAAAATAAAGTTAATAATTAGATAGACTCTAACGTTTTAGACTGTAGGTCTCTCTATAAAATTATTCCTAATAGTCTGGAGAGAGTATTCTAAAAGTCTATCCTATTATAATAGCTACTAAATAGAGAGGTTACTTAGTAATATTCTCTAGGCTATTATAAAAATAGGCTGTTATAGTATTTTAAACGAAAGTAATAACTATTAATATCTACTAATATATATACTATAAGTATTTAGTGGGATTAGCCTAGAGTGATGTATGTATATCTCTATTAGGAGGAAGTATATAGAGTATATAGGTTATAATAGAGAGGGTAGAATAAATACTGACATTTAGTAACCTTTAGTTAGCTTAGAGGTTATATTCTATATAGTATACTTGAATCTCACAATCTTGAGTAATTATATATCTCTAAGTAAAAATTAGGAGGATAGTAGCTAGGGTATTAGAGACGCCTCAGGCTACAGTTTAGAAACTTCCTACCTTTCAGATATATTTTTTAAAAAACTTTCTTTTAAAAAAAGGTGTGGGGGAGAGAGTTTTCAGATAGTAGAGACTATTTAGGATTATTACTTTTTATATAAATAACTGACTTATAGCTGATATAGCTATAGCTGTAAAGAGCTTAAAGGTTTTATTATTTTTGCTTATAGTTTGAAGCTATATATCCTCATTTATAGCTTAATATTTTATTACCCTCGCTCTGAAATAGTTATTTAGATTTTTTTATACTTTGAAAACTAGATAAAAACTACTGGGAATAGCTTTATCTAGATATATAATACTGTTTATAGTGTCGTACGCTTAGGGAGGTATATTATAATATAGGGTTTGCTCTGTATCCCACGGGGTTTATTCTGTAGCCTTATGGTTCTAGTTATATGGATATAAATACCTTTTAGATTAGGCCTCCCATTCGTACTAAATATAAGCTTTTTTACTTCCTTATATCCTCTCTGTATGTAGCTATAAGGCCCTTTCGAGGGTTTCTACGTTTCACTATAATATAGTAATTTATATATAGATATTCTCTAACTTATAGTATATAAGATAGTTACTAGAGATATATTACTTAAGTATTTAGAAGTTCTCCCTATTATAAAGTTATAATAAGTAGATAGTATAGTATAGTAGAAGTAGGAGAGAAGAGATAGTATTATAGGTTAGCTTTATATAGAATATTCTATATATCCTACTTAAATATAGCTAGATAATAAGTAGTAACTATTATAGGCTAGCTCTGTATGGAATATGCTATAGAATACCCTACTTAAGTGCAGCTAGATAAATAAGTGGATGACTTGTTGTTATGTATCTTTTAACGAGGCTATAGTATGGCTTAATTGGTAGTACTATTCGTGTGCGCGCGCCCGCGCATATGGGTACTGAAGGCTGAGACGTTATTGGCTGTAACGTTACGCCCCCCGGTCGGGGCTAGCCCTTCATATATAATAAGTCTACCCTATGGTCTAGGGTTCGATCCGGGTTACATATAGCGATTTACGTACGGATTTGTTCCCTGGCTTACAGCGTACGAGACGGCCACTGGGGGTATATTACTTAAGCGCTCAGAGCTCCTACCGTGAGGCCACAACTGGCAGGTAGCGCAGCGGGAGCGGGAGAGGGGAGGTAGTGTTACGGGCCAGCCCCGTACGGAACACGCTACAGAACACCCTACTTAAGTGCAGCCAGATAAACAAGTGGACGACTTGTTGTTACATACCTTTGGACGAGGCTATAGTATAGCTTAATTGGTAGTACTGTTCGTGTGTGCGCGCCCGCGTATATGGATACTGAAGGCCGAGACGTTATTAGCTGCAACGCTACACCCCCCAGTCGGAGCCAGCCCTTTATAGTAACTTATTATTATATACTTTTTAATAAGGCTATATATAGCTTAATTAGTAGTATTATTTATATATATCTATATATATATATATATATACTAAACACTGAGATATTATTAGCTATAATACTATACTCTTTATAGAGCTAGCTTTTTATATATAATAAGTTACCTTAATAGTTTAGAGTTTAATCTGTAGTTATATATAAATTTATTCTCTAGCTTATACTATATAAGATAGTCGCTAGGGGTATATTACTTAAGCGTTTAGAAGCTCTCCCTACCGTGAGGTTATAACAGGCAGGTAGTATAATGTAGTAGGAGCAGAAGAGGGGAGGTAGTATTATAGGCTAGCTTTATATAGAATATACTACAGTATACCCTACTTAAGTGTAGCTAGATAATAAGTAGTAACTTATTATTATATACTTTTTATAATATATAGCTTAATTAGTAATACTTTTATATATATATATATATATATATATATATATACTAAAGACTGAGATATTATTAGCTATAATATTATATCCCTATAGGGCTAACTTTTTATATATAATAAGTTACTCTAATAGTCTAGAGTTTAATTTATAGCTATATATAGTAATTTATAAATAGATATTCTCTAGTTTATAGTATATAAGATAGTTACTAGAGGTATATTACTTAAATACTTAGAAGTTCCCTTTACTGTAAAGTTATAATAGGTAGGTAATGTAGTATAGTAGGAGTGGGAGAGGGAAGATAGTATTACAGGCTAGCTCTATATAAAATATCTTATATACCTTACTTAAGTGTAGCTAGATAATAAGTAGTAACTTATTATTATATACTTTTTGATGAAGCTATAATATATAGTTTAATTAGTAGTACTATTTGTATGCATGCGTGCGTATATAGGTACTAGAGGCTAAGATACTATCAGCTGCAGCATTATGCCTCTATGGGGCTAGGACTTTATAGTTACCCTTATTATTTTAGTTTATCTTTATTTAATATTATTATTAATATTCTTTCTTTTAGATATTTATCTAGTAGCTAGTTACTATATAATCTCTAAACTTCTATCTCTTCAGTATATAATTAATAATATAACTTAATTATTATTAATCTAAAAGTATTAAGTTTACTATTTATCTCTATAATATATATTTTACTATTCATTAAAATAAACTTAAAGACTTTTATCTAATTTTAGTATTTATAGTAAATATATATTTCTAATTAGAGGGATAAGCAGTAATCTAAAATAGTAAAAAAATTATTATATATATTTAAAATATTAGAAACTTACTATGAAGTATAAATATTATATATCTTTTTTATTATCTTCTAAATAGTAATTACTTATCTTATAATATTTAGAGATAATAGTAATATTAAATTAAAATATAAATATATGTAAGGATATAGTCTCCTATAGTCTATATAGAGAGCTGGGATAGCTAGGATTATATAACTAATAGAGCTTAAGGTTACTATAGGATAAAGCTTCTTATAGTTACTACTAATTAGCCTACTAAGTTAAAATCTTATAACCTATAGAGACTTACTTTTGACTATTTTCCCTTCTTTTACCTAGGTTTTTAGCTACACTCTTATAATTTTTTAACTTCTACCTCTCTGAGGAAGTAAGACTGAGGTTTTAGTAATAGCTCTATTATGATGAATATCTACTAACCGCTCGGCGACCGCATCAAGAATAATAATACTCTAAGTTATAGCTTCTGAACATTTAGCCTCTGAAAATATGGCCTCTGAAAATATACCTTCTGAAAATATACCTTCTGGCGAGTCGCCCGGCGAATATATAGTAACCTCTATACTAGCTATATTAATATAAGCAGCTGAAATAAGTAACTTAAGCAATATAGTTACTAGCAATATAGTAATAGTAACTATAATAACGCTTATATACCTTCTTAAATAATAGTCTTTATTTATAGAGATTATAGTAGAGCGTCTCTCTAGTAGTATACTTATAGTAAACTTAATACTATTATTACTAGCCCTATCTGTAGCCTCTAAATATTAAGAATACTCAAGACCTCCTAGCTACCCCTGCAGCCTTCTTTATAAAAAGACTACTTTATATGAAATTAAGAATTAGCTAATAGTAATATAAGATAGCTATACTCTACAGTTAGAAGCTTTAGAGGTATAGAAGATTCAGTAAGTTATAACTAAACTATTATATAGCCTATAGATTTAGTAGTGTAACTACTATTATATTCTTCTAGATTCTTTATAGGCTAATTTTGCAGTATTCGCTTACTACTTATTAACCGACCCTACCTTACAAAAGCTATATCTCTACAGTATACTTTATATCCTGTAACATAAGAGCTAATTACTACTGAAGTTTTATACTGAATAGTTAGTAATCTATAAGTTCCTAGGAATTATTAAATTAGAAATTTCTAGATCCTACATATTTACCTTTTTTTACTACCTTAAGGCTAGAATTTAGAGATACTTATAATACTAGAAGTTTGATAACTAACTACTAAAAGCTGTAACTCTAGTAGCTAAATACCTCTGGGAGATATTATAGCCTTACGAGGCCTCCAGTAGTATTAATAAGAGGGCCACTACTGAGAGGGCTACTAGCTATAATATTGCTATAAGCTTAACGTATTTACGCTATAATATAGTTAATAAGTTAACTCCAGCTAAGAAGCCTCACCTTAAAGGCTAACCTATATCTATATATAAGATATATAGTAAGTTAGGCTATACTATAGTAAACTGTTACTATAATGAATTCTGCACCTACTACCAGAAGAATAACCACTCTATAAAGGTCTGCTGTAAGTATCTTACTGCCGAAAGCTTACTACTAAAAGGGCCTTAAGGCTATATTAAGCCTGAGGCTGGAAGACTACTAGTATATAGTAGTAGTAGCTTTTTTCTGGAAGTAAAATAACTAGCGAACGACCGTCTATACTTTAGTAGCCTAATTAGTTATAGGAAGCCTTATATACTTAATTTACTATAGGATATCTTAGAAAGAGAAAAGGTTAGATACTTTAGTAATTACCTCAAGATATTTAGTTAATATACTGAAGGGGTTAGACATTCTGGCAATTGCCTCAAGATATCTAATTAATATACTAAAGTCTCATAGGTTAATATACTTATAGGGAGGCCTCGCTGAGGAGTTATTAACTTTATAGGTTAATATACCTATGGGAATAATGTAGGTTATTATACTTATAGTTTCAATCTTCTCTCATAATCATTTAAAGTCTCTGATTTTAACTGCCGTTTAACCTATTATTTTTAACTATTATTTTAACTGTTATTTTAACTATTATTTATCTATTATTTTATCTCCAAACTCCAAGCTACTAGCGAATAGTTAGTAAAGTTATATATTAAAATATGCGGCTATATAGTATTTATAGGCTTTGGAGGCTAAAGCCTCTAAAGGGGGGGATAATTGTAAGGATATAGTCTCCTATAGTCTGTATAGAGAGCTGGGATAGCTAGGATCACGTAACTAATAGAACCTGAGGCTACTATAGGATAAAAGCTTCTTATAGTTACCACTAGTTAGCCTACTAAGTTAAAATCTTACAATCTATAGAGATTTATTTTTTGCTACTTTCCCTTCTCTTACTTAGGTCTTTAGCTACATTCTTATAATATATTTTAAAAATCAGTAGAGTTAATATAAAGCTATTTAGACTACTAATATTTTTAACTATCTTAACTATACTTTATAGTATCTTCTCTCAATTAACCTCTAATATTTTATCTTAAATAGTTTTATATATTTTCTATAGAAAAATATAATAATATTCTACCTTACTAATATTATTATAAACTTTAACTAATATAATCTTAACTTTACTATCTATACTATTAACTTCCTTCTTAAAACTTTCAGCTATAAAGTTACACTCTATATTAATAATAATTCTATCTGGAAGTTTCTAATATATATTAATCTAATATATTTTTAGTATACACTATATATCCTCTATAGAGATATTTTTATAATCTTTATAACTGTCAATACTATAGAGATATTTACTATATATAATATATACTTATTACTATTAAGATATATAATATTAATAATAATCTCTATATTAAACTTATAATTATCCTTAAAGCTAAACTTAAACCAGTATAATATTTTACTGTTTATCTAATATTAATAATAGTTTTTAGTAATTATCTTAATCTTATCAGTTATTATAACTTTACCTACTCTCTTAAATATATTATTTAACTTATAGACGCTAAAATAACTAAATCTCTTATAGAGTTACTATATTTCTATCTCTATAAGGAAGCTAATAACTTTATTATAGAAATCCTCCTATATAGAAAACTATAAATATCTATTAAATCTCTCTATAGGTAATAATATTTCCTTCTACTTAATCTTCATATTAAGGTTATTAAAATATATTCAGAAGTAATCTATATTACAAAAACTAAGTAAAACAGTATAGCTATAGATATAATATTAAAGTTAATATATCTAAAAGGTGTAAATACCTTAGTAATACTAAAACTACTAAAATCTTACTTATCTCTAAATCTGATATTTATCTTTAAAGTTATTATATCTAATATAATATTATAAAGAATCCTTTAGAGGACTCTGAATTATTATATACTTCTAATAGAAGATTTACTTACTTTAGTAGCTAAAAGAATCCTTTTAAAAATAACTTCTAAATACTATAAAATCAGAAAGATCTCTAATTTATTAATAGTTATTAAATAGTAAAAAAATATAATTTTAAAGAATCTCTATATATTTTACATAATTAATAGTCTCCTCCTTACTATCTATTATAATAAAATAAATAGCTATAAAATTATCCTCTAATATCTCTTTTATATTATCTTTTACTTTCTCTATTATCTCCTCTATAGAATTAGTATTATTAAGATATATTATAATTTCCTCTACTAATATAATATAAGTAATAAATACTTTCTTAAATCGCAAGATAGTAACTTTATATTCCTCTGAAATATATTTTATCAACTAGTATTTATTTACTAATTTTAAGTATACTTAATACTTACCTTGTATATCTCTACTTTATATCTTCTCGCGGGGCTATCCTAAAATAATATTTATATTCTATATATATATTATAGGTAATATAGTTAAAGGTAGTTAAAATATTAAGTCCACTTTTAGCTATTATATATATAGTCTATAAGAACTAATTATAATCTATAATATAGTTAGTTTTCTATTTTAACTATCTTTTTTAACTTTTACGTATCTCTATTATCTATTTACATAGCCTATTAACAGTCAGTTTAACTTTATTAATAATATTATAAAGTATATTAATTATGTTTTATATTTAATATTTAGTTATATATATATCTTTATTAATCTTCTTCTATAAATACTATAAATTCAGATAGATATATTAAAGAAACTTGATTTATATTATTCTTACTCTAAATATCTTAATTATATTACTATATGTATATTCTTCAGTAAAAACCTTAAGATTTATATTCTTCTATTTCTCATAGTAATTAAAGTAGACTATAGAAGTCTTAAACTTATCTCTAACTATTCTAACTATCTAGATAATTAAGAGATTATCTTAAATTAGCAAAATTAGTATTCTATAATATAAATATACTTATCCTACTAGTATATTTTAATTACTCCTCCTACTATATTCCAGCTAATATTATAGCTAATGTATTTAATAATAAATATCTATATCTTATCTTTAAAGATATTATATTCCTCTCTAGTATACTTATTATTTATTCTGTATATTGTACTGAAGAATAATTTAACTTTCTTATAAGGTTAGTTAAATAGAATATAGTATTTTAATATTTCTAATATTTCTCTCTGAAGTAAGTATAAAATCTTAAGGGTCTGGTTAGCTCTAAGTATTTCTCTTCCTTATAAATATTATTTATTATCCTCTCGGTCTTTAGTAAGTTAATATCTATATAAATATCCAGCTCTATTAGTTATAAGCTTAATATTAATATTATCCTTATTATTAATATTAATAATATTAATTATAAAGAGGATAACTTTATTATTAACCTTTCTAATATATATAATTATTAATTAATAGAGATAAATCTTTCTACTTTTAGAAGATTATTAATAAAGCTGGAATTATCTATAATTTCTTATCTAAAAGCTAGATATCCCTATTAGTTAATTTTAATATTATCTATTATCTATCTTATTAATATCTCCTCCTTAAGAATCTCTACTAATCCTTTCCTTATTATATCCTTATCTATAAAGAAGTATATATTCCTCCCTATAAGGTAGTTTTTGAAAGTCTATATAAATATTCTTTCTATATTAATAAAGTAGTTTAAAATCTATCTTTTAAAATTAATATAGTAAGATTTCTATACTTTATTAAAATAGATATTTTACTTCTTCTATAAGTAAATATAATAGTAAATAAAGATATTATTAAGTATACTACTATTAATATTTATGTAAAATTTAATATTCTCACCCTATTATTAAAATATAACTTTTTAGTATATCCCTACTAGTATCTTTACTTCTATATATTAAAATACTTTCTTATATTTCTTAATTTCAGTTATAGAAATATTATTATAAGTTATATCTTTATAAAGATTATTAATAGAATCCAGGGAGGAATATATATTTAAAGTATTAAGCTGGAAAGATATTTATAGTTAGTATTACTTTACTATATCTTAATTACAGGCGTTTCTCTAAAGGCTATAACTTTGAAGGTATATATGCTTATTAGATAAATTATAACTATTCAGTAGATATCTTCTTCTAGTAAAAACCTTATAAATATCTTCTAACTTAAAATCTCTTATATTTTTCAAACTAATATCTTTAGTAGTAACGTAAGTAGTCTAACTAATATATATTATTAGCAATCTAATAAAAACTTACTTAGAATATATAGGTAAAGGTTATTAGATGTTATTATTAAAGAGGTTATTATAAACTTAACTTAGGTAACTTATTATATAAATATATTATCTATAGTAGATAGAAATAATAGGTAACAGTATAAGGTTATTATTAGCTATATAAATTTAGTCTATCTATTATTATAACTTCTATCTCCTTATTACTATTAAGAAAAAAATTAAATTAAGCTATAGTAATTAACTAGTTAGATATATTACCTTACTTTTAATATAAATAATCCTCCTCTTATAATACCCCTTATAATCTCCTTCTCTTCTTATTCCTCTAATTCTACTATTAATATAAATTCCACTCTTTCTTAGTATCTTCGAAACTATAAAGTTATCAAAAACACTCTCCTAATAGTTTAATTATTTAGGTAAGTATATAATATTAATAGATAGATACTTAATTTAGTATTTTCCTTCTCTTTATAAAATAGTTAAATAATATTATCTTAAATATCTAGCTACTTCAGTAAATATCCTAGAGATATTTACTAGTAGGAATAGTAAATAGTACTTCTATAATATCTCTAGCTTCAGTATTATTTAAGATATTATCAGAATATTCACTAGTTATTAGAATATCCTTACTTAGGTATCTTCCTACTATAATTAGATACAGAATATATAGAGGAAAAGAAATCACAAGCTAATACTCATTATCTAGTTTCAAAGTCTGGAATATTTATATATTAATTTATATTATCAATTATACCTTTATAATTATTCCTGGAACTCCCTTAATATATAAAATAAATATCTTCTTTCTTCTCGTTTTACTTTCTATTATTAGAATTCTATCTTTCAGGTAAGCTGTATTATAAATATAAACTTATTAATATAATATGAATATAGATATATTAGTCAGCTTTTAGTAGCTTTTGCTTATATTATTATAGAGGGAAGATTATTATATTATATCTTTAGTTATTAAGATAATGTCTTATTTCTTATTAATTAAATATATATATATAATATTGTAAAGTAATAGTAAGGAACGGTAGTTGTATTATAAATTCCTTCCTTTTAGTTATATTAATCTTATTACTTTATCTTAGTATTTACTATCTCAATTTAGTATTAATCTATATTGTCAGTTTATTATATAGTAGATATAATATAATATTAAGTAAATAGATTTGTATAAGTTTATGTTTACTTCTATTCCTATGATAAGTTTCTTAATAATATTCTCAGAATAGTATATAGTTATAATAGCTTTAGCTTACCTATTTCTACTGAGAAGCTATGTATAGGATCTCTTAGAAAATATTATAATCGTCTCTCTTTAGATATTCCTTACTAACTTACAGTTAAGTAGTAGGAATAAATACTAGTAGTAATTAAACTACTAATTATTATTAGTTTATAACTAGTAAATACGTATAATTAATTAATTTATTATAACTTAGTTATAACTAATAGTTTTTAATTATTTATATCTAAGTAATATTCAAGTATATATATATATATACTATATACTATTAGAATCAATCCGTAGGATACTCCCTATCATCTAATTAATCCAAGAGAGTAGATTAACGTAGAAGTCACCCACCACTACAGTTTTTACTATATTAATACCCATTTATCCCAACATTTTAACTTCTACCTTTTTAAAAACAATTAAACTAAACTTTTTATAATAACTTTACTATAATAAATACCTACTAACTACTTAGTAACTATAATAGTATTCCAGATACCTATAACCTCTGAAAATGCAGCCTTAACCAGTAAGTATATCGTAGTATTTATACTAGCTAAATAACGTAAGTAGCTAAAGTAAGTAATATAGTTATATATATTATAATATTAATAGCTATATTATAAAAACTAAATAATATAGTAACTATAGTAATACTTTTATATTTTCTTAAATAGTAATTTTATTTTATAGAGGTTATAGTAGACTATTTATCTAGTAGTATACCTATAGTAATTCTCATATTATTATTACTAATCTTATCTATTACTTCTAAATTCAGAAACTACTTAAGACTATTTAGTTAATTCTACAGCTTTCTTTATAAGAAGTTTATTTTATATAACGTTAAGAATTAACTAATAGTAATTTAAGATAACTTTATCTTATAGCTAGGGGTTTAAGAAATACAGAAGATCTAATAGACTATAATTAAATCATTATATAGCTTATAGACTTAGTAGTATATTTATTACTGTATCTTACTAGATTCTCTATAAGTTAACTGTATAGTGTTTACTTACTACTTATTAACTAATATTACCTTAGAAAGATTATATTTATAAAGTATATATTATATATTTTAATATATAGACTAATTATTACTAATGTTCTATATTTAATAGTTCGTAATCTATAGGGCTCTGGGTATCTTAATAGAGATTTGAAAAGTATATATATTTACTTTCTTTTATTATCTTAAGGTTAGAATATAGAGGTATTGATAATATTAGAAGTTTAATAACTAAATACCTATGGAGGCTGTAGTTTTAGTAGCTAAGAATCTCTGGAACATATTATAATCTTAAGAGGCTTTTAGTAGTATTATAAAGAAGGTTATTATTAGTGTTATTAAGAGGGTTACTAGCTATAGTATTACTATAGGTTTAGTATATATATATTATAAGGTTAGTAATAAAGTAAGTTCAGTCAAGAGGCTTCATCTCAAGAATTAACCTATATATAAAATATACGGTAAGTTAAGCTATATTATAGCTACTTACTACTGTAATAAAATCTATATAAAGTATAGGTAAAGAGAGTATTTAGTAACGTTTTACTACTTAGAGAGTATTATTAAGAATATACTACCGGCGCCCCAAGGGGGCCTTTATTAAAGATTATTATTTTAGTATAATAATAATACTATTAGTATATATACTATACTAATAAAAAGATATAACTAACTATTACCATATAGTATATCCAGTAACCTACTAGCTAGGCACTAGAAAGGTTTTTACTTAAAGAATTCTAACTTAGATTCTTTGAGTAATAATCTATATAGTAATATAGATTCTACCTATATATCTAAAAATATCCTAATTAAAATCTTTAGTTATATTCTTATACTTTTATTAGTTTTACTTAACTCTTAAGTAATTAATATAAGTAAGAATATTAGGTAATAACTATTACTATAGAGAATATATAGCCTATAGATATAAAGCTAATATAAGTCTTAATAAGCTTTACTAATTAATACTTAATCTAATAAATATATAAAGTAAAACTGCTAGTATCTTACTATATTATAGTAATAAATTAGGTAATAATAGTAGGTAAATACTTACCACTAAGGAGGATACTTTCTATATAAAAGAAATTCTATATTCGACTCCAGATAAACTAGAATCTAGTATTAATATCAGCTTTTATTAGTAACTATCTAAACATAAGCTAGAAGTAAGTTCACTAAATAGTATTATATAAAATATAATATAAAATGTAAGGGATATACCTTCTAGATATAAGTAAGGAGATATATCCTCTTTAATCTTAATATATAGAACTAGGTGGTTACTATATCCTTAATAATCTACCTTTATATTTAATAAATAGTCATAATTATTATTTTAACTGAAGCTAGATCTTCTAAATATAATAAGTAAGTTACTTAAAACTATATAGTAATAAGTAACTATATATTAAGATTAAATATAAAGATAGTAAGAAGTGTATAAAAGTTAAACTATTATATTTCTATTAATTGGTGGTTATATTAAACAATATTTAACTAACCTACTTATAGTTAACTCTCTCCCACTAAGTTTAAATAGCTACTATTAGTTCTAATATTAGCTAAATAAATTATTATATTATAATTTAGCTTTACTATATAATTACTTTAAATCTTAAGATTCTTGATATAAAGTTATAAAGTTATAACTAATTCTAATTCTAACTATAAATAAAATCTTCAGTTAATTAGAATGGAAATATATAGAAAATTAGTATGAATGTAACTTATATTACTTTAGTATTAATATAATATTACTATAATATCAGCTATTCTTACTAAGGGAAGTTAGGTAGCCAAAACTTTATATTAGTTAAAATTTTATTAGCTACTATAATAAATATATATAAAGTCTAGTAGGTAAACTTAGTAATTCTATATATTTATATACAGACTGGTGTCTATATTTACTGTAATATTAAAAACTATTTTATTGCTAAATATAAGCTATATTCTACCTACCTACCTATAATTCTAAATATCAATATTTAGACTTCATAACTAAATAGGGAAATTATAAATAATAAGGAAAAAGAATAACCTTCCAGAAGAAACTTTCTGGGGGGTAAAATACTACAACTATTAGTAATATTAATATAGTAGCAGATAAAACTAGAAAGATATAAAGCTAAATAAATAAAATATTCTTTCTGGTTTCTATATTAATAAATTATAAATCTTTTATTTCTATCCAAATTAATAGTAGTTATAATTACTATAAAGTAGTTAGTAAGAAGTTTATAAAATAGTGAAACCTTACTATTATTAAGCTTCTGCAGCCTTACCAGCCAGAAACTATTCTAAATACTAATTAGGCTATATCTATTATTAAAATAGCTAGAGTTTATATTAATCTAAATAAATAAATATCTAAACTCTTATTTTATATTATTCTGAATATAGTATAGCTAGCTATTTTTAGGAAGTTATAATTATAATATTAGGAGGTAGCTCTTAATTCCGTAAAAAATAAGATAAAAATAAATATAGTTAGTAGCCTTATATTAATTATTAATAAAATTCTAAAAATTATATACATAAAGTGATTTGCTATTTCTATTAAGCTATAAGTAATTATATTATTTAATATAGAAAAGGAAGGTTATAAGTAAATAGCTACTAATTTAGTATAAATTGATATAATTCTTACTGCTATATTATTAGTAACTTTAAGGTAGCTAGTATCTACGTTACTGAAAATTTATATTTCCTTTATAAACCTATTTAATAAGGAAAACGCTTTTAGCTTTCTACCTTACTGGGATATTCTTAATTACTATATATAGCTTAAGAGGAATCCGGATGTAATTAAGTTGAATCTACCTTAGAAACTACTTTATAAAGTACTAAATAAATATCTTTCTAAAGTCTGGCGTTAAATTACTAGCTTAATAAATACAAATTAAATATAAATTAGCTTCTTAGCTGTAGGGATATTTATCCTTCTAGTTAAGAACCTAGGGGAAAATAGTAGTTTTATATTAATTATTACGCTCTTAATACTTCTAGTTTTTATAACTACTACCTTTTACTATTAATTAAGAGATATTCTACTTATTATTTAAGGTAAAATAGTTTATAAAGATAGATATCTAGATAACTTTCTATAAAATCTTTATTATGGAGGGAAATAAATATAAAATAGCCTTCTAAATATATTTTAGCTTATTCAAGTAGCTAATTATATTCTTTAGATTAATTAGTATACCTACTATGTTTCAGTAATATATCAATAGGGTACTTTAAGATATACTTAATAATTTCGTTATAGTATATCTTAATAATATTATTATTTATAGCTATAAGTTACAGGCTAATTATAAAGTTAAAGTTACCTAAATTCAAGGTAGCTACAGAAAGCTAATTTATATTAAAATCTGAAAGAATATAAGTTCTTAGTAAAAAAGACTAAGTATCCTGATTATATTATTAAGGTGGAGAGGGAAATATAATATAATCTTTAGAAACTTAAGATAATATAGAAGTAAGAAATTCCTAAGAATATCTAAAGTATCTAAAACTTCCTTAGGTTTATAAACTTCTATTATAATCTGGTAGCTAACTTTTTAAGTTTAATAAGGTTTCTTATATAATTAATATAAAAGGAAATTATATTTTAGTAAAATAAAACTTACTAAAAGGTAATTAATATTCTTAAAATTATATTTATCTTAAAGTTAGTTATAGCCTAATAACATTCAGAGAAACCTATAATAATAAAGACAGATTATTCTAAAGTAGTATTAGAAGGTTATCCGTTATAGAAGAATACAGAGAATATCCTACAGCTAGTAACCTACTATTTAGTCTAGCTAACCTCAGTCTAATAGAATTATATTATTTATAATAAGAAGCTATTAATAGTTATATTATACTTAAAAGTATAATAAGTAAAACTATAAAATATAATAAAACTTTTTATTATTTTTTCTAATTTTAAAATTTGAGAATATTATATAAACCTAAAGTCTATCTTACAATAATAAGCTAGGTAAATTAAAATTCTTTCAGAATTTAGCTTTATTCTAGAATACTACCTAGGCTACCTTACAGAATATCTGAATATCCTATTAAGGTAGAAATAGAATAATATAATTAAGTTACAGCCTTTAATATAAGTTTTTTATTCCCTACAGACTAATATAATAAATATAGTTATGCTACTTTTTATAATTTTAATTTAGTAAATAGAAATAGATAGAAATAAAAAACAATCTATATAAATAGTTAATAATTACCAGTAAAATACTATCAAACTACTAAAGAAATATATAATATTCCAAAATACTATACTGCTAATATTCTGAAACTAAAACGTTTTAATAATATTAATATATAAAGCCTACTAGAATATAGTCTAACAGGCAGTATAAATATTCACCCTAAAGGTAGATATAGAATTATAGGTAGCTAATTACTTAGTAAAGTTAAATAGTATATTATTATATTAAGGTAGAATTTAAATTCCCTAGTATAAGTTACTAACTATAATAATTCTTTTAATAATTTATAACTTTTCTATTTTAAATTATCTTAATATTACCTTAATATTCATAAGACTTTTATGAAATTAGTATCAGAATAGGATATTAAGAGATATTAAGTAGTTTATTAAGATATATAAAATCTACCAGTATTCTTATAAAAATTAAAAATACGACCAGAAAGTTTTATAGCCTCTTCTAATTTCTAGTAGATTCTAATTCTAAATCTTAATTAACTTTATAATAGAATTACCTTCTATTATAAAATATAATTCCAGATTTCTAATAGTTATTATTAAGTAGCTTTCTAAATATATTCAGTTGGAAGCTATAATATCTATATTAGTCGAAACTTATATAAAGTATTTCCGGAATATATAATAGTAATTTTATAATTTCTCTATATTATTATTACTAACTAGAAGTTTAACTAAATTAGTATCTATTAGGTTATATTATATTGATTTATAGAAGTTAAATATCTTCTTTTCATATTATTTTACCTCTACATAAATAGCGGAATAAAGTAGGTAATATTCAAAATTTAAATATTCCTATAGGTATATATTATCTTTTTATAAATAAAATAACTATTATATATTATTATATACTAGCTGGTATTTAATGATCGAAACGTTTTTGTAACTAAAATAAACCCTAATAAGCTTCTAAATAACCTTAAGATAATATTTATTTTATATATTATAGTAGAGAAATTCTCTATAAATTTAAACTTAAGGTAAACCTTAATATTTCTTACTTACCTTAAGAAAAATATAGTTTTAACTTAAGCTGTAATACCTTACACCTAATAGTATAATAAAATAGAAGCTAATAGAATATAATAAGTAGTAAAAAGGTTTTAAGTTAGTAATAAGGCTTAGCTTTCCTTATAATATATTAAAATAAATCAGCTAAGTAAGAAACCTAATTCGATAACTTAGAAATACTATATTATTAATATATTAAGCTTACTTAATATAATATTAGATATTTCCTTTAGTATTTACTTAATATTATATATGAATATTATTAAATAGGCTGAGAATATCTTCTTACCTATTACAGACCTAAACCTTAGAGTTTATGTAGGATACTACTATATAGACTCTATAGAGCTACCACTCCTATAGTCTAGTAAAGAGTTTTCACTATAAATATAAACTCTTTAAGTTTATTATAATACTATTTAGATACTACTAAGTTCTCTCTTATAGCTAGCCTCTAATATTAATAAACTTCCTATCTAAATCTAACTTAGCAGTAAACAGTAAACTAAACAGATAATATAGCAGATAATAAAGATAATAATAAATATTCATAAGATAGAACCTTTAATAGAAATTCTAATAGACTAATAGCAGATAAACTTAATTACAAATAAAAACTAAACCCTCTAAGAAGTTCTTATATAGTTTGAATAGGACTATAAAGTAGTTTTATAGACTATATAAACCTCCTTTATAAAGAGGAAACCTCTCCTAATTAATATTCCTTTTAATAGTAATATTCTCCACTTCCCTATATAGAAGATAACTATATAGTATAAACTTAAGATTAACTAAACTTTTATCAGAATACTAAAGAATCTTTAGTAGTTTCTCTAAATTAACCTCTCACTAAACATCTAGATACAGATTAGTAACTTCTATATAACCTAGAGGCCTCTATATAGCTAGAATATTAATATCTTCCTCTAGTATCTTACTAAATACTATAAAAACCCCCACTATAGTATCCAGACTCTTAAGAAGATATCATACCTCCAGTAAGAATCTAAATAAATATTTACTAAATTCTTTATTAAATTTTAATTAACCATAGATTAAGCTAGAAAGTATACCTAAGTAGGGCATATTTAACTAAACTACCTACAGTTAGTTTTCTCCCACTAAGTTTAAATAGTTACTATTAGTTCTAATATTAGCTAAATAAATTATTATATTATAATTTAGCTTTACTATATAATTACTATAAACCTTAAGATTCTTAATATAAAGTTATAAAGTTATAACTAATTCTAATTCTAATTATAAATAGAATCTTCAGTTAATTAGAATAGAGATATATAGATAACTAATATTAATATAACTTATACCACTCTAATACTAATATAACACTACTATAATGTTAACTATCTTTACTAAGGGGGATGAGGCAGCTAAAACTCTATACTAGCTAAATTTTTATTAGCTACTATAATAAATATATATAAAACCTAGTAGGTTAACTTAGCAGTCCTGTAAGTCTATATATAAACTAATATCTATATTCACTATAACGTTAAAGACTATTTTATCACTAAATATAAACTATATTCTACTTACTTACTTATAACTCTAAATACTAATATCTAGACTTTACAGCTAGATAAGGAAATTATAGATAATAAAGAAAATAAATAACCTCCCAGAAGAAACTCCCTAGGGGGTGAAGCAGTATAACCACTAATAATACTAATATAGTAGTAGATAAAACTAGAGAGATATAAAACTAGATATATAAACTAACTTTCCTAATCTCTATATTAATAAATAATAAATCTTTTATCTCTATCTAAATTAATAGTAATTATAATTATTATAAAGTAATTAGTAAGAAGTTTATAAAATAGTAGAATCTTACTATTATTAACCTTCCACAGCCTCACTAGTTAGAAACTGTCCTAAATACTAACTAAACTATAACTATTATTAAGATAGTTAGAACTTATATTAATTTAGATAGATAGCTATCTAAAGCTTTATTCTTTATTATTCTAAATATAGTATAGCTAGCTATTCTTAGAAACGTATAATTCTAAGACTAAAAAGTTACTCTTAACTCTATAAGAAATAAAATAAGGATAAATGTAGTTAGTAGCCTTATAATACTAATTATTAGTAATATCCTAAAAAATATATATATAGAGAGATTTACTAACCCTATTAAGTTATTAGTAATCATATTATCTAATATAAAAGAGAGAAATTATAAATAGATAGCTACTAACTTAATATAAATTAATATAACCTTCACTATTATATAATTAGTAATATTAAAGTAGCTAATATCTATCTTACTAAAAATCTATATCCTCTTTATAAATCTATTTAATAAGGAAAAAGCCTCCAGCCTTCTACCCCACTAGGGAACCTTTAATTACTATATATAATTTAAGAAGAATTTAGATAGAATTAAGTTATATCTACTTTAGAAACTACTTTATAATATATTATAAGAATATCTACTTAAGGTATAACGTTAAATTACTAACTTAATAGATAAAAGTTAGATATAAACTAACTTCTTAGCTATAGAAATACTTATCTTTCTAGTTAAGAAACTAAGAAGGAAGTAGTAATTCTATATTAACTATTATACTCTTAATACTATTAGTATTTATAATGACTACTCCTTACTATGAATTAAAGAGACACTCTATTTAGTATCTAAAGTAAAATAGTTTATAAAATTTAATATCTAAGTAGCTTTCTATAAGATCTATATTACAGAAGGAAATAAATATAAAATAACTTTCTAGATATATTTTAGCTTATTTGAGTAACTAATTTTACCTTTCAGGTTAACTAATATACTTACTATATTTCAGTAATATATTAATAAGATACTTCAGAATATACTTAATAACTTCATTATAATATACCTTAATAATATCCTTATTTATAGCTACAGATTACAGACTAATTATAAAGTTGAAATTACTTAAGTTCTAAGGTAGCTAAAAGAAACTAACTTATATCTAAATCTACAAAAATATAAGTTCTCAGTATAGAAAACTAAATACCTTAGTTTTATTATTAAAATAGGAAGGGAAGTATAATATAATCTTAAGAAAATTAAAACCATCTAGAAGTAAGAGATCTCTAAGAATATTTAGAGTATCTGGAACTTTTTTAAGTTTATAAACTTCTACTATAATCTAATAGATTACTTCTCCAGTCTAATAGAGCTTCTTATATAGCTAGTATAGAAAGGAATTCCATTCCAGTAGGATAAAAAGTACTAGATAGTATTTAATATTCTTAAGATTATATTTCTATTGAAATTAACTATAAGTTTATAGAATCTAAAGTAACTTATAGTAATAAAAATAAACTATTTAAGAATAATATTAGGAAATTACTTATTATAGAAAAGTAAAGAGAGTATTATATAGATAGTAACCTACTATTCAGCCTAACTAATCCTAATCTAGCAGAACTATACTACTTATAATAAGAAACTATTAATAGTTATATTATATTTAAAAATATAATCAGTAAAACTATAAAATATCATAGAATTTTTTACTATCCTTTCTAACTATCAAACTTTAGAATATATTATAAACCTAAAATATTATATATAGATACCTCAGGATCTTAATAGTAAAGAATATATCACTATCTAGAGGAAATATCCAGAATATTATTACCTAGATTAACTTAAGTAACTTCAGCTATTAAAGTTTCCAGGAAATCCCCTCATATTCCCTATAATTTAAGGGAACTATAATCTAAAAATTTATCTAGATTTCTATATATAATTCCTATAAAAAATATATAGAAACCCCCTAGATATCCTAGAGTATTACTCAGGACTAATCTTTATAATTCCTTAGAGAATATCTATATAAAGAGAAACTATCTCTCTAAAATTCTATAAAGAAGAGATATTCGTATTCTCCTAAATATTACCTATATATCACTATAATAAATAATAATATAACCTACTTTCTATATTATTAAATTATTAGTTTACTTAGTAAACTACTAATAATCCACTAAGAAATATATAAATTAATAACTATCTCTCAGCTTTAGAAACCTATAGACCTTAGAATCTATAATTTACCTAGAAAGTTATTACTATTCTCTAATTATTATTAGTAAATATCTATAATATTATTCTTTTATAATCTTAATTATATTATTCCTCCAGTTTTACTTAATCTTTTCTAAATAAATTAAATAATTATAACCTACTAATCTAATCTTCTAGACTTCTAATCTTTTCTCTTTATAAATTACTATATTATCTTTAAACTCCTAAGAACTAAACTATAAAAATATCTTATACTAATAGCCTCCTATATCTTTCCTAGTATCTAAATTAACTAGAAGACCAGATTTATCTAATAACTAAATAAACTTGTAAACTAAAATCCAAACTACTAATATATCTAGATAAACTTATAAAATAGTAGAACCTTCTTTAATATAACTAATTCTCCTAATAATATAAAAGAAACTTTTAAACCCTCCAGAAGGGGAAAATATAATACTCTAAAAAATATAGAAAATAATAAAATTAATTAGTTACTACCTAAAAAACCTAAGTAGGATATCTAATATTTCCTCCTCTAATAGATATACTAAATTTAATTAATACTCTCTTAAAATCTATATATTAATTTAAGCTACCTTTTAGTCTAGACTAGCTAGAAAACTAACTTAAGGAAGAAACTTCTAAAGGAAACTAGGAAACAGTTTAGAAATCTAATAGTATCCCACTAAGAAACTAGAAATTTATTAAAAAAGATTATAAAGAATATCTAAAAGATAACTAAATTTTTTCCCCTAAGAAACTATAAGAACTACAGAATATAGAAGAGATAGCAGAAAAAGCTACTAACTAACCTATTAAATTAGTAAAATATAAATAACTATCTTAGTAAGCTTCTTATTCTAAATCCTCCCTTCCAGGAGGAAACTACTTATTAAGAGAAATTAAATATAAAATTTATTATAATAGAAGAGATTTAAAAAAGTAATATAATTAACTACTTTCCTCTCAACCTACAGATAGAATAGAGAATAATATACTTCTATAACTACTTTATTACTTAAGAGAATTTTATAAATATAAATTGGATTCTAATAATAAGAAAAAATACCTAAATAATAAACTCCCTATGAACTTCAGATTTAAACTAGATAATATTAAATATTTTAACCTACTTAGTAAGTTAGAAGTTTATTAAGAGCTCTATATAGAAGGAATTAAAATAATCTATATAAATATTCTCTAATTTATTAATATTATCTATATATATACTAAAGGATCTGTAGTATATTAAAAAACTATTATTACTAAGCTCTATTAAAACTTTCACTTAGTTACTTTTAACTAATATTCTAGAGATTTAACTTAGAAATAGTAGAAATAACTTTAATATCCACACTTAAATATTAACTATTAATATAATTTATTAGTAAAGTATTTCAGAATACTATAATAAGTAGTAGAAGATAAACTAAATAAAATAAGATTTACTATAAATAATATCTAAAGTAATAGAGATATATAATAATTTACTATAATAGTAGTAAGAATAGCTAAATAAGTATAATATAATAATATTAAGATAGTAATACTTATTTATAATAAACTAGATACTAACTTAGTTATTAGTCTACTATATTTAGATTAGAATATTAACTATAAATAATAAGTTTCTTCTCTAGTAGACCTCTAAGATAAATAAATATACAATATTAAAATAGGAGGTTAGAGAAATATAATTTATTAGAAACCTACCTAATTTAGCTTCTTTAGAAACCTAAATCTTCTAGACTAAAGAATATCAGGAGGCTATATTAGCTATCTAGTAAACCCAAAAGGAAATAATATCTAATTCTAAAATATTTAAGCTATACAATTCTAGCAGAATCTAATATTTAAATAACTAATATAATCCTAATATACTTCTAAGGAAGTAATATATTTCCTGAAGGAAGGTAACTAAGATAGCTCTAGATTCCCCTCAGTTAGCTACAGTTTAAATATATTATCTAGAAAAACTAACTTTCTCTCTTATAGAAACTAAGACTAATAGAGAGGATAGATATAATACTTCTAATATAAAAAAACTATATAAACTTTAAATATTAATATAATTTTATTAATATATAAATCTCTAATTTAGATAGGGAATATATTTATATTATAAATAAGATTATATAGAAGAATAATTAGGAAATATATATTACTTATACTACTAATAATAATTATAAAAGAATATTAAATAATAACTACTTTTTACTAATTAAAATCCTATATAAAATAGAGGCTAACTTTATCTATAATCTAAATATTCTTAGTAATTATTAAGAATTATTAAAATATAATGATAACTACTTTATAACCTCTATATATTAAATATATTATTCCCCTATAGACTTAACTTATAAGTAAAAATAATTATATTCTACTAAATATTAAGAAGTAATTTCTATATCCTAAGAAGCTAGCTTCCTCCAGAGTAAACTTAATCTTAAAGTAATACTTAATATTATACTATATAAAAATATATATATCTAAATTAAGATTTAACTATCAGCTATAAGATAACCTCTTAAGGTATATATAGATACAGAAGCTATATAATACCTTATCCGCTAGAATATCCTAGAATATATACTTAGATATCACTTAGATATATTTATAACTACTACCTTTTCAGGAGTAAGAAATATCTAAACTACTAGTTAGACTATATTTACCTTACTTTATAGAGGAATTAGGAAAACTTCTTACTAAATTATAACTTTTTATATTAAGATATAAATTATTTATAAGCTCCAGGCAGGTATTTTTTTTAGGTAGAAGTTTAATATACCTAATAGTATTAATATCCTAAATACTAAGGAAATTATTAAGATAGATTCCTACAGAAAACTAGAAATTCCAGCCTAAATTTACACTAAATAATTCCCAGTTAAGCATTCAGCTTATACAGAGAAGAATCTAAATATTCCCCCAAAAACTATAACCTACATACCAGTCTGCACCACTAAGGATTTAAAACTAATATACTTATATTCAGACTTAGTTATAGTAGTATAATAGATACTATTATAAATTAATCCCCTATAGTTATATTATATAATAATATTTATAAAACTATAAAAATCCAGAGAAACAGGAAAATAAAGTATATCTCAGCAGAATCCTAGTAGGAAATAATGAGTTACATATTTAATATAAGTAATAATATACTCTCTATCAAAAAACCTAATCTAGATTCTAACCTCATTAATACTCTAAACTTTTATAGTAACTATATAAGGAAGAATTACAAACTTAGTATTAAGTTCAATTCAGCTAAAAATACTATTATTACCCCCCAGGATATTATAATCTTTAACTACTTCTATCACTTTATAAAGAAAATATTATAAATTATAGAGACGTTTCCAGTATTATAAACCCCTAAAGAATATTTAAATATATCTAAAAACGAAAAAATCATTATTCCCTTAGTAGATAATTATTATAAAAAAAAATAACCTAATAACCTTATCCTATAAATATTAAAAATTAGAAGTTCCTAAATAAGAAGCTAGATAGTATATATTTATAAGGATAATTTAAATAAGTTAAGTTTCATATAACTTTTAGAGCTTCTATATTTATAGTTTAGTAAATAGTTAATAGTAAATAAAAAGGCAGGATAGTAGTTAACCTTCATACTATCAACCAGATCACTATACTAAATATATACTTAATATCCCTCTAATCCGAAGTAATTTATAAGCTCCACAGTAAAAGATTTATTATAATTGTTAATACTCAGTAATACTTCTACTAAATACTAATTATTAAAAAACACTAGGAATATCTAACTATTATTAGTTACTATAAATAAGAGAAACTTATAGTAACCCTAATAAGTTTCTATAATTCCCCTATATACACTTAGTATTGTATAGATAAAATCCTCTAGCTATATAAAGATTTTACCTAGAGATTTATTAATAATATTATAGTTATCTCTACTATAGAGGAGGAATATTATAAATACCTTTAATCTATCCTTAAGCTATTTAATAAATATAACCTTAAACTATTAGGAGATAAATACTTTATTAGCTTCCTATCTATAAAACTCCTTAGATTCCAGATAGATACTTTCAGGCTATCTAATACTAAGGAATATACTTAAAGTCTATATAATATAGTTTTTCCTAATATCCTAATAGCTTTTAAATAGTAAATTAGAGCTATAGATTATATATAGTATCTTATTCCTTAGTATACCTCCAGAATTAGATTACTATAAAACTATAAAATAACACTATTAGTATTAGCTAGAAACTAAAATATAGTAATAGATACTAAACAGAAAAACTACTTAACTAAAATAATATTCAAACTAACTACTAAGAAACTTACTAATTTCAAAAATATTCACTCAGTACTCTAATAAAATACCTCCCTTATCCACTATAACTTAGAGTATACTTTATTCCTATAGATTAATATATCCTATAAATATAATTTTAGAGTAGTACTCTTCTATATTAAAAATAAGGAATAAAACTAAACCCTAAGTAAATATATCCCCTCTATAGCAGTCTAACTAATCCTCTATATTAATAGAATCTTATTTAGTATAGAGATATAATATTAACTAACAGAACTAGAAGTTACCTATTTCACTTAGATAGTTTATAAAATTAGAATCCTTATCTAATTATCCTACAAAATCCTATTAATTATACTAATAAACTTTATATCTACTCTAGAGGTAATAATATAAATAATATTATTTATAATTAATAGTAAATAAAATAATCTCCAGTTAATACTAGTAGTTAAGTATCTATTCCAGTTTTAATTAGAATACTACTATATTCCCAGAGTTTCTAATATTATCCCTAATATATTTTCCTATATATAAATAGACTATATCCCACCTAAAAATAATAAAAAACTAGATAAAATATAAAATAACTAGATTATTTACTATACTACTAAAATCAGGTTATTATTAAACTTCCAGTCCTCTATTATAGCTACCTACTTAATAGACTATAAATTTATCTTAATCTACTACTAGCTTTTAGTATAGAATAACAGCTTTAGACTTGTATTCGAAATTATAGACTACCTCTTTTACTATATTAAATTCTCTAGTTAATATTAGCTCTATATCCCTAAAACTATAATAAAAAACTTTATTTAAACTTCTTATAAAGATAACTTCTACTAAAAAGATATTTATATATAATATAACCTATCTTCTAAATATTATATTTCCTAACTTACTAAATATATTTAGATATATAGCTAATTTTACTCTATATATAGGCTCCTCCTTAAAAATAGATATAAACTAATTAGTAAGCTCCAGCTAATTCTCTCTCTATTAGTATTATTCTATATTATTATTATAGACTTTATAACTAGTTTACTAAATATCCTAGTAGTTAATATTCCCTAGAAGCTTCCTAATTTTCCCTTATTTAACTTACTTTAAATAGTTAGTAATAAATTCTCTAAAGCTTCCCTGCTTATTCCTAGGTATATTACTTATATAGCGTAAGATTAGGTAGTAATCTTACTTTAGATACTAAATTTTAGAAACTGGGGGATCCTATAGGTAATTATTTCAGACTGTAACTTTAAATTCCTTTTAGATTTCTAGATATAGCTATAGAAAGTAATAGATATAAAATTCTAATTATCTATATTATACTATCTATAGACTGATAGCTTTTCTGAATATAAAAACTAGACTATTAGAATAACTATCTATATATTTATAATAGATCACTTAGATACTTAATAGTTAAACTACCTAATAACTTTCCAGTTTAATCTTAATAATAACCTATTTAATCCTATAGGGAAATATTCTAATAAAATCCTATATAATATTAAATTTAACTTTCTAGTTAATTTAGCAGCTTTAGCTACCTAAGCTACTTTTTGAAATATCTTCCAGAAGGAAGTATCTTTTTTAATTATAAGGATATAGATATTTATAAAGGAGGTATTTAACTATAAATATCAGTTATATACCTTTTCTCCTAAAGAATTTATATACTTATAGCTAGGTAAAACATATTACCTACCCAGTAGCTTACTAATTAAAATTACTTTTCTTATAATAAACCCTATAAAAATCCCAGAAGAAATAGAGAAATTAATATATTAACTAAATCTTCCCCTAATAATAAATATCCACCCAGTAATATTAATTACTTACCTCAGCCTAGTAGTAAACTCCAGTAAAAACTCCTTCTATTAGACTAATAATATTAAGAAACCTATAAAAACAAAAATAGCTATAAGAAGAAATACTAAAATAACTACTAGCATTATAAGGTAAAATGAATTATAGAGAGAAAAGTAATCTATAAAAGATAAAGAAAACCTTAAGTATAATATTTTATTAAATAGAAAAACTAACCTAATATCTATAATATATAAATAGATATAGATACTATAGCTGCTCCAGAACTTAAAACTAATTTTAAATAAAGTAAAAAAGAGAAAGATTAAATAAAAAAAGATTAAATAGACTAAAGAACTATTAATAACATAATATTAAATTTCAGAACCAGAAGAATTAAATAATAAAAAATATAAAAGAATCTCTAGGAAACTTAAAACTGATTTTACTTATAAGGGATATAAATTATAACTATATAGAACTTAGAATTTTCAGAAGGAAGAAGCTACTAAAATTACTATACTTAATAACTCCTTCCTAAAAGAATTATTCAGAATCCTAAAATATAAAAATCTTATTAGTAGATATACTTCCTATAGGTTACTAATCTTCTATAGGAGAATTAAAAATTTTAAAATCTAAGATCCCTCCTCTAAATAATAGAATAACTATTCTTTCTCTAAGAAACACTATTTAGTTCCTACTAATAGATAAGAAGTATCTTATATTACCTCTAAATCCTATTAGAAATAATCTTATTAATCTCCTTATATTTACTAGACTTTTCTATACTATTTATTCCTCTAAGAATCCCTAAAATCCCTATACTTTCCTAACTTCTCTAAAATTCTTAATGAAAACTTAATATTTTCCTATAAAAAACCTTTTATTTATAAAAATACTATATTAATACTTTATTCCTAACTTAACTTACTATAACTAATCAAGAGATAATATATATAATAAACTATTCTATATTCCTCTCACTAGAAAGAATAATATCTATATCCTTATATTTAAAAAATATCTCTAAATAGTTACTATCTATAGAGGCAAGATAGAACTAACCTATTAACTTAAGTTAGTAAGTAAGAACTTTATAATACTTATAGAGATACTCCCTAATAAAAGTAAAGATTTCTATAAGTAACTTAGTAAATAAAAATTAGTAAATTCCTATAAAAATATCTAAAACTAAATAATTTTTATTAGTAATATCTCCTTCAGTTTTACTAATAATCTAGCTACTATTTAATATATATTCAGAGAGAATTTATAGTTACTTATCTATATAATCCTAATTATACTTACTTAACTATATTATAAAAACTTACTTACCTATAAAAAGTTATAAAATCCAGTATCCTTAGCTTCTAGTTTATTATCTAGCTATATTCTTACTAATATAGATATTATAACTATCTAAACTAATATAGCAGAATAGCTTAAAATTCGGAATAATTAATATTAATATATTGATACTCCCACTAAGGAACTATAGACTAATCCTGCAGCTATACTACAGAAAAGTATATTCTAATCTACTCTATAAATATAACCTTCCTATATTCCTACTATCTCCTTTCTTTCTCCTCCTTATTACTACTAAATATAAGATATAACTAATCCCCAGGAGAAATAAGTAAAACTTATAGAAAACCTTGAATTTATAGAAACAGTAATTACTTAGTATTATAATAGTTAGATTTCAGCTGAAATAACTATAAATAATATTATTAAACTTTTTTATAAATAACTAAATATAGTTACTATAGTTTAGAATATACTTAAAATACTTACTATAGAATCTATACTAGCTATAACTGCCAGTAAGTATATTTATAAGTAATAAACTAATCTATCCTCTAATATATCCTCTAAGAAACTTAAAACTACTAATTAACCTATCCTTATAGCTTATTGCTAGCTTTTTACAGCTTCCACTAAATCCAGTAGTTTTCTTAAGAATTCCTCTATAATTCCTAAATATATCTATTAGATATATCTCCAGATTAACTATAACTTACTATTCTATAAAGCTACTATTTCCTCTATTATTACTTATATTAATACTTCTAAGCTTCTTATTATTTAGGTTAGAATTAAGAATATAAGCTTATAGTAGAATAACCTCCTAATTTCTATTAAATTCCTTATAGTTATAGTTTTAGTTAATTTTATCTAGTAGTATTTTCTAGAGACTAACCTAATTAAATTTATCTGCTTAAACTTTATATTTAAGAAACTTAATATTAATAGTAACTTTCAGAAATAAATATAATTCTACTAAGTTTCAGGAGGAGATATTCTAAATACTAACTAAAAGTTAGATTAGATAGCTAGCTATAATAAAATTAATTACTTTAATATCTATATAAAAATAGCTAGAGTTATCTTTTATACTAATATTTACAGTCTCTAGTATATACTACTAACTACTAAGGAAGATATAAATACTTAATATAATAAAAACCAGACTCTAGACAAGATAGCTAATTTCTATAATATAAATTATAAATAATAGAGATAATACTGAAGTCTAATTAGATAAATGGAATTAGAAATTTTAATTACTATTTAAGATAATAAAGACTAACTAGAGGAAAATAAGGAAAAACCTAATAAAATTAAGGAGGAAGCTCTCTTTATTAATTAGGTAGAATAAGCTTAGATTTATAGAGATCCTATTTATACTAATTTTATTTTATATATTTTTTAGTTATTTATTTTATAGAAATTTATATTTTTTCTTTAAAATTCCCTAGTTATTTTATACTATAGAATATTTAAAATTCTTTAGAGCTTATTTATTTCTTACCTACTTAACTAAGTAGTCTAGAGAGATTCTCAGGTTAATTATCTTTTAGAGCTAGTAATTATTATATATAGATACTTTAGGATCTTAATAGTGAGGAATATATTATTATCTAGAGAAAATATCTAGAGTATTATTATCTAGATTAACTTAAATAATTTCAACTATTAAAGTTTCCAGGAAATTTCCTTATATTCCCTATAATTTAAGGGAATTATAATCTAAGGAATTATCTAGATTTCTATATATAATCCCTATAAAAAATATATAGAACCTCTCTAGATATCCTAAAGTATTACTTAGAACTAATTCCTATAATTCCTTAGAGAATATCTATATAAAGAGAGACTATCTCTCTAAGATTCCATAAAAAAGAGATATCCTCATTCTCCCAAATATTACCTATATATAACTATAACATAAAATCTATCTTAGAGTAATAAACTAGATAAATTAAAACTCCATCGGAATTTAGTTTTATTCTAAAATACTACCTAAGCTACCTTATAGGATACCTAACTACTTTATTTAAATAAGAATAAAATAATATAACTAAGCTATAACCTCTAATATAGATTCTCCACCCTCTATAAGTTAATATAGTAAATATAGTTAAGCTACTCTCTATAGTTTTAATTTAGTAGATAGAGATAAATAGAATTAGAAAAGAGTCTATACTAGTAGTTAATAATTACTAGTAAAATACTACTAAATTACTAGATAAAAATATAATATTCTAGAATACTATATTATTAATACTCTAGAACTAAGAAGTTTCAGTAATATTAATATATAAAATCCACTATAATATAATCTAATAAGTAATATAGATATTCCCCCTAGAGGTAGATATAAGAATATAAATAGCTAACTACTTAGTAAGATTAGATAGTATACTATTATATTAAGATAGAATCTAGATTCCTTAATATAAACTACTAACTATAATAAACGTTTAAATAGTTTATAACTTTCCTATTCTAAGTTATCCTAATATTAACTTAATACTTATAATACTTTCATAAGACTAATATTAAGATAAAATATTAAGAGATATTAAGTAATGTATTAAAGTATATAATATCTATTAGTATTCTTATAAAAGTTAGAAATACTATTAGGAATATTTATAGCTTCTCCTAACTTCTAATAGATCTTAATTCTAGATCTTAATTAACTTCATAATAGAATTACTCTCTACTATAGAAAATAATTCTAGATTTCAAATAGTTATTATTAACTAACTTTCTAAATATATTCAGTTAGAAACTATAATATATATATTTGTAGAAACTTATATAGAGTATTTCCAGAATATATAATAGTAGTTTTATAGTTTCTCTATATTAATTATTACTAATTAAGAATCTAACTAAATTAGTATGTTTTAGTTAATATTATACTAATTTATAGAAGTTAAATAGTTTCTTTTAATATTATTTTTTCTCTAGATAGATATAAGAATGTAACTAAAAATCCTAACTAGGAAAAGTTTGGATATACAGATAAAGTCTATATTACTATATAGATTATTACTTAAAAGATCTAAATTAGAATCTTTCAAGTGAAAACCTTTCTAGTGTCTAGCTACTAGGTTACTAAGCGTATAGATGCACTGTATAGCGTTAGTTAGTTATATCTTTATAACTATCCCCCCTCCTGAAACCTTAGTTCCTAAGGCTATAGTTATATATTCTACTTTATCTCTCGATTATAAAGCTTCACTAGTATTACTAATTATATAGTAACTATAATGCTAATACTTATTATTATTATTGAGAGTTTTAACCTACTTTATTGCCAGAATATCAGTTTAAAGACTAATTCTATATCCTTAAATAGTAATATAATTTTTATAATATCGTTATTATAGATACTTTACTTACTCTTTCTGTTTATTTATAATAATACTCACTATTAGCTTCATAATAGATTATCACTTATAGTTTTTTGGATACTATTTTATTATAAGAGGTCTACTATAATTTTCTTAAAATCCCTTTACTATACTTATAGTGACTCTCCTCTCTTTTGTATTATATATTTTCTATACCTCTCAATTTTTGTTTTTACTACTTCCCTTCTTTAGATACTTCTCCATATTCACTTACTAGGTATTTATAGCTTTATTTTCATTTTGTTAATATTTCTCTCTATTCTTATCTTTTTCCTATTTATTATTAATATATTAAATATTCTGTAATAATATTTTATATTACTATTATTATATTTATTCTCTAGATATATATTTATAATAACCTTAAGGCTGATAATAAGGAGTTTCTTTATATAATATCTAGTAATTATATACTATATTTTAGCTATTTGTTATCTCTTTTTTTTAATATAAAGAAACCTCTCTATATTATTAGTAATTATAATTTAAAGTATATTATCTATAAGAAGAATAAGTAGAAATACTATAGTGTAAGTTATTTCTTTACTATACTATTACTAATATTTTACTAATTTTTATAGTATAAGTTCCTTTTAAGTTATATAGTATTACTTAAGTTACTTAGAATAAGTTTATCTATTTCTATAAACTTCTAGAGTAGAGAGTTTTATAATTTTATTATAAAAGTAAACTTTTTTATACTCTCTCTGAAATTTTAATAAAATAGTAATATATAGGTGAAATTATTTAGAATCTCACTATTAATATAAAATAATTAAAGTTAGATTTAAAGTATTTTCTCCTCTAGGAGATATTATCTATTTATAAGTATCTAAATACTATATTCCTTATTTCTATAAATTATACTAAATACTTACTATATTATCTCTACTAATTATTTTAAATAGGTAAATTATCTTACTATAGAAACTAAAATACTTTACTATATATCTGCTATATAATCTATATATCTCTAGAATAATAATCTTATTATTATATTAGATAATAGTTTTATCTATTTTCTTAATAACTTCTATTATATTAGACTTCTGCCTAATATTAAGATATATACTATTAAGGTGATATTCTAATTTAATAATATTATCTATTAGCGTCTCGCTAATTATTCTATATATAATACTTCTAATTACCTTATTATTATTATAGGTAGTTAGCTTATTCCTTATAGGTTTAATATTACTATTCTTTACTATATACTTCCTCCTACTTTACTATCTATTAATAGTAAATCTAGTAAGGATATTAATAAAGATAGTAATAATAGTAGTAATAATAATAATAATAATAGTGATAATTTATCTTATAGTAAGTTTAAGGTAGTTAAAATTCCCTTAAGACCTTCCTATTTATCTATATCTATTTACTATCCTATTAGTAGTAATATTATTACTGCTTCTTATCTTTAAAGTTATATTATTATTCCTCCTACTGGTTCCTCTATAGATATTAACTTCTCTATTAGTTATACTATTAAGAAAATTATATTTAATTATTTTCCTTCTGATAATATTTATATAGTAAGTTCTCTATATTAATCTACTAATAGTAGTAATATTAATAATATTATAATATTAAGTATTAAAGAGGATACTAATAAGTCTGATAATAAACTCCCTCTAAAGAAGTATAAAATTTATTTATCTAATACTACTATTATTTTATTATCTTTTATAGCTTCTTATTAAGTATCTACCGCTACTTCTAAGATAGTTATTTTAAAGAAAGCTACTCCTAAGAAAGCTGCTCCTAAGAAAGCTGCTCCTAAGAAAGCTGCTACTTCTACTATCACTCTAAAGAGAAATTAGGAATACTTTTATAAGAATACTCTAAAATTTTAAGTATTTTTTATATTATTAATTATATATACTAACTATCTTATTACTAAAGTTTATAAATTAGTTTAGAGATATACTTTTTAATATCTCTATTTATATATATTAGCTAATCTATTACTAAAGTTTATAGAGTTTCTAGTTTAGAGATATACTCTTTAGAATACTATTTAAAATATTTAAGTAGTTAATAGATTTCTTTTCTCTTTCCCTCTCCTATATAATATCACTATAGGTTTAATATTACTCTTAATTATCTTACTTCCTATAGTAGTATATTATATATTCTTTATATTTATAGATAGTATCTTTTATATTATTTAGATTAACTATAGTCTCTTAAGTATTATACTCTACTAGCTAGCTTACCTATTTTACAAGAAACTGCCTATTAACTCTATCTCCTTATTTACTAACAATCTCCTTAACTTCCCACTCTATAGGATTTTCCTCTAATTTAGATAGTATAATCTAAATATTATTATTATCTTACCAGTTTATCTAAGGTTTAAGGGATAAAACTGGGAATATATTATATATTTATTAGTATTACTCTAGTAAATATACTCTATATACTTATTTCCTAATCCTCTCAGTAATAGAGACTTTAATATATCTTAATACTAGCTTTCTATACTTAAACCTGAAATTCTTTATTAATAGTCTGATAATAGCTTTGTATGTAAACTTATACTATTTATACTTTATGTTATATACTTTCACTTAGCTTTCTACAGCTATTTGTATATAGACTACTATTTATTAATATAGTTAGCTAATATAGTTAATATACTCTACTATACTCTAGACTGACAGATTACTTTTTACTATATATTTAACTATTTATAAGTAAAATCTATATAATTCTTCTTTTAGGAAGCAGTTAGTAGTAATATATCTATTATTATTATATATAAATATAGCTTCTTTTAGTTATACTATTTAGACTATAAGTAAGTTCCTAGTAAACATCCAGAACTATTACTCTAGAGTTTAATATATCTATTTAATCTACCTATTAGTCTGTAGGTAATATACTATTAATAGCTATTATTTAATAAGATATTCTACTATAAATTTTTTCTAGAATTAGCTAGTAAGAAGCTTATCTCTATTACTAATAATACTCTCTAGTATACTAAATTAATATTCTACTTTCTTATAGAATATTACTACTAGCTTTATAGCTATTATCCTCTTTATTATTAGAATAAATAGAGTAAATTTCGTGAATCTATCTATAATTATGAGGATAATATTATAAATACTACTATTTCTCTAAATACTCTCTAGAAGCTTAGTAATAAAATTTATATTAAGTTTCTAAAATAATTCTATAGGAATTAGTAGGAACTATAACTACCTATAAAACTTATATTATAATATTCTAATACTTTAGTAAACCTAATATAATATTATATAGTTTTATATATTTATAGTTAGATTACTTTAGTAGAAATTCCTTTTTACTAAATTATAAGTTTTATTTATATTTATATATTCTACTTTATTTTTATTATAATATGAATAAAGAATTTTATATTTAGTATAATTAGTTTTCTTTAAAGAAAAATATTTTCTCTATATTAATTAAGTACTTTCTTGTATCTCTAGCTATTCTCTAAGCTTTCTCTATATATATCTAGTAATTCTTATTATAAGTCTGCAGCTTTTTAATAAATTATTCCAGGTTCTAAGATACTCCCAGGGAGTATACTATTTTATCTTTTATCAGCCTCCTTATTACTAAATATAGAATATACTATATTAAGATAGTAATCTTAATCCTCCTTAAGTTCTTATTACTATTTAGTATTTGTTAAATATTCTCTATTACTTTATATTTATCCTAACTATAAGTAACTATAATTATAATTATTACTATTTTTCTAGTATTCTAAGGAGGATTTTACTTTTAGGAGGTTAAGTATCCTCTACTTCTAAAGCTAACTTCTTTACTAAAATATCCTTCCTACTTTCTAATTATTTAGATAAAAGTTTTTACTAACTCTAAATTTCCCTAAATTTTCTTAACTACTTTATAAATATCTACTAATAGTAACTTTATAAACTATAACTTATTTATAAGAATTAGTAATATATTATAATATTCCACCTTCCTCTTAATATAGTCTAGCTACCTAGATAGCCTATCTACTGAATTTATCACTCTAGATTAATACTCTAGATTAAGATTAAATGCTAAAAGCTTATAAATCTAGTAACTAAGTTTTCCCTAAAAGTTCTATATTAAAATTATAATAATCTCTAATAATATTTAGTAGTTTATAAGAATTATAAACTTCTTAGAAAAACCTATAAGGTAGTAATCTTAATAATCTAGACTCTCTATAATAGTAAGTAGCTTCTATTATCTTATCTCCTATTTTTACTTTACCTTATTAAGTTTCTTAGAGTAATAAATAATAAGTTACTATTAGTTTTCTACTATTTATAATAAGATACTTAAGATTACTTTTTATAATATATTTATTTCTATTTTAGTTTCTTAAAGAGGATTCTAATATTAAAGAATAGTTACTAAATAAAAAACTTCTTATAATACTAAAAATACTATTTATATATTTTCAGGCTATAAAAATATTTTCTTCTCTATTTTCCTCTTTAGGAATATAGTAAGTAATATTATTACTTTAGAATATTTAGTGATAAACTTATAGTAGAAATTATAGAGACCTAGGAATATCTAAAGTTTCTTAAATATCTCTAATAGCTTCTATTTAGTAATTATTTATATTCTAGCTAAATCTATCTTAATATCTATCTAAATTATAATATAATCTAGGAAACTAATCTCTTCTATATAAAACTTATGTTTAGAGAGTTTTACTGTAAAGGGCTGGATTTAAGCTTATTTAACTAGAAGGTAGCGTAAAATACTGTTTATTTAGAACTAAGGAGTAAAAGAGAAGTTTTTATAAATGTGTGGAAAAATCTGTATATATAATGCTATATAGAGCCTACTAGGGCTCCACCTGAGTGAGGGGGTTAATTTTAGATATCTAGATATAACCCTAGCTGGATATTTAGATATAGTCTATAATATTACCTCCCTCCTCCCTAGCTGCCGCCTAATTGGAAGCTGTAGGCTGGATCTCTATTATTATCCGTAATTAGCTTATATATTACTTTATACTACTCTAGAGTTACTATATCCGTAATAGTGTTAATAAGCTTCTATATAGAGTTTATATATCCTTCCTATTTAATAAAGATTTCTTATTAATACTTTCTCTCCACTTAGTATATCTTTATAGTAAGAATATTTTTAATTAGTTATTTAACCTCCCTATTATTATCTACTAGCGGCAGTAGCTAGCTATTAATTATAACCTATCTGGGTAGTGGATCAGTAGTAGCTTTTTAGAGTAAATCTATATAGAACTATAGATAAATAGACTCTAGAGTATTTAGTTTTATAATATATAGTAAGAAGATCTTTACTACTATATATTTATAATATAGTTAGGCTAGCTTTTAGTTTAGCTTTAGTAACTTATAGTTAGATATATTTAACTATATCTTATTACTAACTTAATACTAATCTGTAGGAGACTAAATTTTATTTACTTAAGCTTCTAATCTCTACTTAGTAGCAACTATCTCTATATAGATATATATTATTACTAACTATATTTTCTTAATTAGTTAGTAAACTGCAGCCTTACTACTATTAGGTAGTTCTATATACCCCTTAGTAACTAGGATAGAGTTAATATAATACTTATAATCTATAAAGAAAGATATAATCCTTATTATACTATACTATTAGTTATAGAAAACTAACTATATAATAAGTAGCAGGTTACTTTAGTTATCTTGAGATTAGTAGGTAAATACCCTTAAAACCACTTAAATCTCCTAATTATACTATTCTGTGATCCTATCGGTCTGTAAGTAGTAATTAGTACTTAACAGGCGTATAATACCTATTAACTTACAGAACTCCTTCCAGAAGTAACTTACCTAATTAGACCTTTTATTACTTACAATAGAGTATAATATTCTATAGAATTTATAATAATAACTGAGGAACTACTAAATATATATCTCTACTTCTATTATATTTATCTCTTCTAATATAAGGATCTTATTTAGTTAATTAATAATAACTTAGAGGTAATAATTACCTTATCCTTTCGTGGAGGATAAGTTAGTAATAAAGTCTATTAATAGATTAGAGTGTAACTAGTTAGATACTAGTAGAAACTTTAGAAATTCCTTTTTAGTCTATCTCTAAATATAAATATCCTTATATATATTATAGTTATATATAAATTAGTAGATATTTTATAACTATCTAAATTAGTAGAACTCTTAGCTTATAATCTCTAGTATATTATTATACTCTAGGTAGTCTATAGGGGAGAAGTTATATAACTTCTATACTAACTTAATCTTAAGATTATTAAGGAGGTTATTACTTTCTTTACTATTTAGTATCTAAAATCTCTCTCTAAAGATAAGCTATTTTAGTATATTAATAATATACTTAGTAATCTGGATCTTAACGTAGAGGTTAGGAGGAAAGCTATACTCTCTCTATTAGATTACTATTAAAATCTATTAATATAAAGAATCTCTCTTAATAATATAGTTTTATATTTCTTACAGATTTAGTTTTCCTTTAAAAACCTAAGTATTAATAGTATCTATATATTCTACCTAAAGCTCTATAGGGATAGTAGTATCTAGGATAATTTATATTACTTATCCTTATTACTTCTCATTATTCTACTCTTTAGGGGTATCCTATTCCCTCTGGGAGAGGATATTAGAAGCTACTATCTAAACGCCCAGTTAGTATTCAAGGTAAAAGTTATACTAAAATAACTCCTCCACTTACTAGTTCTGCCTCTCTATAAGCTATTATTTCTTTATAAAATACTTAAAGCCCTTATAGTTAGTAAGGATCTTAAACTTCCTAATGCTCTATAGTTTTACCCTCTATATCTATAAATAGACTAATATTATAAGGAGTTCCTTATTATAGATTAAGTAATTAAACTTTATAGAGGTTAGATATTAAGAGTGGAAAGCTACTAGATACCTCACTCTAGCTTTATTATCTTAAGTTAATATACCTCCTAGAGTATACTTTAAATAGTCTATCTCTACTATTATTAAAATATTAGAATTAAATATTTCTAAGATTAGTTCTATAGTAAAGAGTTATTTTAGTATAAGGAAAGCTTCCTACTATTTTAGTCTCTAGTTAAAAGGAACTAACTTTTAAGTCAGGTAGTTTAAAAACTTTATAATAATATTATACTGAAATATAAAAACCTTATAATAGTTTACAAACTTAAGGAAACTATAGATACTTTTTAGTAAACTAGGGGGAAGCTAATTAGTAATAACTTCTAACTTCTTAAGATTATAAGAGAGATTCTTTCTAGCTAATATAATAAACCTAATATACTTAATTATAGTAACTAAGAACTTATACTTCTTAGGATCTAACTTAAAATCTATATTAGTAAGGTAGCTAAATATGTAATAGACTTTCTCCTTATATTTCTTTTGTAAGCTACTAATATAAATAAGGATATTATTAATATATACTATAATGAAATTATCTAGAAACTATTATAGGCAGCTATTAATATACTATTAAAATATAGTAGGAATATTAGTAAGTCTAAAAGAGTATACTATCTATTTAAAGAGGCTATAATATATCTGAAAAACTATTTTCTCCTAATCTACTTTATTAATTCTAATCTTATAGAATATAATAATAATATTAAACTTAATATACTAATAGGTAGTAGTAATTGTCTAGAGGGTCTCTAATATAAGGGGGAGGAGATAATAATCCTTCTTTATAATTATATTAAAAGCTTTATAATCTATATAGAAATATATTTCTCTATCTAACTTTCTTATAAAAAGGACTGAAATATTAGTAGAGAAGTTACTTATTTTAATAAATTCCTTATTAAGTAAATCCTCTAGAATTTTTTTAAGTATTAGAAGTTTCTCCTATAATATACTATAGAGGGATCCTTATAGGAAATCTAGTTTCTATTCCTTATTATTCGGAATTAATAGGATATAGTAGTCTATTTCTAGTTAGCTGGGGGGCAGCTAGTATATTGAATCTAAATAGAAAAAATCTAGGAATTCCTTTAAGATATTTATAGAAATATAATCCTTTAGGTCTATCTCTACTTTTAAAGCTAATATTTTCTTAATATCCACTAGACTAATAGATATAACTTAGTAGGAGTTTAATATCTCACTAGTATACTATATAGTATACTAATAGATAAATATAAATAAATTAGTATTAAGTAGCTAAGCTAACTAGATCTCTTTAAGTTATACTAACTTATCTTAATATTCTAGGTATACTATTATATTATCCTTTTTATATATTATCTATTAGGCTTTAGTATTATAAATAATATAATTATTTTCTATCTATAGCTACCTAAGATATAAGAGTAGCTATAAGCTCTCTATAATATAAATATAGATTTTCTATATATAGTTACTAACTTCTAAAGTTAGAATAATTATCCCCTAGGTATTACTAAGTGATAAATTAATAGTATATCTCCTTATTTATCTCTTTAATTTATTAACTAGTAGGAGGTAAAATTTCTTTATAAAAATATTAATAATAATATAAATATTATAATCTATATTAATAAGTATATTAATAGAGTAACCTCTATTAATTCTAATCTGAATAGTAGCTAATTATTAATTACTTATATATTCTTTTTCCTATTATTTCCCTTATCTTATTACTTCTACTTTAGTTAGCTCTAAAGCTTAATTTTACTCTAGAGTTACTCTTTTTCTGAATCCTCACTATTACTAAGTAAGATAATATTATCCCCCTAGTTATCCCTAGCGTAATTTAAAGTAATTATAGCTTTTATAACTTTTATATTAATCTTCTTATACTTTCAGGCTCTATAGTTCTTATAGATATAGTTTTTCTTACTATACTTAAAATATTAGTAGGTATTTTAGCAGTTTTTAGAGTGTTCCTTAGAGGTAGAAGAGAAGCTACTAAAGCTTCAGTATTATTATTACTTTTTAACTACCTTAGTTATTATAACGTCACTCTCTATATTATAAATAGTAGGTCTCTAGTAGGGTAGTTAGTAGTATACTAATATCCTCTTTATATATTTAAGCTTCTAAGCTATATCTTAAACCTTAGATAATTAAGGTCTATACTCTATAGGAAAGTTAACTATAATAAGTAGCTTCTTGAGGTAGGGGAGTAGAGTAGCTTCCAGTAGGGAGATCTAGACTATATTTAGCTATATATACCCTCTAGTGTCAGCTAGAGTTTTTTAAAATTGGAGCAGAAAAATAATTAGGTGTTTATTTTCCTTCTATCTAAAGCTTTATAGTTAAGTAATAATGTAAAGCTAGCTATTAGAATCTAGGTAAATTCTATCTAGATAACTTATAAAATTATTTAAGTTATAAGAGTTTTCTAGTTTTCCTACTATATAGAAAGTTTTAACTATTTATTGAGGACTTAAGTCTAAGTAGAAGTAAATTAGATATTAGTATTCCTAATTATTATTAAAGAAATAGTAATTAATCTTAAGTTTAGTTTTTATCTGTTAGGCTTATATTTAGTATTCCTTCTACTTACCTAAAAACTTCAGAGGTAGGGAAAGAGGCTTTTTCTAGTAGTTAGCTACTAGTAGAGGTATAGTAGTATTATTAACTCTAAGGGCTGTTATCCCAATAGACGTCATTCCAGAGGTTACTAGAGCACTCTAGTGTAGGCTAGAGATACTTATTATAGTAGCTACCTGGAGGTTACTACTTACTATAGTGTCTTATTTTACTAATTTATATAAAAGTTTATTAATCCTCTAATAGAGAGGGCTTAAGATATACTGTAATTACTACTAAAGTAGTTTACTTATAGGGTTACTATCTGTAGGGGTATCCTAAGGGGCTTTAGTACTTTCTATTATTCTTTATGTTAGTTAGTTAGTTACCTGTTATATAGTGTTGTATCCTAGGAGCTGCATTTAACTAAATTATATACTTAACTAGTGGGAAGCTATACTCTACTTAGTATTATCTATGTAGTAAATAAAACTAAATTCTAAATATATAAAAAGTTAGACTTAAGTTTATTTAACCAGAAGGTAGTATAAAATACTGTTTATTTAGAACTAAGGAGTAAAAAAGAAGCTTTCATAGGTGCGTAGAAAAGTCTGTATATATAATGCTATATAAAGTCTACTAGAGCCCCACCCGGACGAGGGGGTTAGTTTCAGATGCCTAGGCACAGCCCTAGCCGGACATCCAGACATAGCCTATAATATTTACAAAACAATATACTTTATATAGTCTAGTAAGAACTTATAATAAAATATCAATATAATCTTCCTTAATTCTAATAATATATATTATAATATTATCTATATATATTATATAGTAAATATAAATTAGTTTCGTAAGTATATAGGTAATATATATCTAAAATATTATAAATACGTTTATAAGACTAAATAGTATAACTATATATTTATAATAACTATATTTTATTTTAAATATTATTTTCTAATAGTTTTCTAACTTAATTCTAATATAGTAGTAAGTATTTTTAAGGTTAATCTTTAAAATTTATATTACTTTATAAAACCTATTTAGGAGTTTACTAATAAGAAGTAGTAGATATTAGTTCTTAATTATAACTTTATTAAGTTCCCTATAATTAATATAAAGATATAGGAAACTATCTTTCTTTAATATAAATAGGATAGATATATCTACTTTACTTATTAATAGCTATATATAACTATTTTGTAAGGATATAACTAACTAATACTATATAGTGCGTCTAGTAACCTACCAGCCAGACACTAGAAAGGTTTTCACTTAAAAAATCCTAACTTAGATCCTTTAAGCAATAGTCTATATAATAATATAGATTCTACTTATATATCTAAACCTTCCCTAGTTAAGATTTTTAGTTATATTCTTATAATTCTATTACTTCTACTTATTTTTAAGTAACTAATATAAGTAAGAATATTAGATAATAACTAGTAATATAGAGAGTATATAGCTTATAGGCGTATAGCTAATATAAGTCTCAATAAACTTCAGTAATTAACACTTAACCTGGCGGATATATACAGTAAAACTGCTAATATTATATTACATTACTATAGAAAGTTAAGTAATAATAGTAGATAAATACTTACTCCTAAGGAGGATACTTTCTATAAGGAAGAAATCCTATATCTTCCTCTAGATAAATTAGGATCTAACGTTAATATAAGCTCTTACTAATAACTTACTAAAAATAAACTGGAAGTAGACCTGCTGGATAACTTTATTCAGAATATAGCCTAAAATATAGAGTATATACTTCTTAGGCCCAGGAGAAGAGATATACCCTCTTTAATTTTAACTTAGAGGACTAAGCAGTTACTATATACTTAGTAATCTACCCCTATATTTAATAAGTAATCCTAATTCTCATTCTAACTAAAGCTAGACCTTATAGGTATAATAGGTAAGATATTTAAGACTATATAGTTACAGATAGCTATATATTAGGAATAAATATAAAAATAGTAGGAGGTCTATAAAGATTAAACTACTATACTTATATAATAACTTACTAAGTATTTATTAGTATCTAGACTACCTAAAAATTAGGAGAAACTATTTTTATATAACTATAAGATAATAAAGAAGGAATTTATGGTTAAATAAGTTAATAACTAGATTATAAGTATTAAGGATAACTATTAAATTTAGCCAGGTAGTACTATAGACTAGTATATCTAATAGGTATTTATAAAATTTACGTTATATCTTTAGATAGAATAATGAAACTATAAAGTAAGCCTAGAGGATAAACCTATATAAGCTAACTTTATTATATTTATTTACTAATAATATATTAATCTAGAAATATAGAAGTAGCTATACTAATAAAAACTTAAAGAAATATAATAAGATAAATATTAATTACTAATATAATATTATACTAAGTAATTTATATTCTATTAGAATCTAGATACCTTAGGATTTAAATAAAGTAAAGAGGAGGTTTTTATCTTTTTCTATAGATTATATTCCAGCTTAAAGAGAGAGATAGAGAAGCTTAAAGTTCTCCTCCTGAAAATTTAAAAAATTATAATAGAGGTAGAATAACTATAGAAGTTTAGATAATAATATAGTAGTAAATTAATAAGAGAAAGAGAATATAAATAACCCTATTTAGGTATATAAGTATTCTAATTAGCTTCAGCCTTAAGGATACTGGGGAAAACTACCCCTAATATATTTTTAATACTTACTAAATACTACTTTAATACTAAAAACTTAAAGAATATTATATTAACTCTAATATAAAGAACTTTATATACTCTAGCTATATTATAGACTTCAGAAGCTTATTTTATATATAGTAAGATAATATATAGAGCTATATAATACTATAATAGTGTGGAAGCTAACTTAATACTACTAGCTACCTAAGAGTAGAATATACTAAGATCCTAAGTATTAATATACGCTACTAATACTAACTTCTATGTAGGAAATAACTAGGGAAATAAGTAAATATAGAGATATAACTAATAGTCTCTATACTAACTAAAAAATTAGTCCCTATTAGGAAGATAGCTAAAAGTTTAATAATTATTCTCTAAAGAGTGGAGGAATAAGAAATAGTAGTAAATATAAATTTATACTTATAGATAGATTTTATTAGTAAATAGCTAGCTAAAATACTATACCTAATACTAATTAATATAAAAATGTTAGTATTAGAAGAGTTTAATAGATTAATATTAGCTTTAGGGAAAGTTTATTAGTTAACTTTCTTCCTTATAGATTTAAAAGGATACCTCTAGAAGATATACTAACTATTTACTGAGGTTTACTAGTTTAAAGCTTACTTAGACTTTCTGTTAGACTAACACTCTATAAGTTAAGAGGATATTATAATTAATATTTATATAAATATATAATATTATAAGTATATATCTATTACTAAATTAGAGGTATTTACCTAAGAGATTATTAAGAATAATAAGCTTCTTTATATACTTTATATTAGTAGAGTAGGAGATAATTTAGAAGTCTATATTAAGATATTAGGGGAATTAGATTAGGTTATAGTAACTATAGATATTCCTAAGGAACTAAGAAGTAAGTAGGAAGTATTTAATAAAGTAGTAATAAAAACTATTTTAATACTTAAGGATACTAAATATTCTATTAATCTGGAATTAGGTAAGAAACTACTATATAACCTTATTTATCTTCTGAGTGAGTAATAACTTAAAGAATTATAAGTATATATTGTGGAGAATTTAGTGAATAGTTATATATAGCTGTTAATAAGTAAAGTGGATATATCTATCCTATTTATACTAAAGAAAGATAGTTTCTTATATTTTTATGTTAACTATAGGGAACTTAATAAGGTTATAATTAAGAATTGATATTTACTGCTTCTTATTAGTAAACTTCTAGATAGGTTTTATAGAGTAATATAGATTTTGAAGATTAATGTTAAGGATATTTACTACTATATTAGGATTAAGTTAGAAGATTATTGGAAGATAATATTTAGGATAAAGTATAGCTATTATAAATATATAGTTATATTATTTAATCTTATAAATATATCTATAATATTTGAGGTGTATATTAACTATATACTTACTAAACTGATTAATATTTACTATATAATATATATAGATAATATTATAGTTTATATAATTAAGACTAAAGAGGATTATATTAGTATTTTATTATAAGTTCTTACTAGATTATATAAGGTATATCTTTTTATAAAGTTTTCTAAATATAGGTTTTATATAGAGGAGATTAGTTTCCTAAGTTATATTATAATTTAGATAGATATTAAGATAGATTCAGCTAGAGTAAAAATAATTACTAAATAGAAGCTACTAGAGATATTTAAGAAACTTTAGATATTCCTAAGTTTTTATAATTTCTACTATAAGTTTATTACTAAGTATTTTAGAGTGATAATATTACTTATTATATTCCTAAAGGGGAGTATAGAGAAGAAGGTATTTTTATAGCCTGAAGATATAGAAGTAATATTTATAATAATATAAGATATTTTTTATTTAGTAATTATTCTCTAATATTAAGATTCTTTTTAAGAGATAAGAGTGGAAATAGATATATTATAAACAGTTATCTTAAGTATTTTACTATAATTAGTAGAGAGTTAATAGTAACTTATTACTTACTATTTAAAGAAGTTTAGTAAAGTTAAGTAAAAGTAAGAAATAAAATAGTAGGAATTACTTACTATTATTAAGAGTTTAGATTACTAAAGATACTATTTTATAAATTTCTCTAAGAAATTTATAGTTTTTATAGATTACTAAATATTAATAGGAGTTATTATAGTTTCTATATAGAATTTTTAGGGAAAACTTACTTACTAGATTAATAAGCTTTTAGTATTTAATTTTAATTTAAAATATTAACTTAGAGTAATAAATTTAGTAGATAGACTATCTAGGTAGCTAGATTATATAAAAGGGGAGGTAGAATATTATAATATACTACTAATCCTCACAAATAAATTCTAACTTATAAAACTACTATTAATAGATATTTATAAAATAGTTACAAAAATGTAGATAAATTTAAAATTAGTAAATATTTTTATTTAGATAATATAGAAATAGGAAAGATATTTCAGTAAGGAAGTTAGTTTTAGAGGTAGAGAATACTTAACTTCTTAAAAGTAGAATTTTTATTAGAATATTAGAAATATACTAATAATTATAGCTATAATTACTTACAGTCAGAATAAATATAGAGAGATAGAGAATATTTAATTAATACTAAATAGTAGAGAGAACTTAATAAAAGTTAGAATTACTATCTTAATATAATATATTCTATATTTAGTAATAAGGAGGTTTATAAAAAATAAAATAGTATACTCTCTAGGAATATTTAAAGATCTAGAATGATTTATAAAAAAGCTATAAATTTATAATAAAGATTACTAGATATATATAGAGAGGGTTTAGAGAATAGTTAGAAATATAAGTAAGTATTTAGTTAGTATAGAGAGAATATGTTTCTTTAAAAGAAAACTAATTATATTAAATATAGAATCTCTAAGATATAAAATTCTTTACTTATATTATAATAAGTATAGAGTAAGATATATAAATATAAAGAAGATTTATAATATAGTAAAGAGGAATTTCTACTAAAGTATTCTAATTATAGATATATAAAACTATATAGTATTATATTAGGTTTACTAAAGTATTAGAATACTATAATATAAGCTATATAGATAGTTATAGTTCCTACTAATTCCTATAGGATTATTCTAAGAACTTAGTATAGATTTTATTACTAAGTTTCTAGAGAGCATTCGGAGAGATAGCAGTATATATAATACTATTCTTATAATTATAAATAGGTTTATAAAGTTTACTCTATTTATTTTAATAATAAAGAGGATAATAGCTATAAAGCTGGTAGTAATACTCTATAAGGAAGTTAAATACTAATTGAATATTCTAGAAAATATTATTAGTAATAAAGATAAATTTCTTACTAGCTAGTTCTAGGAGGAATTTATAATAAAGTATCTTATTAAATAATAGCTATTAATAGTATACTACTTATAGACTGATAGGTAAATTAAGTAAATATATTAAACTCTAGAGTGATACTTCTAAGTATTTACTAGGAACTTACTTATAGTCTAAATAGTATAACTATAAGAAGCTATATTTATATATAATAATAGTAAATATATTACTACTAGCTACTTACTAATAGAAAGATTATATAGATTTTACTTATAAATAGTTAAATATATAATAAAAAGTAACTTAGTAGTATAGAGTATAGTAAAATATATTAACTATATTAGTTAGCTATACTAATAAATAGTAACTTACTAGTAGATAACTATAGAAAGTTAGGTAAAAATATATAATATAAGGTATAAGTAGTATAAGTTTATATATAAAGTTACTATTAGGTTCTTAATAAAGAATTTTAGGTTTAAATATAGAAAGCTAATATTAAGATATATTAAAGTTTCTATTACTAAGAGAATTAGGAAATAAGTATATAGAGTATATTTACTAAAGTAATATTAGTAGATATATAATATATTCCCAGTTTTATTTCTTGAATTTTAGATAGACTAGTAAGATAATAATAATATTTAGATTATTCTATCTAAGTTAGAGGATAATTTAGTAGAGTGGGAAGTTAAAGAAATTATTAGTAAATAAAGAGATAGATTTAATAAATACTTTCTTATAAAATAGATAAGTTAGCTTATAGAATATAATATCTAGAAGACTATAGTTAATCTAAATAATATAAACGAAACTATCTATAAATATAAGAAATAGATAATATATTACTATAGGAAGTAAAATAATTAATATTAAATTTAAATTTATAATAATATTATATAGAGGGGAGGAGAGAGAAAAAAGATTTATTAACTATTTAAATATTTTAAATGATATCCTAAGGAGTATATCTCTAAACTGGAAACTCTGTAAACTTTAATAATAGATTAGTTAGTATATATAGTTAAGAATATTAAATATTTTTAAGATTTAGAAGTATTCTTATAAGGATATTTCTGATTTCTCTTTAGAGCGACAGTGGGAGTAGTAACTTATTTAGAAGTAACTCTCTTAGAAGTAACTTTCTTTAGAGTAGCTTTCTTAGGAGCAGTAGTGGATATTTAGTGAGAAGCTACAAAAAATAATAAAATAATAATAATATTAGATAAATAGATTTTATATCTCTTTAGAGGGAGTTTATTATCAGACTTATTAGTATTCTTTTTAATATTTAGTATTATAATACTATTAATATTACTACTATTAGTAAGTTAATATAGAGAGCTAACTATATAAATATTATTAGAAGGAAAATAATTAAATATAATTCTCTTAATAATATAACTAATAGAAAAATTAGTATTTACAGAGGGATTATTAGAAGTAGTAATAATATTACTACTAATAGGATAGTGAATAAGTATAGATAGATAGAGAAAACTTAAAGAGATTTTAACTACTTCAGATTCCCTACTAGATAAATTACTACTATTAATATTACTATTATTATTATTATTATTACTATCCTTATAAATATCCTCACTAAACTTACTATTAATAAATAGTAAGGTAGGGAGGAATATATAGTAAGGAGTAGTAATATGAGATCTATAAGAAATAGACTAACTACCTTTAATAGTAATAAAGTAATTAGGAGTATTATATACAGAATAATTAGTAAGATATTAGTGGAAAATGTTATTAAATTATAATATTATCTTAATAATATATATCTTAATATTAGATAGGAATCTAACGTAATAGGAATTATTAAGGAAATAGGTAAAGTTATTATCTAGTATAATAGTAAAACTATTATTCTACAAATATATAGATTATATAGTAGATATATAGTAAAGTATTTCAGTCTCTATATTAAGAATATTTACCTATTTAAAATAATTAGTAGAGATAATATAGTAAGTATTTAGAGTAACTTATAGAAATAAGAAATATAATATTTTAATACTTATAAATAGATAATATCTCCTGGAGGAGAAGATACTCTAAAACTAACTTTAATTATTTTATATTAATAGTGAGATTCTAAATAATCTTACTTATATACTACTACTTTACTGAGATCTCAGAGAGAATATAAAGAAGTTTATCCTTATAGTAAGATTATAAAATCTACTACTCTAGAAGCTTATAGAAGTAAATAAACTTATTTTAAGTAACTTAAGTAATATTATATAATTTAAAGGGAATTTATACTATAAAATTAGTAAAATACTAATAATAATATAGTAAAGAAATAACTTACATTATAGTATTTCTACTTATACTTTTTATAAATAATATATTTTATATTATATTTACTAATAATATAGAGGAGTTTCTCTATACTAAGATAAAGAGATAAAAGATAGTTAAAATATAGTATATAGTTACCAGACTTCAGATAAAGAAAATCTTTATTATCAGTCTTAGGGTTATTATAGATATATATCTGGAGGACAGATATAATAATAGTAATATAAGATATTATTATAGAATATATAGTATATTAATAATAAATAGAAAAAGGATAAGAATAGAGGGAAGTATTAATAAATTAAAATAGAGATATAAATATTTAGTAAGTAAGTATAGAGGAGTATCTGAAGAATAGAAGTAGTAAAGATAAAAATTAAGAGGTATAGAAAATATATAATAAAGAAGAAAGAAGAATTACTATAGATATAGTAAAGTAACTTTAAGAAAACTATAGTAGACCTCTTATAACAGAATAGTATCTGAAAACTATAAGCGACAACCTATTATAAAGTAAATAGTAAATATTATAATAAATAAACAGAAGGAACGAATAAAATATCTATAATAATAATATTATAAAAAATTACGTTACTATTTAAAGATATAGGATTAATTCTTAAACTAATATTCTAATAATAAAAATAGGTTAAAAATCCTTAATAATAATAATAAATATCAATATTATAATTACTATATAATTAGCAATACTAGTAAAACTTCACAATTAGAAGATAAGGTAGAATATATAACTATAGCTTTAAGAACTAAAGCTTCAGGAGGGGGGGATAGTTATAAGGATATAACTAACTAACGCTATATAGTACGCCTGGTAACCTACTAGCTAAGCACTAGAAAGGTTTTCACTCGAAGGATCCTAACTTAGATTCTTTAAGTAATAGTCTATATAGTAATATAGATCCTACCTGTATATCCAAACCTTTCCTAGTTAAGACTTTTAGTTACACTTTTATATATTTACTAAATTCTCTATAATATATACTTTGAATTCTTTAAGTTATTACTTACTTAAGAGATAAATAAGGTTATATAGTAGTTTCTTATTTAGTTTTAAGTTAATAGAATATTCAGTATCCTTAAATACTAAAATAGTTTTTACTACTACTTTATAAAATACTTCCTACTTACTTAATAGTTTTTTAGAGATATCTATAGTTACTATAATTTAATCCGATTTCTCTAATATCTTAATATAAGCTTCTAAGTTATCTCCTACTCTACTAATATAAAATATATAAGTAATCTTATTATTTTTAATAATCTTTTAGGTAGATATCTCTAGTTTAGTAATAGATATATATTTATAGTATTAGGTATTTATATAGATATTAATTATAATATTTTCCTAACTTATAAAATATTATCTTAGTAGAAAGTCTGAGTAGCTTTCAGGTTAGTAAGTTTCAGTAAATAGTTAGTATATCTTCTAAAAGGTACTCTTTAAGTTTATAAGGAAGAAAGTTAACTAGTAAGTTTTCCTTAAGGCTGACACTAATCTATTAAACCTTTTTAATACTAACGTCTCTATATTAGTTAATATTAAGTATAATATTTTAGCTAGCTATTTACTAATAAATTCTATCTATAAGTATAAGTTTATATTTCCTACTATGTCTTATTTCTCTACTTTATAGAGAATAATTACTAAGCTTTTAGCTATTTTTCTAATAGAAACTAATTTTTTAGTTAGTATAGAGACTATTAGTTATATTTTTATACTTACTTATTTCTTTAGTTATTCTTTATATAAGAGTTAGTATTAATAGCCTATATTAATATTTAGGATCTTAGTATATTCTACTTTTAGGTAGCTAGTAGTATTAAGTTAGCTCCAGCCTTATAGTAGTATTATACAGCTTAATACTTTATCTTACTATATATAAAGTATACTTCTGGAGCCTATAGTATAGCTAGAGTTTATAAAATTCTCTAGTTTAGAGTTAGTATAGTATTCTTTAAACTACTAATATTAAAATAGTATCTATTAGGTATTATTAGTATTAAGGAAGTAGTTCTCCCTAGCGTTTATAAAACTGGGGCTAATCAGAATACTTATAAACCTAAATAAAGTTATTTATATCTTCTGTCTCTAGCTAACTTGCTACTATATTATTACCTAAACTCCTATAGTTTTTCTACCTTAGTTATAATATTTTAAACTTTCAGGATAGGAACTTTAAGCTTCTCTATCTCTCTTTTTAAACTAGAGTGTAATTTATAGAAATAAATAAAAATTTCCCTTTTATTTTAATAGAATCCTGAAGTATCTAGATTCTAGTGGAATACTAACTACTCAGTATAATATTATATTAGTAACTACTACTTACCTTACTAGATTTCCTTAAGTTTCTATTAGTATAGTTACTTCTGTATTTCTAAATTAATATACTATTAGTAAATAAATATAATAAAGTTAGTCTATATAAACTTATTCTCTAGATTTACCTTATAGTTTTATTATTTTATTTAAAGTTATAATATAAATTTTGTAAGTACCTATTAGATATATTAGTTTATAGTATTACTAGGCTAAATCTAATAGCTATCCTTAAAAGCTATAATCTAGTTATTAACTTATTTAACTATAAATTCCTTCTTTATTATCTTATAATTATATAAAAATAATGTTTCCTAATCTCTAGAAAGTCTAGATATTAATAAATATTTAGTAAGTTATTATATAAGTATAGTAGTCTAATTCTTATAAACTTTCTATTATTTTTATATTTACTTCTAATATATAACTATCTGTAACTATATAATTTTAAGTATCTTACTTATTATGTCTGTAAGGTTTAGCTTTAATTAGAATGATAATTATAACTATCTATTAAATAAGTAAGTAGATTATAGAGAATATAATAACTACTTATCCTTATAGATTAATATTAAGAGAGGTATACCTCCTCACTTAACCTTAGAGAGTATATACTTTATAACTTAAGATACTTCCTATATAAAGCTATCTAGTAGATCTATCTCTAACTTATCTTTAGTTTTAGTATATAGCTTCTAAAAGTTTATATTAATATTAAGTCTAATTTTGTCAGGAGGAGGAAATAAGATTTCTTCTATATAGAAGATATTTTCCTCAGAAGTAAGTATTCGCCCGCTATTATTACCTAATTCTTCACTATAATGTAGTGAAATACTAGTAGTCTTACTATATATATCTACTAAGTTAAGCGTTAATTACTAAAGTTTGTTGAGATTTATATTAGCTTTATACCTATAGGCTGTATATTCTTCAGGTTATTAGTTATTACCTAATATCCTTATCTATACTAGTCACTTAAAAGTTAAATAAAAATAATAGAATTATAAGAATATAACTAAAAGTTTTAACTAAGAAAGGTTTAGATATATAGATAGGGTCTATATTACTGTATAGACTATTACTTGAAGGATTTAAGTTAGGATCCTTTAAGTGAAAATCTTTCTAGTGTCTAGCTAGTAGGTCGCCAGACGTATAGACGCACTATATAGCGTTAGTTAGTTATATCCTTACAACAGATAGTAAGATAGAGTAAGTAATATCTAAAATTTAAATATTTCTTTAAATATATATTACTTTTTTATAAATAAACTAAGTATTATATACTACTATATACTAATTAGTATTTAATAATAGGAACTCTTTTATAACTAGAATAAATCCTAATAAGTTTCTAAATAACTTTAAAATAATATCTATCTTATATACTATAGTAGAAGAATCCTCTATAAACTTAAACTTAAAGTAAACTTTAATATTTCTTACTTACTTTAGGGAGAGTATTATGTTAACCTAAATTATAATAACTTATAATTAATAGTATAATAAGATAGAAGCTAATAGAATACAATAAATAGTAAATATATTCTAAATTAGAAATACAATTTAGCTTTCCTTATAGTATATTAAGATAAACTAGCTAAATAAGAAACTTTACTAGATAGCTTATAAATACTATATTATTAATATATGAAATTTACTTAATATTATACTAAATATACCCCCCAGTATCTACCTAATATTCTATATTAACCTTATTAAATAGGCCACAAATATCTCCTTATCCTTATAATATTATATAGATATCTATCCTAACTCTATTTTTATCCTAGTGAGGGAGGATAGTGAACCTCAGAAGGAATATAATATTAAGGAAATTCTTATAGTAAAGAATACTCTAAAGTAGAAATAGAATTAAAATATATTAGTTAAATAGAGAAGCTATAATATACTAACCTAAGAATCTTTAGAGAATCTTATGAATAATAAAATAATATTATATTTTAAGTTATAATATAGAGATATTTATAAACATAATAAATTAATATTAGTTTACTAATGATAGAAAGCTGTATAGATTATCAAGAGAATATAAAATAACCTCTAAACTATATAAATATAAAACTATAAAATTACTTCTTAATAAAAGAATTACTATCCTCCTTCTCCTTCTCCTCTATATTTATAGATATATCCTTATTCTCCTCACCCTTTTTATTATTATCCTTAATAGAGATAAGTATAGCTAAGTAATAGCTAAAATATAGTTAGTGAGGATAGGAAGTAGTAAGAATATAGAAGTAATAAATAAGTAAACTAGTTTCAGTAGAACTAAGAATATAACTATAATAGTTATAAAGAATAATATAACTACTAGAATATATAATAATATCTTACTGAAAGAAAGTTAGTAAGATAATTTAGAAAAGAAAAAAAAGAAAAGAAAGAAGGAGACTTACTATTATTTATATAATACTATTAAAACTAGTAATTACCTATTTAGAAGTGAAAATAGTAATAAGTAAAATACTACCTTTAGTATAGAAAGAGAAAGTAATAAATATAGCAGTAATATAAATAGGGGATACTTACTAAATATAATAAAGATATTTATTATAATATTAAATTATAATAGAGAAAGCAGATAAAAAAATAAAGAAATAGTAGCTTTTAAAGCTACCTCCCTTATTACTAGCAGGAATAGTAGTAGTAGTAATATAATTATTATAAGTAATTAAGTAGTTAACTTAGTAACCAGTAGTATATAACTAAAAGCTAATAGTAAAGAGATATAATTCTTACTTACACTTTAACTTTATTACTAAATATTTATAGTAAGAATAATTTTAAGCTAGAATATAACTCTGAATAAAGCTACTCTTATTACATTTACAATAATAATTAAGGTAAATAAATATAACTATTTAGGGAAGCTAATTCTCTTTATTATTAGAATTACTTTTAACAATATAGCTACTATAAATACAGATAGTAAGCTTATAGGGGGAGAAATAGCAGGAGGAATTATCATTAGGAGGACTAACACTAGAGGAAGTAGTAGTTAATATAATAAAGGAGGAGGATTATAATAATAAAATAAAGACAGAATAGCAGTAAAATAGTAATATTATAAAGAGTATAGAAAGCAGATAGGTAGATTATCTAAAAAAAAAGAATAATCATAATATAGAAGGGAAAAGTATATCATATAATTATAAAAGGGAGAATAATTATAATATAGAAGTACTTAGAAAGTAATCTAAAAGAGAGTAATATAAATTTTCCTATTAGCTAGACTATTTAATATTAGAAAGATATATTTTTCTTATTAACTAGACTTACTCAAGTAATTAGGAGACTAATAATATAGCTATAAAGCTATTAATAGTCACTATTACTATAATAATAGAGGGAAAGTTAGTAGGAAGTATATTACAAACCTAAACCTTAAATTTTACTTTTATTTTGATATAGAAAAATAGTAAAATCTAAAATAAATTTAAAGTTAAAAACATTCTTATAATTAAGAAAATTCTAAAGTAAAAGTAAAATTAAAATATATTAGTTAAATAAAGAGGCCATAATATATTAACCTAGAAATTCTTAGAGAATCTTATTAATAATAAAATAATATTATTACGTAGTTAATAAGCAAGCTGTCAGGAAATAACCACCTATCATATAAATATAATTAAGAAGTAATAATAGAAACATTAAATTTAATTAAACTACTCAGAATCCTCTTTATTAAATATTTCTTTAATAAATTAATATATTTATATATTATAACTAGTATTACTACAGACGCTATATTGCCGTTAGTCTGTCTCAGTTTTTAGCTGATAACTATTACTCTAATATAATTCCTCCTCAATCTAAGTTATTACCTCTCTCTATAACTGAATATTCTCTACCTTAGCTATAGTAAAACTTCCTTCTTATCTGAAATATATTTTCTTAACTTTCTTATATTAGTTAAGTAGATTATTCTCTTCCTGAAGGATCTAGACCTTAGATTTTAATAATATAATTTAGTATATAAATCTGTATACTTTTATTAATAGATATTTTACAGTTTTAATAATTAAAATTAGTAAGCTATTTTAATAGCGGGGGATTTAATTCTTAATTAGTTTAATTCAAGAAGATATTTCTATTAGATTATTTAATATCTAAGAAATTTATATAGAGGATATTATTAGGGGGGACCCTAAAGGTATCAAAATATATAGCTTTATATTAAGCTTTAAAAGTATACTTTCTATATTTAGAGGGATAAGTTTAGCCTCTCTGAAACCTCTCTAGATATTTCCAACTATAAGAATTTACATAAAAATATCATAAAATATAGAAAAGAAGTTTTCCTTTATAATATAGATATTACTTTAATTTATTCTTAATTTATTAACTATATACTTTCTTTAAGAACCTAAAATATTTAATATCTAAAAGCTAAAGTAAATAAGAGGAATAAGTTAGTATATAGAAAATAATAATATTATTTTCCTTATAATATATCATAAAATTAGTAGTATAGTAATTTCTATATTTATTAATAATAAGGAGGTAATAATTATTATTTATATATAGCTTTATATACTAGTTAAAATACTGAAGCTAATTTAGACTTTTTTTATTTATTATCTACCTATTTTTAGATATTATAATAACTTAGTTATATAGAAGATCTATTTCTATATATTAAGTAGAGAGGTAATATTAGCCTATAATAATAATATATAGCAGAATACTAAAGTCTGATAAACTAATAGTCTGAATAATTATAATTTATTTATAATTACCAGGCTATATTATTTTTATATTTAAATATCTTTCTATACTTATAATAACTATTCTAGATATAATCTAGCTTATTATAAAGCTAGTCTCATTAAAGTTATAGATATTAGAGTCTATAATACTATATTTTATAATTATATTTACTATAAGGTAAAACTATATATTTATTACGTCTGGATCTTTATATTAGACTCTCTTATAATTATACTTACGAAAAATTTGCATCTAAAGCTATAGTTATTACTTAATAAAATTTAAAACTTAGTATTTCCTAACTAATAGTATATTATAGTTAGTAAGTAGTTAATTAGTTATATTCTCTATACTACTAATATAAAGAGGAAATAATTAAGAATCTAGATTAAGAATATACTTAACTAGTTTCTCCTCTTTAAGTATAGTTAATTTCCATAAATTAAATATAGTGTTACGTTATAATAATATTCCTTTTAATTATATACTGAAAGTTATTTAAAATACTAAATATATCTCTATAGTGATACTAATAGTAAGATTAGAGTCTTTTTTGAGAGCTTAGATAGTAAGTATTATTTAAGCTTCTCTATTTGTTAATTATATTATGTCTGGGGAAATAATATACGTTAAAGGTAAGAAGGTGTAAGAAACTAGGTTTTCTGACAGCTAGCTTATCCTGACAGCTTACTTATCAACCACGTTATTTTAAATTATAATATAAAAATATTTATAAACATACTAAACTAATATTAACTTACTTGCAATAGAAAGCTATATATACTATAAATAGAATATAGAATAGCCTCTAAACTATATAAATATAAAATTATAAAATTACTAATTAATAGATAAATTATTATTTTTCTTTCTCTTCTTCTCTATATTTATAAACTTATTTTTATTCCACTTATTCTTCTTATTCTTATTCTTAATAGAAATAGATATAGCTAACTATTAGCTAAGATATTATTAATAGGGGCGGGAGTAGCAAGAGTGTAAAAGTAGTAAATAGGTAAATTAGTTTTAGTAAAACGAAAAATATAATAATAATAGTTATAAAGAATAATGTAGCTATCAGAATATATAATAATATTTTACTGGAAAGAAATTAGCAAAATAATTTAGTAATGAGAAAGAAATAAAAGAAATGAAAACTTACTATTATTTATATAATATCACTAAAATTATTAATTACCTACTTAGGGGTAAAGATAATAGTAGGTAAGAAGCTAGCTTTAGTATAAAAAAAGAAAATAGTAAATATAATAGTAATATAAGTAGGAAATATCTACTGAATATAATAAAGATATTTATTATAATATTAAACTGCAGCAGAAACGTTAGGTAAAAAAATAGTAGTATAGTAGCCCTTAAAGCTACCTTCCTTATTACTAGTAGAAATAGCAGTAGTAATAATATAATAATTATAAGTAATTAGATAGTTAACTTACTAACTGGTAGTATGTAACTTAAGTCTAATAAAAAAATAAGTTTTATTTATATTTTAATTTTTATATTAAGTATTAATAATAAAAGTAATTTTAATTTAAAATATAATTTTAGGTAAAGTTACTGTTAGGTTAACTAAGTACTGATATGGTAAAAGCTATAGTAGTGGGTAATATGCTAGTTACTCTATTTTTATAGACTAATTAGATAAGAGGGATTATCCTATGGATTGATCCTAATAGCGTATAGCGTATATATATACGCTATAATTTAGATTTAGATATAAATAATTAGAGACTACTAGTTATAACTAAGTTATGATAAATTAATTGATTATGAATGTTTACTAGTTGTAAACTAATACTAATTAGTAGTTTAATTACTACTAGTATCTGTTACTACTACTTAACTGTAGATTAGTAAGGAATATCTAAAGAAATAAGATTATAATACCTCCTAAGGGATCCTATAGATAGCTTCTAAGTAGAAATAGGTAACTTAAAGCTATTATAACTATATACTATCCTGAGAATATTAATAATAAGCTTACGATAGAAACAGAAGTAAAGATAAACTTACGATGACCTGTTTATTTAATATTATATTATATCCACTATATAATAAAAGATAACTGAGATTAATATTAAATTAAGGTAGTAAGTATTAAGATGAAGTAATAAGATTAATATACTCAGAAGGAAGGAATTAATACTGAAACTGCTATTCCTTACTACTGCTCTCCAATATTCTATATATATTCAACTATTAAGAAACAAAAGAACACCTTAATAATAACAAGTATAATATATTAGCAACTAAAAATAATATATTAAAAACCCCCCCTTTTTAATACTACGTAGAAGAAGTAAAATATCTTAGTTAATATGCTTGTATTTATGATGTAGCTTGCCTGGCAGTTAGAACTTAATTATAATAAAAATAGTAATAATAAAAAGGGGTCCTTATTTTATATAGTAAGGGAACCCTGGGAATAATCATAAAGGTATAATTGGTAATATAAACTGATATATAAATATTCTGGATTTGAAACTAGGTAATAGTGTTAGCTTGTGATCTTTTTCCCTTATATATTTTATGTGTGACTATAATAGAGAAGTGTTCCTAATTAGGATTCCCTAGGAATAGTAAATTATTAAGATATTGTGATTAATACTGAGATAAAAAGCGTTAGGAAACTATTATTCCTTATTCCTACCTATAGATGTCTGATAAGTATTTAATAAAATATTAAGTAAAATAAGATAACTATAAGTTAAACTGATAAATATTATAATTAGTATAAGGAGAGGGAATATTAAGACTAATAATATTACTATCTACTTGAAAAACTTCTGTTAGGAGAGTTTTTCTAATAAACTATATTCTGAAAAAGAATAAAAAGAAGAAATATTTATATTAATAATAGGATTAGAGAGATTAGAAGAGGAGGAAATAATAAGGGATAGTATAAGATGAGAATTATTTAAATTAATAGTAAAGTAATATATTTAACTAGCTAATTATTATAGTTTATTTTTAAAGCTTCCCTCTGTAGTAATAAAAGGCTAAGAAATAGTATACTAGATAATATAAGTTAATATAACTAATAATATTTTTATACTGTCGCCTATTATTCCTATCTACTGTAGGTAGTATATTTATATAATAAGATACTAAGTTAAGTTAATAATAACTTTATTAATATTATTATTTAAAAATAGGTTTTATTTATCTTCTAAGTAAGTCTCTATTAGGATACTACTAAAGTATACTAATTGATTACTAATATTACTAGTAAGAAATAGTATCTAATAAACTGATGAAAGTTTAGAATAGGAAGATATTTATAAAGTTTTTACTGGAAGAAGATATCTATTTAGTAGTTATAGTTTATCTAATAAATATATATATCTCTAAAGCTGTAGCTTTTAGAGAAATACTTATAATTAAGATATAATAAGGCTATACTAACTATAGATATTCTCCTAGCTTAATATTCTAAATATATCTTCCTCTCTAGATTCTATTAATAGTTCTTATAAGAATATAATTTATAACAATATCTTTATAACTGAGATTAATAAGTATAAGAAGGTATTCTAATATATAGAAGTAAAAATACTAGTGGGAATATACTAAAGAGGTATATTTTAGAAATAGAGTGAGAATCTTAAACTATAGATAAATATTAATAGTAGTATACTTAATAATATTTTTATTTACTACTATATTTATCTATAGAAAGAATAAAGTATCTATTTTGATAAAATATAGAAAGTCTATTATATTAACTTTAAAGGATAGATTCTCTCCTATTTTAATAATATAGAAAGAATATTAATATAGATTCTTAGAAACTATCTTATAGGGAGAGATATATACTTCTTTATAGATAAGAATATAATAAAGGAAAAAGTAGTTAAGATTCTTAAGGAGGAGATACTAATAAGATAGATAGTAGAGAGTATTAAATTTAATTAGTGGGGATATCTAGCTTTTAGATAAGAGATTATAAGAGATTTCAGCTTTATTAACTACCTCCTGGGGGTAGGAGGATTTATTTATATTAATTAGTAACTATCTATACTAAAAAGCTTAATAATAAAGTTACTCTCTCTATAATTAGTATTATTAATATTAATAATAAGAATAATATTAATACTAAATTTATAATTACTAGAATTAGATATTTATATAGATATTAACTTACTAAGAATTGAGAGAATAATAAATAATATTAATAGGGAAGAGAAATACTTAAGATTAACTAGATTTCTGAGACTTTATATCTACTTTAGAGGGAAATATTAGTTAATACTGAAATACTATATCCTATTTAATTAACTTTACGAGAAAGTTAAATCTTTATTTAGTAAAGTATATAAGATAAATAATAAGTATACTAGAGAGAAGTATAATATTTTTAAAGAGAAGATATAGATATTTATTATTAAATATATTAGCTATAATATTAGCTGGAATATAGTAGGAGGAGTATTTAATAATATACTAGTAGGGTAAGTATATTTATACTATAAGATATTAATTTTGCTAATTTAAGATAATTCTTTAATTACTTAGATAGCTAGAATAGTTAGAGATAAATTTAAGATATTTATAGTTTACTTTAACTACTATAGGGAATAGAAAAATATAAACCTTAAGATTTTTACTGAAAACTATAGATATACTGATATAATTAAGGTATTCAGAGTAATAATAATATAGATTAACCTTCTTTAATATATTTATCTGAATCTGTAAAACCTATAGGAGAAGATTAATAAAGAGATATATATAACTATATATTAAGTATATAATATTATTTATATACTTTATAATATCATAGATAAGGTAAAACTAACTATTTATAAACTATATAAATAGATAATAGAAATACTTAAAAGTTCAAAGATATAGTTAATATAAAAAACTAGCTATATTATAGATTATTATTAATTTCTTACAGACTGTATATATAAAGGGTAAGAGTGAAACTAATATTTTAACTACTCTTAACTACCTTATCTGTAATATATATAGGATAGTAATATTACTTTAGGATAGTCCCGCGAAAAGATATAAGGAGGAGATATATAAGGTAAGTATTAAGTATACTTAAAACTAATAAATAAATACTAGTTAATAAAGTATACTCTAGAGGAATATAAGGCTGCTACTATATAGTTTAAAAAGGTATTTATTATTAATATTATATTAATAGAAGGGATTATAACATACCTTAATAATATAAATCCTATAGAGGGGATAATAGAGGAGGTAAAAGGTAATATAAATAAGATAATAAAAGATAGTTTTATAGTTATCTACTTTATAAGCATAAATAGTAAGGAGGAGACTGTTAACTCTATAAAGCTTATAGAGATTTTTTAAAATTATATTTTTTACTACTTAATAACTACTAATAAATTAGAAATCTTTCTCACTTTATAGTATTTAGAAGTTATTTTTGAAAGTATTCTCTTATATATAGAAGTGAGTAGACTCTCTACTAGAGGTATATAATAACTTAGAGCCTTCTAGAGGATTCTCCTTAATATCTTACTAGATAAGATAACTTTAAAAATAAATATTAAATTTATTAGAGATAGGTAAGGTTTTATAAGTTTTAGTATTACTAAAATACTTATACCTTTTAGAGATATTAATTTTAATATTATATTTATAGCTATACTATTTCTACTGAATCTTCCTAATATAGATTACCTCTAAATATACTTTAATAATTTTAATAATAAGATTAAGTAGGAGGAAGTATTACTACTTATAGAGAGATATAATAAATATTTATAGTTCTTAATAAAAGAGAATTTCTATAATAAGGTTATTACCTTCCTTATAGAGATAAAGATATAGTAACTATATAAGAGATTTAGCTACTTTAGTATCTATAAGTTAAATAATATACTTAAGAGAGTAGGCAAAACTATAATAACTAATAAGATTAAAATAATTACTAAAAACTGCTATTAATACTAGATAAATAGTAAATTACTATACTAGTTTAAGTTCAGCCTTAAGGATAACTATAAGTTTAATATAGAGATTATTATTAATATTATATATCTTAATAGTAATAAGTCTATACTATATACTATTAATATCTTAATAGTATTTATAGTTATAAAGTTTAGAAAAAATATCTCTATAGAGGATATATAATATATATTAAAAATATATTAGATTAATATATACTAGAGACCTCTAGATAGGATTATTACTAATATAGAGTATAACTTTATAGCTAAAACCTTTAAGAGGGAAGCTAATAGTATAGGCAGTAAGGTTAAGATTATACTAGTTAAAGTTTATAATAGTATTAATAAGGTGGAATATTACTATATTTCCCTATAGAGGGTATATAAGATTATTTAAGATAAGATACTAGAAGTTAGTAGAGAGGAGATACTATAAAGTATAGTTAAGATAGTTAATAATACTAGTAGTCTAAATAGCTTAATACTTACTCTACTAGTTTTTAGAGTGTATTTATATTTTAACTTAATATTACTACTATCTCTAGATATTATAAGATACGTAGTTACTATCTAGAAGGTAATAAAAGAGATATATAAGATTTATACTTAATAGTAAGTTTCTAATATCTTAAGTATATATAATAGCCTCTTAACTATTTTAGTCTACTACCTACCTCTCTAATTAGAAGTATATATCTACTATAAATATTAAAACTAGATAGGATCTTTTAGACTTATCTTTATTAATAGTAAGATATATATTATAGAGATACATAGTAAACTTAATATCTTCTGATTAATAATAGTTAAACTATATTATGAACTATATACTGAGGAGGTAGAAGACTAAATACTATATAATAATAAGATACTAGATGAAAATCCAGAAGAGGGAATATTAATAATGATATTAAATAATAAGAAGCTAAAATAATAAGGATAACTATATAAATATATAACTTTTATTATAGAGGCTAACCTTATAGATAATATCTATTATAATATTTACTTAATAATAAAAGAGGTAGAGATATTAATTAAAACTATTAAACTTTACTAATATAACCTTATTCAGACGTTAGGGGATCTTTTTAAGAAATTATACGCTATAGGGTAGAAGACTCTACTAGCTAAGGATATATATACTCTACCTTAAATACTTTAACACCTAAAGATATAATAATATAAGGATCTTTAGCTTCTACTTTATTAATAAGGTTAAAAGTATAGATAATATACTATATAAGAAGTTATAGTTAATCATTAAAAGCTTTAATAATTAGGGGAAGATTAATATACTTATATTGTTACTAATAATCTAATAGATTAGCTATTATCTAATATTAATATTATTAATTATACTTAAGGAGGTAACTTCTATAGAGGTTTACTTCTGAGATATTACTTAAATATATATATAAGTAGAAATAATACTGAATTACCTTATACTAATAAAGTTATTTATAAATCTATATAACTTATACCTAGAGGGTATTATTATTATTATAGTTTAACTATTATATAGTTTTACAGAGTTAGATATCTATTAGTATATAATATATTCTAGTCACTATAAGAACTGATTATATATATAAACCTTATTATATAACTTATACGTTATAATTTCTAAACTTAATAATTTATACTTCAATATTATAGATATATAAACAGATAATATTCTTAGTCTCTACTTACTCAAGTTTAATAATAGAGAAGAAGAGAAGCTCTAGTAAGTAGAATTTATAGCTAAACTGAAATTAATACTTATATAATATAAACTTCTTATATTTAATAGAGATATAATTATCCTGAAGGATAATAGTAGTGTTACTCTCACTTAAAAGGAATAAGGTAAAAAAATTAAACTTATTAATTCTATATCTAAAACTGTAAAGATAATATATATTAAATAATAAGTATGAGGGGTATATATAGCCTCTATATACTAACTAGAGGTATACTTTAACTTCTTTATTACAGCTTAATATTAAGACTTAATACTAGAGGATATTAAGAGATTTAATAAATACTTAATATAGTAGATAGATAATCCTGAGAGAGGTTTAATATTTATTCTAACTCATATTAAGATAATAAGACTATATATCTTTGTCAATAGATTTTTTACTAATAATAGTAATATAATATTTCCAGTTTAGATTCATTATTATCCTAGGAATAGAAGATATTAGTAAGGATAATAATATTTTTAGACTTAGAGGTAATATTATCTACTTCTTCTCTACTAAATCAAAAAAAGTTATATATAATATATTAGTATCTAAAGTCTATAGTATAACTGTAGAAGCTAATATAGGATATATAATATCTACTACTTTTAGGTAAGTAATTAAATATTTTAAGATACTAATAATATTAATAGTAATCTATATTAACTTCTACTCTCTCTATAAGTATTTTATTAAACTGAATATAATAAAAGAGAAGTAACTTATAATTCATATTATAATACTATAGTAATTATATAAGAAATAGGAAATCTTTAAGATCTAATAGATTAATAGTAAGGATAACTTAAAAGATAATATAACTAAAATATCTAATAACTAAGCTCTTAAAGTGTTTATCACTATAAATAAAGTAATAATAAGGATAGAAGGATAGGTTATAAGAACTATAGAGGGTAATAAGAGGAGGATATAAGGGTGAAGAAGGTAAATAGAGGGTATTACTACTAGAGGGCCTTAAGGTATCTAAGTAATAATAATTCAAAGGTGTATTTTTATAAGTAAATGCTGTTTGTAGCGTTTAAGTAGTTTTTAGCGTACCTAAAAAGATATATGTGATTGGTGGCTGTTTTACGTTTTATGCTGTTTTTGCGTTTTACGTTATTTTTGCGTTTTATGCTGTTTTTACGTTTTTATGCTGGTTTTTTCGTTTTATGCTATTTTTGCGTTTAATACTGTTTTACGCTTTTGCTATAAAAAGAGAGTATTACTGGTGTTAGGTTAACTAGATACTAATATAGTAAAAGCTATAGTAGTAGGTAATATGCTAGTTACCCCACTTTTATAGACTAATTAGATGAGAGGGATTATCCTATAGATTAATTCTAATAGTATATAGTATATATATATATATTGTAATTTAGACTTAGATATGAATAATTAGAGACTACTAGTTACGACTAAGTTATGATAAATTGATCGATTATAAATATTTACTATTTGTAAACTAATAGTTACTTTTATTATACTTAAAGTAATAATTAAGGTAGGTAAACTTAACTATTTAGGGAGGTTAGTTTTCCTTATTATTGGAATTATTTTTAATAATATAGCTACTATAGGTATGGAAGGTAGACTTACTGGGGAGAAAGTAGTAGTTAGAATTATTAATAGGGGAATTATTATTAATAGAAGTAGTAACTAATATAATAAAAGAAAGTTAGTAATAATAGGGAAATAAAGGTAAGTAAGTAGTAAAAGAGTAGTATTATAGGAGGTATAGAAGGAAAGTAGGTATATAATCTAAAAAAAAGGAAAATATAGTTATAATATAGAAGGGAAAAATATGTTTTATAATTATAAAGAAAAAAGAAATTATAACATAGAATTACTTAAGAAGTAATCTGGAGGATAGTAAGATAAATGTTTCTATTAGCTAGGCTATTTAATATTAAATATCCTTAGGAGAAATATATTTTTCTTATTAACTACATTTACTTATATAATTAGGTGGCTGGTAATATAGCTATAAGGTTATCAATAGTTACTATTACTATGGTAATAAAGAGAAAGTTAGTGGGGGCTATATTATAAACTTAAGCTTTAAAGCTTATATAGAATATTACTATATAGGCTCCATAAAGCTGCTATTTCTATAGTTTAGTAAAAGGTTTTCAGTATAGATATAAATTCTTTAAGTTTATTATAATATTTTTCGGGTACCACTAAATAACATCTTATAGCTAGCTTCTAGTAACTATTTACTTATTCAAAGTAAGTAATAAAAATTCTATAGTAAGTATTTAATATAACTTATAGAAATAAGAAGAATAATATTTAGATATTTAAAAGTAAGTAATATCTTCGAAAAAAGATATTTTGAACTTAATTTCAATTATTTTATATTAATAGTAGGATTTTAAATGATTTTATTTAAATGCTGCTATTTTACTAAAACCTTAGAGAGAGTATAGAGAGATTTACCTATATCGTAAAGTATTAGGATATTTTACTTGAGAAGTTTATAAAATTAGATGAATTTATTTTAGATAATTTAAGTAATATTATATAACTTCAAAACAATCTATATTATAAGCTCAGTAAAGTATTAGTAATAATATACTAAAAAGATAACTTATATTATAGTATTTCTACTTATTCTTTATACAGATAATATACTTTATATTATATTTACTAATAATATCAACTAGCTTCTTTATAATTAAATAAAGAAATAAGAGATAGTTAAGATATAGTAAGTATTTATTAGAGTTTAGATAAAGAAAGCTTTTAATATTAAACATAAGGTTACTATAAATATATATCTAGAGGATAAATATAATAATAGTAATATAAAATATAATTATAGAATATATTTTATATTAATAGTAGAGAAATAAAGATTAAGAGTGGAGGGAAATATAAATAAAATAAGATATGAAGTTGTAAATATCTAATAAGTAAATATAGAAAGATATTAGAAGAAATAGAACTAATAAAAATTAGGATTAGGAAATATAAAAAATATATAATAAAGGAATAGCTATTAAGAGTATAATAAAGTTACTTTAAGATAATTAAGATAGATTCTCTTTGATAGAATAATATTATAAAAACTAAAAGTAATAATTTATTATGAAACTAATAGTAAATATTATTATTAACAAATGGAACGAATAAATAAAATAATAATAATAATAGTATGGGGGAAATTAATGCTGTTATTTCAGAATATAGAATTAATTGTTAAATAGAGATTCTAATGGTAAAATAAATCAAAGATTCTTAATAATAATAATAGATATTAATATTATGGTTACTATATAATTAGTAATATTAATAAAGTATTATATTTAGTAGATAAGATATAATATATAACTATAGCTTTGAAAATTAAAATTTTAGGAGGGGGGGATAGTTATAAGAATATAATTAACTAATACTATATAGTATACCTAGTAATATACTACCCAGATATTAGAAAGATCCTTACTTAAAGGATTCTGATTTAGATTCTTTAAGTAATAATCTATATAGTAATATAGATTCTACCTCTATATCTAAATCTTTCCTAGTTAAAATCTTTAGTTACACTCTTATATATATATTATGCTACCTGGGGCCTACTGGGGTTCTATATAGGCGGAAGAATTAATATTAAATATCTAAATATAGTTTTAGTTAGTTATTTAGATATAGTTTATAATATTATTTTCCTTCTTTCTGGCTGCTATCTAGCTGGCGGCTATAGATTAAATTACTATAATTATTTATAATTAATCTATATATTTCCTTATATTATTTTTATATTACTATATTTACTATCATATTAATTAGCTTCTGTATTCAATTTATATATTTATTTTATTTAATAAGAGTTGTTTAGTAATATTGCTTTTCTATTTAGTATATTCTTATAGTAAGAATATTCTTGACTAATCATTTGATTTTCCTATTATTATTCATTAGTAATGGCGGCTGGTAATTAGTATTTATCTATCTGCATAGGTAATTAATAGTAACTCTCTGGAGGATATTTATATAGAATTATAAATAAATATATTCTGGTATATTTAGCTTAATAATATAGACTTATAAAATTTCTAGTATTATATATTCATAGTATATTTAAATTAGCTTCCAGCTTAGCTTTACTAACTTCTAGTTAGAGATATTTAGCTATAAGGTTTTGCCAATTTAATATTATTTATGGGATATTAGATTTTATTTACTTATATTTTGAATTTCTACTACCTAGCTACTATTTTTGCATAAATATATATTATTACTAAGTATATTCTTTCAAGTAGCTGGTAAATAGTATCTTTACTACTACTGGATATTAGTATCAAACTCTTAGCTAGTAAAGTTAATTTAGTTACTTTTTCTTTAAATCTATAGTGGTATCTAAGCTTTTTACCCTATATATAATTCTTACTGTAGAATATATCCAGCAATAGTATTTATATTAGTATTAGCTTATAACTAATTTAAATAGTAAAACAATTACCTATTATTATAGATAATTATACTTCTAGTTATAATATTTGGTTAAGAAGTAGCTTATAGTTACCTAGGTTACGTTACGTAACAGTTTAAGTTATAGCTATAAGGGCGCCCCTCGGCTATATAGGTAGCTTGGAGACCTTCCCTTCTGTATATTTAGTTATTTACTAATAGAGAATTGATTACCTTATAGACTCTTATACCCTAAGGTTATCTATAGGTTATAAGCTTAGGCTGCTATTAATTTTATTATCTATAAATAAAGTAGTATCTCTTTACTTTTTTAATATTCCTATTTAAGTAACTAATTAATTTTTTAAACTAAATAGTTACTTCCCTTCTTTTTAATTAATTTTTTTAAATAACCTAAAAAGCGATAATATTTATAACTATACACTTCATTGCCTTTAATTATTACTATAGCTAGCTATTCTAACTATAGAATAGTTATATTAACTATCCCAAAGCTTAAAGGTAAGTTTAACTGGTTCTTATAGTATATATTAATTAATACAATATTATAAGTAAATAGGTTTGAGAAATATATTAACTTTAATATAGTTAAGCTTATAGTTAATATTCTAGTATATATAATATAGAAGAATAATTAGAATATAGTTTATAATTTACTTATTGTATCTTGTAATATTCTAATTAAAAAGCTACTAAATACTAAATAGACTAATAATAGTAATTTATATATTATTGTGATAGTTTTAGGTCTGTAGGCTGCTATTCTGGGTTATATAGCTTATTTACGTAAGGTACTCCTTACGTAAGATATACCTACAAATTTATATATTAGATAATACTGCTCTATAGATAGCTTTTTATATAAATAAGCTTTTACATACCTATCTCTATAAACTTATTAGTATAGTTCACTATAGTTATAAGTTTAGTTCTAAATACTTTCTAAGATCTATTATTTAGGCTATACCTATTTAGCTTATATTATCTATAAATTCTCTTTTTATTTCTCTCTTCCTCCTAGTTAATTATTTGATTATTCTTAGAATATCTTCCTATCCAATATTATTAGGTTTTAATATCTCTATTTTTTTAAACTCTTATTATAACTAACTTTAATAGTATAATATTTTTAAATACTATACTAAAGTGAAGGATATTTAGAAATATATTAATCTAAATAATCCTTACTCTTTTAAGTTTAACTTTCAGGAGGATCTAATTTCTCTTAAGGATTTTATCTAAAATAAGAATATTTATAAGTAATCTTTCTAAATAGTCTATATTATATTATAATCTCAGGATAAACTTATATAAAATAATACTTTATATCTTACCTCTTAAGTAACTTTATCTCTAAATATTCCTACCTTCCTAAGAACTAAGGAATCCCTTAGTATTTTATAATGAATATTTAGTATATTTACACCTTATACTAACTAGAGCCTCTAATAGCGGGAAAATCGATAAATATCTTAAAGCTATAGAGTAATAAGTTAATATAACTATTAATATAGTTTTCCTCTAAATAGCTTACTCTAAATAACTTCTAGTAAATAATATCTTACTTTATAGTTTTATTATTAACTTTAAATACTACCTTATTTTATTAGATTTTAGTATCTTAATTACTGTTAGAAAAAAGTATAATCTAGCTTTCACTTAGGTTAAGATTTTAAATAATATATTTATTTAATATACTATCTAAAGTAATATCTACTTTTATATTATTCAGTATAATATTCTTAAGATTAATAGGATTCTGGTAGTAGAGAACTTCCTGAATATAGTAGGAACCTAATTTATTATAAACTAAGTAAATATCTAGATTAATTAGATTACTATAAGTAAATATACTAATATTAGAGTCTTCTCATTCTAAGAATATAGAAATATCTTCTCTAATATTATATACTATAAAGATCTCTTAGGGGATTCCTATAGTAAATAAAGAGTTTTTATAACTTTTATAGAGTAGTTAGCTGAAAACTCTATATCTACCTTACAGACTGTAAATTAAACAGAGTTACTCTTTATATACTCCTATAATATATTAAACTATATCTAGCTCCCTCTCTACTATTACTAACTTAAGATTATCCTAAAAGGAAGCTTAAATAAATACAGTAAATTAGTTCTAAATACTAAAAAGATTTTAATATAGAACTATCTTAGTGAAAATTACTATAGTAACCTTTATATTAAGCTATCCTACGTTAAGTAGCTGAAAGTTCTAGTTACTATTAATTCTCCCCTAGGTTCTTTATTCTATAGATAAAGAAATAGTTATAGAGGGAGAAGAAGTAGTAACTATAGTAGAGATTATACTTAAAATAACTAATTTTAACAGATTTTATAGTATCCTTCTAATATAGTAGTTGTTACTATTAACTCCCCCCTCCTAGAGGAGCCTTACTATATAACCTTAGAGTTATTTAGTATCTTTACTACTTTTATGTCTTTATATTATCTATTTAGTAATAATATAGTTATAAATAACTGTAATATTACCTACTTTATTAACTGAAAGGATCTTCTGGAGTTTAGTTCCTATAGGATCTCTTTAGTTAGTATATAAGTAGAAAGTAGTATTATATTCTTTCTGATTTTAGGGAAGAAATACTATATACTAAAAGCTATCTTAAATAGCCTTAACAGAATAAAGATAAACTTAGTTTTAGAGGCTATCTATTATATTAAGAACTTCTATATAAGTATTATTTTAGAGGTACTACTTTGAAAGAAAGATATTTAGTATTCTAGTTTTAACTATATTCTTTACTTTAGAAAAGAGAATAATAATATTATCTTATATAAGGTTCTTTAAAAATTAAATCTAATTTTCTTTAAATATATTTCTATTTCTACCTACTTTAATATAATCCCTTTTAGTATTATATATATTATTAACTTTTATATATTTTCAATACGCCTCTATCCCTCAAGAGAGCTTCTATATAAATAAGAAGACTTTATATACCTATAATATTTACAGTTTAGTTATTTAAGACTTAACATACTTACAAAAGTTATTACTTATATTTAGAGGGTGAAAATTAAAATTACTACTTACCTTCAGTGTAAGCACTATATAATAACTTATATTTATTAAGTTATCTCTTATTAGAAGTTAGAATATTATACCTAGTGATCTTATTATAATATTATTTAGAATCTTTTTAATTATCTACTTAACTGTAACTTTTTACGTTAGGTAATAATTATTAAAGATAAGTTTACTAGCTATCTCTCTATTTTAATCCTTTAGAATACATTTTTAGAATAAGTTTTTAATATACTATATTATTTTAAATAATAGATATTATATTAGAAAGGTTTTCCTATCTGTAAGATCTAACAGAATATTAAGAGAGTTATTATTATAATTAATATATAAATAAAATATTAGTAATATACTGAGGAAGAGGAAATTAAATTTAAACTTTCTTTCTTATATATAAAGAAATTAGTAGGTAGTTAGGAATATACTAGTTAAGAGATTATTATTAGATTTGTTAAGATATTTAATAATACTAACTTCTTATTCTATTTACAGCTAAAAATAGTAAAAACTACTATCTTTATTAATAATATTGGTTTTTAAGTAAATTTTGGTTAGAAGTTACCTCTTAAAGTTAAAAAAGAATAACTTTAGTAATATATAAAATAGAATATCTAAAGAGATATTATCTCTCTAGTGAAAGATCTGTATCCTAACTAGAAGTATCTTTATATATATAAATACTGAATATACTTACTTAAGAGGAAGTAAAAATAGGAGTTTTATAGATAATACTAAAAGGTTATATTCGATACTTAGTAGGATATATACTTAATATATATTATCTCTATTAGATCTAGATTCCTTCACTTAACTAAGTAATTATAATATATAATATTTAGTTTAGTAAGTCTAAATTTTATATAAAAGTGGATATTAAATAGGCTATTCTAAAAAACCTCACTTAAGTGGTAGTTAAGGAGATTAAGGATAGTTTTAATATTATAGATCATATATTCTAGATACTTAGGATTATTAATTTAGTTAATACTACTTAGATTCTATCTTATAATATAATAACTACTTTTAATATTATTATAGAGACTAAGAAGGAACTTTAAGATATTAAAATTAGTTTTAGTAAGCTTCCTTTAGGATAAAGAGATTAATTACTAATATCTAAATTAACCTCTAAGCTATTTAATTTACTTAGGAATATTAATCTTAAAATTCTCCTATTTAGTAAGAAAGTTAAGAATATTATTTATATCTAAATTAATATACTAATAGAGTTATCTATCTTAGTGATAAGTAAAGATACTATATATATTAAATATATTTAGAATATAAGGTTATATATAATAGGAAGTAAACTTATTCTGATAGTTAAACTTTAGTATCTAAAAGTAGCTAGAAGTAGCTAACTAATATAAAGTAACTATAAAATCTAAAATCTTAATTTAAACTTATCTAGAAAGAATAATCTTAACTACTACTTTATATATTTTATATTTATAGTAACTATCTGAATATAAGAGGTTCTCCTAAGTCTATATTTATCTAATTAGCTTTACTTTACTCTAGAGGACTCCTATAAATACTTTACTCTATATTTAGTTATTCTAATAGAGGTTTTTAAGATAAAATATATTTATATAAAAAACCTCCTAATATACTGAGACTTTTTAAGGTTATCCTTAAAGAAGCAGAATTCTGAAGATATGAAGGTTATTAGTATAATTCATATAATTTCTCTTTAATAACCTCTTAAATATTTCTTATTAATAGACTGTATTTTTCTTCTTATAAGTTTTTTAGTATAAATATAAGTTAACTAACTTCCTAAGTTACCTATAATTTAGAAGGATATTTTTTACCTTCCAGAGTAACTTTATTACCTCTTTTTATAAATAGTAAATATTAAGATAAAAATACTTTAAGAGAAGAGAATCTAAATAATTATCCTATAAGATAGATCTAAAAGGAAGCTAATTCTCTTTAAATAGATATTTTTATATAAGAAAGACAAGGATAAATTCCTTAACTACTATAAAGTAAACCTTTATATTTATACTAACTTATAGTAGTTAGACCTTCTAAAATAGATATATATTATAATACTAACTATATATATATTCTATATAGTAATAATTATTATTATATACTTTAACCTAGAGATATTCTAACTTAATTTTATTAATATGTTTCTGAATATATATCTTAATCCTAAAGGTATCTCTATATAATATTAGCTACCTGAAAGTTTTAAATAGTATAATAATTATATTAAATTTATTTATATACTATATAGACTATAAGATATATCTGTCCTTTAGTATAAGGAATTTTCCTTAACTTTTATTTACTTAGGATTCTATCTTATAAATAAAAGTTCTTATTTTTTCTAGATATCTAATAAGAGAGTTTTTATTATATTCTATACAAATAATATTCTTATTCTTTATTACTAATTTATAGTAATTTATACTATTAAAATTATTATCTAACTAAAAGATATTTATAAGATAAAAAACTAAAGTTTAGTAGAGTAGTTCTTTAGGATATAAATTATTTAGAATTAAAAGGTAAAGATAATTAACTTTATTTATAATTAGTATATTAAGAGGATTACTAAATATTATAAGTTTACTAATATTATTTTACTTCTAATTCTTATTTCTATAATCTTCTTTATTCCTAATTTAGATATAATTATAACTACTAAAGTAAAGGAGTTGTAAGAGAAAATTAGATTAATATTCTATATCTTAATTATAATCTATCCTAACGTTTCCTTCATATATACTTAGTTTTTATAATATTTCATAACTTCCTCCTATTAATATCTTTTAGTAATTAACTAAATAATCTAGTATTTTTATATTACTTACTACTTTATAATATACTATAGTAACTTAGAGGGTAGGTAGATATTACTGATTACTAGAGATACTTTATTTACTAATAATAATAAAATATAAAGATCCTCTTAGAGATATATTATTTTACTATTTAGAAAACTAATTTAATAGAAAGTTACTTACTAAACTACTATTACTATATCTACTATAGAGATAAAGCTTCTTATATTTAAATATATAGCGAAGCAAACTATAACTCTTAAGTAACGTTTTAGAGATATTATTTTAAAGCTGAGTAATATATAGAGGATTTATTATAATAATAGTTAGATAATTTATTTTATATTTAATATTAGCGAATATATCTTAATATACTTATAGTATATAGATATCTAGAATATATAATTTTATTAAGAATATATTATTAGTTTATTTAAGGTTATATATATACTAATAAATAATATATTAGTAGATAGACCTATTAAAATATTTTTATCGCTGAAATTTAAATACTTCTAATTACTTCTAAACCTCTAGGAAGTAGTTATCTATATCAAATTCCTAATTAAAGTTACTTCTCAGTTTAGTTATATAAGTAACTAACTTAAAGGTAATATAAATATTTAATAACTAACATTTTGCTTTATATTATTTTTTTACTAACTATATCTCTAAGTATCTATATACTTATAAATATAATTACGTAAGTGAATATATTATAATATAAACTGTAAGTTAATAATATAAAAATTAGGAAAGCTTAATTACCTTATAGAGTGTAAACTATAAAGAGATATAAATTTTACCTGAGAGGGTTGTAAGTATATAAATTTTTTTTTAATACTTAAAGGTATTATATTAGTTTTCTTACTTTCTACTTAGGAGAGTAACTTTATATATTAATATAATATTCTTATATATATTAGTAATATTCTATAGGATATCTCTAATAATAAAGTTATTAAAAGCTAGCTGTAACTTATTAGTAGAAAGATTAGCTGAAGCTAGGTAAATATTAACTCTAGAAGTATTCTTAATAAGTATTAATTTAGAATAATCTCTATTCTAGCTTATAAATATAAAAGTAGAAAGATACTTCAGGATAATTACCTTACTAGTTATCTCCTGAGGGATAAACTTACTATTAGATTTTTTAAAGAATACTAATTATAATACAATCTTAACTTACTTAAGTTTCTTACTGATAGTTAGTATAGAATATAAATAATATATAGAATAAAAGTTAAATTATAATAGTTAGATTACTATTCTAAATAAACTTAAGAAACTAAAGTTTTAATATTAATAGTTAGCTAGATAATAGTATATATAGAATCTTACTTATAATATACTATTAATATTTAGCTAACTAGTCTAATTTTACTTAATAATAATTATTTTAAGAGTTTCTACTAAGTATATTATAAATATAATTCTTATATATAGAACCTCTAAAAACTATCTAGCTTCAGTTTATAAGCTTACTACTTTTAGAGTTTACTTTCTCTATATTACTATTAGTAAATATCTAAATTAAATAAGAATTATCTTATATACTAAACTAATATTAATAATATTTACTAGGGGAAGAGTTATTAGCTTCTTCTCCTGCTAGAGATCTTCTCTATATCTTCTTAGGGGTTAGATTATTACTTTCTACTTCTATAAATTACTCCTTATCTAAAAATAAACTATTAGCTAATAATATTCAGAATTATAGAATCTAAGTAATTATATTGAGAGACTACTTCTTCTTACTAGACTCTAATATAAGGAAGCTACTCTAGTTATTATTATTTATATTCTCTTTACTCTATTTCTATAGCTTTAATATAGAGAAGCTATTCTAGTTATTATTATTAATATTAATCTTAGTTAGTATTACCTATTACAGAATAATATAGATTACTTCTGAAAGGGAGGCTATACTATTTATTCTTCTGTAGGATATTATTAGTAGTGAAAATATATATATATATATATATAATATAATTTCAAATAAATACTAATATAATAATAATAGTGATAGTCTAAAGAGGAAAGATTAGGAGGGGGATATTTTGAAAATAATATTAAGCTATAGTATTCTTATAATTTATCTCAGCCTAAAGTTATATCTTAGGTAAGTATTATTTATAACTTATAAGGAAGGAATACTTTTTTTATTTATCTATACTTAATATAGTATTTTATAAGTAACTAATTAATATTTCATTTTATTTATTATATATCTTAGGGTATATCTATATATTAAATAGGAATTTTCAACTGACGTCATATATTAGTTAGTATTTACTTATATATAGCTCTATCTGGGGGGGTATATTATAATAGCTTCAGGTCTATAAGCTACTATTCTAGGTTATATACCTTACTTATATAAGATACTCCTTATATAAGATATATCTACAAACCTATATATTAGATAGTACTATTCTGCAGATAGTCTTTTATATAAATAAGTTTTTACTTATCTATCTCTATAAGCTTACTAGTATAGTTCACTATATATATACTAATAAGAATACTTAAGAAATATATTTCTAAAGTTTTAAAAGATACTATTAATATCCTTCTTAATGAGTTTTCTAAGGAAAATATTTAAGATTATAAAACTTTTTATAATATATTGAAATATATATACTGTCTTTAGATTTATATTATAAGTTCGTATGGTTAGAATACTAATTATTTCTAGGCTATTTTACTTCTTAACTACTTTAGGATAAAGCTACTAGATATATATAAGTATTATATTAATAATAATAAGAAGTCTAAATAAGTTGAAATTATTAATATTATCTATATTCTTACTTAAAATAAAAAGCAAAAGATAAACTTTACTTTCTATAGAAAGATTATAACTATTGGTAGTAATAATATATTAGATAATATCTCAGCTAAAAAGAAGAATAGTAAATATTCCTACTGTAAGAGGAATTAATACTAAATTACCTATCCTAATTTTATTCTTATTAATTATAGATATTATAAGTAACTTTTTGTTTATACTGTACAGTATATATATTATAAGAATTACTTTAATATATTAACCTCTATATTAAGCTTATTAGTCTTTATTAAGAAAGCTATATTTATTATTAGTAAATTAGCTATTACTAATTTTACTATTTAGCTACTAATAATACTTAAAGCTGGATATACTATAATTAATAATAAAGCTATTATAAGCTTTGATATTTTAATTAATTTAGATTACTTTAACTTTTTCTTTAATAACCTTACTCTCTTTATATTATATTATATTTATAATAACCTCTAATTCTTCACTACTACTAATAATTTACCTATTTAACTGAAGGGTATAAATACTATCTTTTTTTAGGTAGAAAATGTTATATATTCCTTTAAGATTATTAATTAAACTATTAAGAAAGTTAAATATAATCCTTTTAGTTTAGCTAATCTTTTCAGTCTGGAAAGCTTTCAAAAAAGTAATATTAAGTATAATTTCAGTATTATAAGTTTTATTAATATATAGTTATGTTAGAGCCTTATTAAGATTTAATAAGTAAGTAATATCTATATTATTAATATTTATAATAATATTATTATTCCTATTATTATAGCTTTTGATTTCGCTAGAGTTAAAATAATACTTTATTTTATATTTAAAATAATATACTAATATCTTATTCACACTTATTTATTATACGTTATCAAAACTTACTGCTTTATATATATTTAATTGACTTAAAATAAAATTAACTTTTTCTATTATAAAGTATAGATCCTTATAGGTAATAAGGATAAAACTGAACTAATTATAGTGTAATTAGCGATACTGCTGAATATATATTAGGAAAGGTCTGAGGGCTACCTATATAGCTGAGGGGCATCCTTATAGCTGTAGTTTAGACTGTTATATAATATAGCCTAAGTAGCTACAGACTACCTCTTAATAATTCCCCTCAGGCTAAACCTAAAAGCTGCTAAAATATATATAAACTTACATAAAAATATCAAAATCGTTAAAAACGTCAGTTTTATCTAAAACCTCCAAATTTATGAAGTTTTTCGAAAGTTAAACACTTTTGGGCTTTATAGTGTTAAGCTATATAGTTAGATACTAATTTATCTAGTTACTCTTAATTCTTTTAGAAACTTCCCTTAATTTAAATTATCTACTTTTTCTAACTATCTAATAAAATCTTTATACTTATAAGGATATAACTAACTAATACTACACAGTACGTCCAGCAACCCACCAGCTAGGCACTAGAAAGGTTTTCACTCGAAGGATTCTAACTTAGATCCTTCAAGCAATAGTCTATACAGTAATACAGACCCTACCTGTGCATCCGAACCTTTCCTGGTCAAGACCTTTAGTCACACTCTTACAATACTTTATAATATTTAGAGTTTTAGTAAAGCTGTTAGTAGTTATATTAATATTTTTGATAGAATATAAAATAATAACATTATTATTATTAACTTTCTAAATAACTTACTTATATTATATATTAATATTCTATATATATATTTTATTTAGAGAGTTTATAATATTAGTAAGAGTATTTATACTATTTATAAATAAGATTATAAGTATAATAACCTATTAGTCTATTAGCTACTTAATATTATTGAAAAAATATACTAACTAGTGTGAGGTTAATAAATCCTACTTTTATAGAACTTAGAATAATAAATATCTACTTTTTTAACTTCTAGGTAATTAGGAAGTTAGTAGAGTAAATAATATATCTACTAGTTAAAATATAAGAAGGTTAAATATCAGTAAGAATAGTATCTACTATTATATATAAGTCTAAATCTATCTGGAAATTTATTCTTTTAAAAATAATATTATAACTAATGATATTAATAAGATATTGAAAGAGATATTTAATAGTATATGAATATATAAGAGAGAAGCTAGTATTTACCTAGTAGAGTATATTTATAATAAAAATAATATCTAATGAAATACTAGTAGCTAACTAGTTAAAGTAACTAGTTTACTTTATAAAAAGCTAATATAACTAATTATTATATTTATCTTTAGATTATATAATCAGAAGGTTTTTATTTATAGGGAGAGGAATCTTAATAATATAAAGTTAATAATAGCTAAAATAATAGCTAAAATAATATACAATAAAGTTAATATATTTATACTAAGAAAACAAGATCTTTATATTATTATAGTAAATTTGAAATTCTAAGAACTCAATAGTAATACTAAGGTCCTTAAGGGAATATACTATCTGAAGTATCTTATAAACTTTCTTTCTAATTTTAAGTGTAAAGATAACTATAATATTATTATTAATATATATAAGGATATAAATATTAAGATTTATATTAATAAAAAAGTAAATTTCTCCCTTAATAAATATAAAGCTAATTCTCTCTATTTCTATCTTAATAAGTTAAAACTACTAAAGGGAATTTTTTAGAGGCTATAAAGTATCTTATAAAATAGTTAAACTTTATCTAATCTATTAGAGAAACCTATAGGTTAATAAATATAAACTTAAGTACTATATAAAACTAATACTATAAGGAAGATAACATTAAAGTTATATATCTTAAATAAGAGATAATAAGGTATAATAATAGTAAAGAAGAGATATATAATAGTAGTAGTTACTATAATAATATAAACCTCTTAAGAGAATTAATTATTTTTCTTATAATTACTATTGACTACTTATCAAGCTTTTAATCTTATAATATTATTAGAGATATTAATCTTAATATTAAAAATCTATATATTTAGAAGGATGTTAATATTATAGGGTTTATTAATAAAATAGAAGGGTTTTTTTATTAACTATTTATTAAATTTTAGTATTATATATAGACTTCCAGTAAGAAAACTAAAGAGGGCTCTTTTTTACTTTCTTAATAGTATAGGAAATAGAATAACCTGGGGGAAGACTTTTTCATAATACTATAGTAGTAAGAGGAGTAATAGTAATTAGGATATAGAAATTAATATAAATATTAGTAGTAGAGTAGGTTTTCTTCTTATAGGGATAAAGACTATAAGGTTTATAATAATAGCTAGGTAGTTTTACTATAATAGTATAATAAGGTTATCCTTAAGTAGAGATTGTGGGAATATTAGCTAGCTTTATTATAAGTAAGTTAATATTAAAATCTAAATAATCTAACTCTTATTATTCAATAATATCTATAAAGTTATTATTATTTTCATTATCTAGAAGGTTAGTAAATTATTATTTAGTAGTAATAGTAATAGGAATATATTTATTTAGCGGTAAAGTTATATACTCTATAATATAAGAATTATTAGTTTATTATATTAATTAGATTTCTTCCTTCTCTTTAAATAAGAAGTTATTTATAGTAGTAAGATTTTAATTTAGAATCTAGTTAGGATACTGAATCTATAAGCTTAGTTTATTAAATAGAATATTATAATTAATATTACTTAGTTTAATATAATCTCTAAGAGTATATAAAATAATTTCATTAGGATCCTTATAAAAGTAAATATTATATTAATAAAGAGGTTTCTTTATATTAGGAATATAAATATAGTAAATATAATTATATATAGAGGTATAACTAAGAAGGAAGCTTTTTATAGTTTATACTTCTATTTTAATAGTATACGGAGGATCCTTACTATCTTTCATATAAATATAAATAATATATCTAAATATTTAGATATATTTAATATATAGAAATTTATAATCTTTTATTCAATTTAACTTTCTTACTATAATCTTATAAAAGCTGGATTTACTTTTCTTAGCTTATAGAAGAAAGTTAAATACTTAAATAACAATATTAAGAGTATAGTTCTAAAGCTTCTTAGGGAGACTATTATTAATAAGTATAATATATACTATTTTAATATTAATCTAACTAGTATATTTAATTATTTTATTTATAGAGAGTATATATAGTATAGTAAAGTTTAAATAAATATCTAAAAAGTAGAAGTCTCTTAATATCTTCTTAAGTTTAAAAGAAATATTATATACTCATAACTTTATAGTTAAGATAGTTATATTAATAAAGATATTATTAAAGTTCTTAATAGTTTTAAGTATAACTTTATAATAGTAGATATTAAGTAAATAAGCTAATAATATCTACTATAATAATTAAGAAAATAGAAAGTATACCTTTTACCTATTATTATTGATAACTTAACTCTAATTAGGTCTAGATAAATCTCTTTACCTATCTAAATAAGTAGAAGAAAAATATTGTAGTTAATAATCTCTATAGATTTAGTAAGATAATATACCTTTTAGTGAAAAAAGTTAACTTTATCTTAAGTAAATTGAATATTTATATAGTAGTAGGTTTTAATAACTTATAATAAATAAATAAAGATAAAGTATTAGTATATTATCTTAAGTGTAGAATAAGCTTTTATTTTAACTTTAGTAAAGCTGAAAACTATAGTAATAAGAATAATAATATTATTAAAAATATTAATAATATAGATATTACTTACCTATTAGACTTTAGTAAGACTCTAATAAAACTATGTATTAATAAAACTTATAATATTAAAATTATACTTAATATTACTTTTTTAAAAGCTTCCTAAGCTGAAAAGGTTAGCTAAACTAAGAAACTTATATTTAACTTCCTTAATAGTTTCATTAATAATTTCAAAGGAATTTTATAAAATCCTCTACCTAAAAGCAGATAGTATCTTTATCCTCTGGTTAAATAGATATACTATTAGTAGTAGTAAAAAGTTAGAAATTATTATGAATATAGTATAATATAAAGAGAGTGAGGTTATTGAAGATAAAGTTAAAGTAATGTAAGTTAACTATAATATTAAAGCTTATAATTACTTTATTATTAACTATTAGATATTAAGTTTTAAGTATTATTAATAGTTTTTAAATAATAAGATTAGTAATAGTTAATTTACTAAAACTTTCTTAATAAATACTAATAAGGTTAATAAAAAGGTTAATATATTAGTATAATCCTTGCTATATATATATTTTACAGTATAAGCCAAAAGGTACTTATAATATTTATAATCTGTAGGGATAAGGTTAGAGTAGGTAATTTAGTATTTTAAGGCTAGGTAATTCCTCTTACAGTAAGAATATTTATTATTCTTCTGTTTAGTAGAAATATTACTCAATATATTATTACCGCTAGTAGTAATAATCCTTCTATATAAAGTAAAGCTTATTTTTACTTCTTATTTCAAGTAAGAATAAAGATAATTTTAATAATTTTAGTCTATCGAAGTTTCTTATTATTATTAGTATAATATTTATATATATTTAGTAGCTTTATCTTAAAGTAGTTAAGAAGTATAATAATTTATAAATAACTCATATTCTAGCTTTAAAGACTTCTAATATAGATCTAAAAATACTATATATATTATAATGTATAATAAAGGGTTTTATAATCTTAAGTATTTCCTTTAGTAAACTTATCAATAAGGATATTAATAATATCTTCTAAACATTTAGGAATATATTTCTTCAATATTTTTATTAGTATATATAGATTATTATTATTAGTCTACTTAGTATTTAGTAGCTTATTAATTAGAATGTTATATAATAAGATAAGTAAGTTATATATTATATTCTTATCATTTTCCTATATTATATATACTGGAATATTAGCTATAAGCTTAACTACATTAAAGTTAATATATTTCTTAACTCTATTTACTTACAATATTATATTAATCAATATATACTAAGAAAACTAGTTAGACTTACTTTTAAGTTTTGGAATAGTTAATATAACTATCTAGTAGTTAGGATAGTTAGCTATAATAGAGGTTGAGGGCTGTAGCGTATATACTTCTAAATATTATTATTTTTTAGGTTATTTAAAAAATCAATTAAAAAGTAGGGAAGTAATTATTCGAAAAACTAATTAGTTACCTCTTAGGTAGAAGTATTTAAAAAAGAGATACTACTTTATTTTATAGGCAGTAAAATTGATAGTAGCTTAAGCTTATAAGTTATAGATCCGTATAGGTAATAAGGATAAAGCTGAAGCTAGTTATAGTGTAATTAGTAATACTGCTGAATATATATTAGGGAAGGTCTGAGGGCTACCTATATAGCTGAGGTGCGTTCTTATAGCTGTAGTTTAGACTGTTACGTAATATAACTTAGGTAGCTATAGGCTACCCCTTAATATAAAGTATACTATCTTACTAAATCTATAGAGATTATTAGCTGTAATATTCCTCTTTCATATATTTAGGTAGGTAAAAAGATTTATCTAAATCCTATAAGAAAATTCTTTATTACTATAATACTTACTTTTATAAGGATCCTAGTAAAACTATTTTATATCCTCTGAGAGATTATATTAAACTAAGTAATATTAATTGTAATAACCTATTTAATAAACTAAACTTATAAACTCAGTATTCTAACTAAATTCTTAATTGAAACCCTATTAATATAAATAACTTCTTATTAAAGAAGAAGTATAAAATCTAACTATTATATTAAACTAATAATTATTATATTATAAACTATATAGTTTTACTACTAGAGAAGTATATTCTTATTATATCTCCTATCAAATAGCCTATTAACCTTCTAGATAATAAGAATAATAATAATTTTATAGATACTATTTAATAATAAGAATTAGATTATTTAAATTCTAAAATTAACTTACTTATAATAAAACTAGCTAATATTCCCACTATTTCTATCTTAAGATAACCTTATTATATTACTATAGTAAAGTTATCTAGTTATTATTATAAAGTTTATAATTTTTATTCGTATAAGAAAAAAAACTTACTTTACTACTAATATTTATATTAATTTAGATATCCTAATTATTATTACTTCTCTTACTACTATAATACTATTAAAAGTTTTTCTTCCAGATTATTTTATTTCCTATACTATTGAGGAAGTAAAAAAGAACCTTCTTTAGCTTTCTTACTAGAAGTCTATATATAATATTAAAGTTTAATAGATAATTAATAAGAAACCTTTCTACCTTATTAATAAATCTTATAATATTGATATTCTTCCAGATATATAGATTTTTAATATTAAAATTAATATCTCTAATAATATTATAAAATTCAAAACTTAATAGATAGTATATAGTAATTATAAGCAGAATACCTAATCCTCTTAAGAGGTTTATATTACTATAATAACTACAATTATAATATATTTCTTCTTCACTATTATTATATTTTATTATCTCTTATTTAAAATCTATACTTTCAATACTAGCTTCCTTATAATATCAGTTCTATATAATATTGAAGTTTATATTTATTAACCTATAGATTACTTTAATAAATTAGATAAAATCTAGCTACTCTTCAAAGTACTTTATAGCCTCTATAAGAATTCCCTTTAGTAGTTTTAACTTATAAAGGTAGAAATAGAGAAAATCAGCTTTATACCTATTAAGGGGAAAAGCTACCTCTTTCTTAATAAAGATCTTAATATATATATCCTTATATATATTAATAATAATATTATAGCTACCCCTATACTTAAAGTTATAAAAAGAATTTATAATATACTTAAGATAGTATACCCCCTTAAGAACTTTAGTATCGCCACCCAGATTTTGAAATTTCAGATTTACTATAATAATATAAAAATCTTTTTATCTTAATATAAATATATTAACTCTATTTTATATTACTTTAGCTATTATAAACTTCATACTATTCAAACTCCTGTTCCTAAAAATAAGAACCTTCTAATTATAAAATCTAGAAGTAAATATAATAACTAATTACACCAGCTTTATATAAAGTAAACTAGTTAGATCTAAGGTAGCTATCCCTTTAAATTCCACTCTTAACTGATTAGCTACTAGTGTTTAACTAAATATTACTTACACTATATGTAAACTCTACTAAGTAAACACTAGCCTCTCTCTTATATATTAATATACTATTAGATACCTCTTTTACTATTTTATTAATATTACTAATTATAGTATTACCTTTGGAGGAATACGTCTCCAGATAAATCTAAATTTCTATATTATAGTAAATACTATTTTTACTAATAACTAACTTTCTTAAATATTAACTAGTAGATATATTATTTACTTTATTAGCTTCCTAATTATCTAGAAGTTCAAAAATTCGATAATTATTATTTTAAGCTTTATAGAGGTAGAATATATTAACTTTATACTTATTATCATATTCCTTAAGTAGATTTAATAATATATTAAGTAGCTCCTAAACTAATAGATTACTATATTTATAATCTTATTTACAGATAGTATAAATTTCCTCGTCAATATTATAAACCCTCTAAATAAAATCTATATATAAAATATTAATATATAATATAAATAAATTATTTATAAAGTTAATAATAATAATATTATTATTCTATATTTTATTAAAGATACTAGTATCGCTACTAATAGCCTCACTATGATTCTAAATACTATAAAGTATAAGAATTTTATTAGATAGTTAGAAATACTAAATAGTTTAAATTAAGGGAAGTTTCTAAAGAAACTAAAAGTAACCAGATTTATTAGTATCTAACTATATAATTTTAACGTTATTAAACCTAAAAGTATTTAATTTTTGAAAAACTCTATAGATTTAGAGATTTAAGACAAAACTGATATTCTTTAATAATTTCAACATTTTTACGTAAGTTTTCATATATTTTAGCAGCCTTTAGGTCTGGCCTGAGGGAAAGTATTAATAAATAGCCTATAGCCACCTAGGCTATATTATATAACAGCTTAAGCTACAGCTATAAGGGCGCCCCTCAGCTATATAAATAGCCTAGAGACCTTCCCTTCTATATATTCACTTATTTACTAATAGAGAATTAATTACGTCATAAATCCTCATACCCTAAGGTTATTTATATATTTAACCTTATAGTAAAGGAAAACCTTATAATAATAGTATATATAGTAAAAACCTTAGTAAAGCTAATACTTAATATATGTAGCTAAAAGTAACTATTAAGATTATAAACTTAAGAATATTTATAAACCTCTAAAAGATAAAATAAAATAAAAAGTCTGTACGAGCTAAGTATTCTATAATCTATCGCTCGTCCATATCCTTTATAATAAAACCTAAATTCCCCTTAAATCCATATACCCACCCACAACTAACTACTAAAGTTAAATTAATATAATAATTATAATTTATAAAGAAAGATAAAATTTTAATAGTACTATACTACTAACTATTTTAAGCTAGCTATATAATAGAAAGTATATTACCTTACTTATTCTATAATAAAGATATAAATACTTTTAAAACTGCCTGTATCTTCTAATTATATTACTTCATGATTCTATTAATTTATAAATAGTAACTAATACTTAATAGGTATATAATATGCATTACTTAATAGAATTTATTTTAGAAGTAATGTATGTAGTCAAATTCTTTATTATTTATAATAAAGTATAGTATATTATAATTTCTATAATAGTAATTAGGAGACTACTGAATATACACTTCCACCGCTTTAATATTTATCTCTTTTAATATAGAGGTTTTATTTAGTTAGTTTATAATAATTTAGAGATAGTAACTACCTTATTTCTTTATGGAAGGTAAATTAAAAAGAAAGTATGTTAATAGATTAGAGTGTAATTAGTTAGATATTAAAAGAAACTTTAGGAATTCCTTTTTTACTTACTTTTAGATATGAATATCTTTATATATATTATTATCATATATAAATTAGGGGAGGGGCTAATAGCTTGCTTTCTATTGTAACTATTAGTGGATATATTACCCCCTGAAGTATAATTTTAGCTTTTCTACCCGCTGCTAACTGCTACAGTCAGCTCTAAGTTAATTTAAGCCTAAACTCCTTACGGCTATAGTAGCTAGTATATCCGCTCTATATTAACCTTTTTAATAATAAATAACTAATCACTTCTTCTATATTAATTTTACATTCTTACGTCCTTATATCCTTACGCTATTTATATATAATTTAAATATCTCGAGAGATTTATTTATTACTAATTATAGATACTCTATTTAAATACTTATTATAATCTTAATATCTATAATCTTAATATTCTTCTAAATCCCCCAGATGAGATTTTACGCCCTTAATATAAAAGCTTTTCACTACTAATATGAAAGTTCTCTACTACTAATATAAGTTAACTTATAATCTCTATATAAGTATAGTGGAACTTAGCCTGCTTTTATTAGTAAATAATCTTGATATATTGAATATAGCTAATATATAAATAATATTAATATAGATATAGATATATTTAGTATAGCTATATAATATCTAAACTCCCAGTAATTATAATATTATAATACTCTAAAGTATCTAGTAAATAATATAATATATTAGGATTAAGATATTATTTAATTAATAACTAGTCTCCAAAATTATTATCCTAGTATAGTAAATTATAGAATAGCTAGATAATTTTCTTCTGAATATCTAGAGTCTATCTCTTAATATTAATACTTATAATAGTATTTAGACCCTTTAGAAGATATTAATATTTCTAATTATAGGGATTATAATAGAATATTTAGAGTCTGCTATTATATTTCCCTAGCTATAAGTAACTATATATATTTAAGGGGAATTTCGGTTTTATTATAAAGAATACAGGAAAGTATTAAACTATATAATATTTAGCTTTTATAGGTTGTTTTATTTACTTTATTTTTAAGAGGTTTATAAAGATTCTTAACCTTATAACTTTAGTAGTTACTTTTAGCTATATATATTAAGCTTTAGCCTTACTAAGGCTTTTACTAATTATTACTCCAAAATCTTCCTCCGCTATAGGGTTTAATATTATAACTTGAGGCATAATTATCTATAATAATAGGTAATTTTATTACTATTTAAATTAGTTATAAGTTAGTATTAGCATAAATACTGTTAGTAGGCAAACTTTACAGTTAGAACTACATGTAGAGTGAAGAGCTTAGATACCACTACAGATATAAAGTAAAAGTAACTAAAATATATGTAAATTAGTTAATATTTTAGAATTATCTAAATTAGAAAAACTAATAACTTATAATTTTCAATATACTATTATACTTTAGGTAATCTATAGGTAAGAAGTTATATAACTTCTATATTAGTTTAATTCTAAGTTTATTAAGAAGGTTGTTATTATTTTTACTATTTAGTATCTAATATCTTTGTCTAAAGGTAAGTTACTTTAGTATATTAAGAATATATTTAGTTATCTGGATCTTAATATATAAACTAGGGGGAAAGCTATATTTTCCCTACTAAACTACTATATAAATTTATTAATATAAGAAGTTTTTCTTAGCAATATAGTTTTTAATTTTTTATAAATATAGAGTTTCTTTGAAGATCTACATAATAGTAATATGTATATATTCTACTTAGAATTCTATAGAAATAATAATATATAAAATAATTTATATTATTTATTTTTACTACTTCTTACTATTTTAGTTTTAAGAAGTATATGCCTTTCTTCTAAAAAGAATATTAGAGGTTACTATCTGGATATTTAGTTAATATTTAAGATAAAAGCTATATTAGAATAATATCTCTACTTATTAATTTTACCTATCTATAAGTTATTACTTTTTGAAAAAGTATTTAAGGTTCTTATAGTTAGTAAGAATGTTAAACTTCCTAATACTTTATAATTTTACCCTTTATACTTATAAATAAGTTAATACTATAAGAAGATTCTTGTTATAAATTAGATAGTTAAATCTTACGGAGGTTAGGTATCAGAAGTGGAAAATTACTGAATATTCTATTTTAGCTTTATAATTTTAGATTAATATATAATATAAGGTAAGTTTAAAATACTTAGTTTTTATTATAGTTCAAGTTTTAAAATTAAATATCTATAGAATTAGCTTTATAATAAAAACATATTCTAATATAAGGAAAACCTTCTGATATCTTATTTTGAAGTTGAAGGAAATATACTTTTAAGTTGGATAATTCAGAAGCTTTATAGTAATATTACACTATAATATAAAAACCTTATAATAGTTTATAAATTTAAGGAAATTATCAATATTCTTTAGTAATCTGGGGGGTAGCTAGTTAGTAATAATATCTAGTTCTTTAGGTTATATAAGAGATTCTTTCTAGCTAATATAATAAACTTAATATATTTAATTATAGTAATTAAGAATTTACATTTCTTGGAATTTAGCTTTAGATTTATATTCGTAAGGTAGCTGAATATTAAGTAGATTCCTGTTTTATATTTCTATTATATACTACTAATACAAATAAGGATATTATTAATATATACTATAATAAGATTACTTAGAAATTACTATAAGTAACTATTAATATACTATTGTAATATAATAGGATTATTAGTAAATCTGAAGGAATATATTATTTATATAGAGAAACTATAGTATATCTCAAAGGTTTTTTTCTTTTAGTTTACTTTATTAATTCTAACTTTAAAGAATATAGTAAAAATATTAAGTTTATTCTATCAGTAAGTTATAATAATATTCTGGAGGATTTCTAATATAAAAGAAATAAGGTAATAGTTTTTCCTTATAGTTATATTAAGAACTTTATAATTTATATAGAAATATATTTCTCCATTTAGTTATTTTATAAAGAGAATTAGGATATTAGTAGAGAAGCTATTTATTGTGATATATTCTTTATTAAGTAAGGTTTCTGAAGTTTTCTTAAGTATTAAAAGCTTCTTTTATCCTATGTTATAAAGGAATTTCTTTAGAAGGTTAAATTTCTATTTCCTATTATTAGATATAATTAGAATGTAATAGTTTATATCTAGTTAGCTGGAAAGTAGCTAGTATATTATATTTAGGTGGGAAGAATTTAGAAATATTTTTAAGATATTAATAGCAATATATTTCCTTTAATTTATCTTTACCTTTAGTATCAATATTTTCTTAATATCTACTACACTAATGGATATAATTTAATAGAGACTTAGTATTTTACTGATATATTATCTAATAGACTAATAGATAAATATAAATAAATTAGTATTAAGTAAGTAAGTTAACTGGATTCTTTTAAGCTATATTAGCTTAGTTTTATACTGTAGATAGATTATTATATTATTCTCTCTGTAGGTTATCTATTAGATTTAAATATTATAAACAATATATTATTTTCTATCTATAGCCACCTAGAATATAGAAGTAGAAAATATTCTCTATAATGTAAATACAAGTTTTTTATATGTAGCTACTAACGTTTAATATTAGAATAGCTACCCCCTGGATATTAGTAGGCAACAAGTTAGTAATATATTTCCTTATTTATCTTTTAAGCTTATTCATTAATAAAAAATAAAGTTTCTTTGTAAGAAAGATATTAATAATAATATATATATTCTAGTTTATACTAATAAATATATTCATAAAGTAATCTTTATTAATTCTGGTATAAATAGTAGCTAAATACTAGTCACTTACCTACTTCCCTTTCTGTTATTGATTTTGTTATATTACTTCCACCTCTGTTAGCTTTAGGGTTTAACTATACTTCAGAATTATCTTTCTTTGAATTTATATTATTACTGGATAGGGAAATATTATTTCCCTAATTATCGTTGGTGTAATTTATGGTAGCTAAAATATTTCAAATTTTTATACTAGATTTATTATATTTTTATTATATGTAGTTTCTATAAATATAGCTTTTCTTGCTGTATTTATAATATTAGTGGGTATTTTAGTAGTTTTTAAGATACTTCTTCAACATAAAGGAAAGGTTACTAAAACTTTAGTATTATTATTACTTCTTAATTACTTTAGTTATTATAATATTACTCTTTATATTATAAATAGTGGACTTTTAGTATAATAGCTAGTAGTAAATAGATATTTTATTTATATACTTAAGCTTCTAAGTTATATTCTGAATATTTTATAATTAGAATTCATATTCTATAGAAAGATTAATTATAATAGGTAGTTTCTTAAAATAGGAAGGTAGAATAGTTTCTAGTAGGAAAATCTAAATTATATCTAGCTATATATATCTTTTAGTATTAATTAGGATTTTCTTAAATTAAGATAGAAAGATGATTAGATACTTATTTTCCTTGATTTAAGAGTTTTATAGCTAGATAATAATAAAAGGCTGGCTACTTAGATTTAAATACGTTTTATTAAGGTAATTTATAAAGTTATTTAAGTTATAGAAGTCTTTTAGCCCTTTAGGTATATAAAAGGCTTTAACTATTAACTGGAAACTGAAGTTTAAGTAGAAGTAAGTTAAATATCAGTATTTCTAATTATTATAAAAGAAATAGTAGTTAATCTTAAGTTTAATCTTTATTTATTAAACGTATATTCAGTATTTCTTCTATTTATCCAAAGACCTTAGGAATAGGAAAAAAGGCTTCCTCTGTTAGTTAACTACTACTGAAGATTTAATAACATTATAAATCCCAAGGATTAATATTCTAGTAAAGATTATTCCGGAGGTTACTAGATTATTTTAATGTAAATTAGAAATATCTACTATAGTAACTATCTGGAGGTTACTACTTACTATAGTATCTTATCTTACCTATCTATATATAAGTTTATTAATCCTCTAATAAAGAAGACTTAAGATATATTATAACTACTACTAAAGTAGTTTACTTATAGAATTACTACCTATAGGAATATTCTGGGAAACTGTAATACTTTTTATTATTGTTTTATATTAGTTAGGTAGTAATGTATTCTATGGTATTATATTCTAGAAGCTTTACTTAACTAAATAATATATTTAACTAATAGGAAGCTATATCTTATTTAATATTATTTACTTAATACATTAAACTAAACTCTAAATATATAAAAAGCTGGATCTAGATTTATTTAACTATAAGGTAGGATAAAATACTATTTATTTAAAACTAAAAAGTAAAAAAGAAGTTCTTATAAGTATCTAGAAATATCTATATATATAATATCACCTGAGGCCTACTGGAGTTCCACCCAGGCGAAAGAATTAATATTAGATAAGTTTTAGCTGGTTATTTAGATATAGTCTGTAACAATATTAATATTGTAGATATAAGCCTTATTAAGAGAATTTATTATATTTATGAAAGTATTAATACTATCTGTAAGTAGAATTGTAAATATAGTAGCTTATTAGTTTAGTACCTATTGAATATATTATTAAATTCACTTAAGGAATATATTAATAGAGCTAAGGGTGATAAATTAAACCTCTATAAAGCTTAAAGTAATAATTATTTACTTCTTAAACTTCTATATAATTAGAAAGTTAGTAAAGAAAATAATATAACAATCAGTTTATATATATAAGAATTAGTTATCAGTAAGAATAGTATCTACTATAATATAGCGATTTAAATTTATTCATAAATCTATTTCTTTAAAAGTTACATTATAATTAGTAGTATTAATAAGATATTAAAAGAGATATTTAATGGTATATTAATTTATAAGAAATAGGCTGAAATATACCTAGTAAAGCTTACCTATAATATAAGTAATATCTGGTTAAATATTAGTAACCAACCAGTTAAAGTAACCAGTTTACTTTATAGAAATTTAGTTTAATTAATTATTATATTTTTTTTAAATTATATAATTAGAAGGTTCTTATTTATAGAGAGAGAGATCTTAATAATATAGAGTTTAGAAAAAGTAAAGTAATATAAAATAAAGTTAATATACTTATATTTAAATAAACAGATTCTTATATTCATATAGTAAATTTGACATTCTAAAACCTAAGTAGTAATATTAAGATTATAAATAAAATATACTATCTTAGGTATCTTATAAACTTTCCTTATAATTTCAAGTATAAACGTAGCTATAATATTATTATGAATATATATAAGAATATTTAGTAAGTTTCACTTTATATTTATAGTGGTATTTAAGCTTTTTCCTCTATATATAATCTTAATTACATAATATACCCAGTAACAGTATTTATATTAATACTAGCTTATAACCAGTTTAAATAATAATAAAATTACCTATTATTATAGATAACTATATTTCTAGAAGTAATATTTAACCTTATAGTGGAGTAAGATCTTATAGAAATAATCTACATAGTAAAAATCTCAATAAAGCTAAAGCTTAATATATATAGCTAAAAGTAATTATTAAGATTATAAAGTTAAGAATCTTTATAAACTTATTAAAAATAGAATAAAATAAAAGGCTGAAAGTTAAGTGTTTTATAATTTATTACTTCTCTATATTCTTTATAATAAAATCGGGATTTCCCTTAAATCTATATAACTATTAATAACTAGGGAAATATAGTAGTAGGCTCCAAATATTCTATTATAACTTCTATAATTAGGAATATTAATATATCCTAAAAAGCCTAAGTAATATTATAAATACTAATATTAATAAATAGACTCTAGATATTAAGAAGGAAATTATCTAGCTATTCTATAATTTACTATATTAAGCTAATAAATTTAAAGATTAGTTATTAATTGAAGAGTATTCTAATATTAATATATTATCTTAGTTACTAAATAGCTTAAAGTATTATAATATTATAATTACTAAGAGTTTATATATTATATAGTTATATTTAATATATTTATATTTAAATTAATATAATTTATATATCAGCTATATTTAATTAATATATTAACATTATTTACTCATTATATCAAGGTTTATAGGTAATAAGGGTAAAATTGTAGCTAATTATAATATAATTAGTAATATTATTAAATATATATAAGGAAAGATCTGAGGGTTACTTATATAGCTGAGGGGTATCTTTATAGTTATAATCTAAACTATTATATAATATAACTAAGGTGGCTATAGGTTACCCCTTAATACTTTCCTTTAGGCTAAATCTAAAGGCTGCTAAAATATATAAAAGCTATTACTACTTATAGATAATAAGGTTAAAGGTGATACTAAATATATATATAAGAAGGGAAAGATCTTATAGCTACTTATATAGCTAAAGGATACTCTAATAACTATAGTCTAGCTTATCACGTAATATAGCCTAGGTAGCTATAGGCTACCTCCTAACACTCTCCCTTAGGCTAAACCTAAAGACTGCTAAAATATATAAAAAGCTGGTAAAAATATAAAAATTATAAAAATTATTAGTTTTACCTAAAAACTCTAAAGTTGAGAGGTTTTTTAAAAGTTAAATATTTTTAGGTTTTATAGTATTAAAATTATATAGTTAGATACTAATTAATCTAATTACTCTTAATCCCTCTAGAGACTCCCTTTAATTTAAACTACCTACTATTCTAAGTAATCTGATAAAATCCTTATACTTAATAGTATTTAGAGCTTTAGTGAGGCTATTAATAGCTATATTAATACTTTTAATGAAATATAAAGTAATTATATTATTATTATTAATTTATAAGATTATCTACTTATATTATATATTAATATTATAGGTATGAGTTTTATTTAGAAGGTTTATAATATTAATAAGGATATTTATACTATCTGTAAATAAGATTATGAATATAGTAATCTATTAGTCTAGTAGCTACTTAATATATTATTAAATCTACTTAAGGGATATACTAATAGATTTAAGGTTAATAAATTCTATCTCTATAAAACTTAGAATAATAATTATCTCTTTTTTTAATTTCTAAGTAATTAGAAAGTTAGTAAAATAGATAATATATCTATTAGTTAATATATAAGAAAGTTAGTTATTAGTAAGAATAATATCTATTATAATATAGAAATTTAGATTCTTCTGGGGATTTATTCTTCTAAAAGTAATATTATAATTAGTAATATTAATAAGATATGAAAAAAGATATTTAATAGTATATTAATATATAAGAGAGAAGTTAGTATTTATTTAGTAGAGTTTACTTATAATATAAGTAACATCTAGTTAAATACTAATAACTAATTAGTTAAGATAATTAATTTACTTTATATAAAACTAATATAATTAATTATTATATTTATCTTTAGATTATATAATGAGAGGGTTCTTATTTATAGAGAGAGGGATCTTAATAGTATAAAGTTTATAATAGCTAAAGTAATATAAAATTAAGTTGATATATTTATATTATAATAGAAAGATTTTTATATTACTATAGTAAATTTGAAATTCTAAAAACTGGATAGTAATATTAAGGTTCTTAAGGGGGTATATTATCTTAAGTATCTTACAAAGCTTTTTTATAATTTTAAGTGTGAAAATAGCTGTAATATTATTATTAATATATATAAGGATATAGATATTAAGATTCTTATTAATAAAGAGGAAAATCTCCCTCTTAATAAATATAAAGTTAATCTTCTTTATTTCTGCTCTAATAAGCTGAAACTACTAAAAGGAGCTTTTATAGAGGCTATAAAATACCTTATAGAGTAATTAGACTTTATTTAATCTATTAGAGTAATCTGTAAGTTGATAAATATAAACTTAAATACTACATAGGGTTAATATTATAAGGAAGATAATATAAAAATTATATATCTTAAATAAGAGATAATAAAATGTAATAATAGTAAAGAAGAGATATATAATAATAGTAATTACTATAATAATATAGACCTCTTAAGAAAATTAGTTATCCTTCTTATAGTTACTATATACTACCTATTAAGCTTAAAATTTAATAATATTATTAGAGATATTAATTTTAATATTAAAAATCTATATATCTAGAAGGATCTTAATATTATAGGGTTTATTAATAAGGTAGAAGGTTTCCTTATTAACTATCTATTATATCTTAGTATTATATATAGGTTTTTAGTGGGAGAGTTAGAGAGGATGTTTTTTGATTTTCTTAATAGTATAGAGGATAGAATAACCTAGGGGAAGAACTTTTAATAATACTGCAGTAGTAAGAGAAGTAATAGTAATTAGGGTATCTAGATTAATATAAATATTAGCGGCAAAGTAGGTTTTCTTTTTATAGGGATAAAAACTATAAACTTTATAATAATAGCTAGGTAACTTTATTATAATAATATAATAACGCTAATCTAAGGTAGAGATAGTAGGAATATTAGCTAGCTTTATTATAAGTAGGTTAATATTAGGATCTAAATAATCTAATATTAGGGGGTAGTCTGTAGCTACTTAGGCTACGTTATATAACAGGCTAGGTTACAGCTATTAGGGCGCCCCTCGGCTATATAGGTAGCTATAAAACTTTCCCCTCTTTATATATATATTCAGTATTATTTTTAGCTTTATTACTTGTGAGAATCTATAGGTTATAAACTTAGGCTGCTATTAATTTTATTACTTATTAATAAAGTAGTATATTTTTACTTTTTAAAATATCCCTACTTAAGTAACTAATTAATTTTTCTAAGAGTTACTCTCCTACTTTTCGATTGATTTTTTAAATAACCTGAAAAATAACAATATTTTTAACTGTATACCCTGCAGCCTCTAACTTTTATAATAGTTAACTACTTATATTATCGAATGGTTATGTTATTTATTTTAAAACTTAAAAGTAAGTCTAACTGGTTTTCTTAGTATATATTAATTAATATGATACTTTAAGCGAATAGAGTTAAGAAATATATTAACTTTAATATTACTAAGCTTACAGTTAATATTCTAGTATATATAATATAGGAGAATAATAAGGATATAGTATATAACTTACTTATCTTATTATATAATATTCTAATTAATAAGTTACTGAGTACTAGTTAGTCTGACGATAGTAATTTATATATATTAATAAAAGTATTCAAGAAATATATTCCTAAGGTTTTAGAAGATACTATTAGTATTTTTATTAATAAGTTTGCTAAGGGAAGTACTTAAGACTATAAAATTCTTCATAATATATTAAAATATATATAATATTTTTAGATCTATATTATAAGCTTCTATAGTTAGAATATTAATTACTTCTAAACTATTATATTTCTTAACTATTTTAAGATAAGGTTACTAGATATATATTAGTATTATACTAATAATAATAAGAAGCTTAAGAAAGCTAAAATTATTAAAACTATCTATATTCTTTTTTAGAATAAGGAGAAAAAGATAGATCTTACTTTATATAGAAAGATTATAATTACTAAGAGTAATAATAATATATTAAGTAATATTTTAGATAACGTTCCTGCTAAAAAGAAGGATAGTGAATATTCTCACTATAAAAAAGGTTATTTAGCTTTAAAATGCTAGATTACTTATTCTAATTTTATCTTTATAGATTATAAGTATTATAAGTAACTTTCAGTTTATACTGTGAAATATATATATAGTAAGGATTATACTAATATGATAACCTCTATATTAACTTTATTGGTTTTTGTGAAGGGATTTATAGGTATTATTAGAAGCTTAGTTATTACTAACTTCGCCGTTTAGAAGCTATTAATAATATTTAAGGTTGGGTATACTATAGTTAATAAAAAAGTTATTATAAGCTCTGATATTATAGTTAATTTAGGTTACTTAAATTCCGTTTTTAATAATTCTACTTTTTTTATATTACATTATATATATAATAACTTCTAATTCTTTACTGCTACTAATAGTATATTTATTTAACTAGAGGGTATAGGTATTATTATTTTTTAGGTAGAGGATTCTATAGATCCCTCTAAGATTATTAATTAGACTATTAAGGAAGTCAAGTATAATCTTTCAGTTTAGCTAATTGTTTTAGTTTAGGAAATTTTCGAAAAAGTAATATTAAGTATAATTTTAATATTATAAACTTTATGAATATATAGTCTCGTTAGAGCCTCGCTAAGGTCTGATAGGTAAGTAATATCTATATTATTAATATTTCTAATAGTAAGAAGTATATAGTCTATTTTCTTAATTATTATAGTAAATATTACTAGCTTATTTTACTTAATATTTACTATTATAGGGTTATATTTAAAGTTATTAAGAATTTAAATAATATCTTTACTAATATAATTATTTTAACTATAAAGTTATAAGTATATAATAATATTTCTAAGTTTAAGAAGATACTGAGAGATTCTTACTTTTTAGGTATTTATTTAAACTTTATTATAGTATATATACTTTCTATAAATAAAATAATTAAATATACTAACTAGATTATTATTAAAATATTATATATTATATTTATAGATAATAGCCTCTCTAAGGAACTTTAGGATTATATTTTTAATATTACTATTTAAGTATTTAACTTTCTCCTGTAAGCTAATAAGGATAACTTAGCTTTTATAAGATTATAGTGAGAGAGTTAAATCTAGTAAAAGATTATAAACTTCTATATATTAAGTATATCTGAATATTTAGATATATTACTTATATTTATAAGAAAGATAGTAAATATTCTCTTTATATTATTAAGATAGAAATATATATTATAGAAAGCTTCTTTATTAGTTATACTTCTTTATATAATTATATTTACTATATTTATTGTTACGGGCCAGCCCCGTACGGAACATCCTACACACCCTACTTAAGTGCAGCCAGATAATAAGTGGACGACTTGTTGTTACGTACCTTTTGACGATATGGCTTAATTGGTAGTACTGTTCGTGTGCGCGCGCGTGCGTATACGGGTACTGAAGGCCGAGACGTTATTGGCTGTAACGCTACGCCCCCCGGTCGGGGGCCAGCCCTTCACATTTATATTTCTAATATAAAGAAAATTCTTTATTACTATAATATTCACTATTATAAGGATCCTAATAAAATTATTTTATATCCTCTTAGAGATTATACTAAACTAAATAATATTAAATATAATATTCTATTTAATAAACTAAACTTATAGATTTGGTATTCTAACTAAATTCCAGATTAAAATTATATTAATATAGATAACGTCTTATTTAAGGAGAAATATAAAACCTTCTTATTATATTAAACTGATAATCCTTATATTATAGAGTATATAATTTTACTGCTAGAAAAATATATTCCTATTATACTTACTACTAAATAGTTTACTAACCTTCTAGATAATAAAGATAATAATAATTTTATAGATATTATTTAATAATAAGAGTTAGATTATTTAGATCTTAATATTAACTTACTTATAATAAAGTTAGTAGATATTTCTACTATCTCTACTTAAGGATAATCTTATTATATTACTATAATAAAACTATCTAGCTATTACTATAAGATTTATAATCTTTATTCTTCTAAAAAGAAGGTTTATTTTACTGTTAATATTTATATTAATCTAGATATTCTAATTATTATTATTCTTCTTATTACTATAGTATAATTAAAAAACTTTCTTCTAGGTTATTTAATCCTCTATATTATTAAGGAAGTAAAGGAAAGTTCTCTCTAGTTTTCCTACTAGAAGCTTATATATAATATTGAGATTTAATAGATAGTTAATAAGGAGATTTTCTACCTTATTAATAAACTTTATAATATTAAGATCTTTCTAAATATATAGATTTTGAATATTAAGATTAATACCTCTAATAATATTATAAGATCTAAGGCTTAATAGGTAGTATATAGTAACTATAAGAAGGATAACTAATTCTTTTAAGAGGTTTATATTCCTATAATAATTATTATTACTATATATATCTTTTTTTATTATTATTATATTCTAATATCTCTTATTTAAGATATATAATTTTAATATTATTTTTCTTATATTATTAATTCTATATAATATTTAAGTTTATTCTTATTAACTTATAGGTTACTCTAATAGATAAGATAAGGTCTAATTATTTTATAAGGTATTCTATAGTCTCTATAAGAGTTCCTTCTAGTAATTTTAACTTATTAAGGTAGAAATAGATAAGATTAACTTTATATTAGTTAAGGGGGAGATTTACCTCTTTATTAATAAGAATCTTAAATATTTACATCCTTATATATATTAATAATAGTATTATAGCTACCTTTATACTTAAAATTATAAAATAAGTTTATAAGATACTTAAGATAGTATATTTCTTTAAGGACTTTAGTGTTACTATGTAGTTTTTAGGATTTCAGATTTATTATAGTAATATAAAAAGTTTTTTATCTTAATATAAATATATTAACTTTATGTTATATTATTTTAGCTATTATAAACTTTATATTATTAAGATCTCTCTCTCTATAAATAAGAACCTTCTAATTATATAATTTAAAGATAAATATAATAATTAATTATATTAGCTTTATATAGAGTAAACTAGTTATTTTAACTAGTAAGCTACTAATATTTAACTAGATATTATTTATATTATAAGTAAACTCTATTAGGTAAATAGTAACTTCTCTCTTATATATTAATATACTATTTAATATCTCTTTTAATATTCTATTAATATTACTAGTTATAATATTATTTTTAGAGGAATGGATCTCTAGTAGGATCTAAGTTTCTATAATATAGTAAATACTATTTTTACTAATAACTAATTTTTTTATATATTAATTAGTAAGTATATTATCTACTTTACTAGTTTTCTGATTATTTGGAATTTAAAGAAATAGATAATTATTACTCTTAGTTTTATAGAGGTAGAATTGATTAACTTTATATTTACTAATATATCTTTTAAATAGATTTTATAATATATTAAGTAACTACTAGATTAATAGATTACTATACTTATAATCTTATTTATAGATAATATAAGTATCTTTACTAATATTATAAACCCTCTAATGAAGATTTATACTTTAAATATTAATATATAATCAAAACTCTAAATACTATTAAGTATAAAGATTTCGTTAGATTATTTAGAATAGTAGATAGTTTAGATTAAAGGGAGTCTCTAGAGCGATTAAGAGTAACTAGATTAATTAGTATCTAACTATATAACTTTAATATTATAAAGTCTAAAAGTGTTTAACTTTCGAAAAACTCCTTAGTTTTAGAGTTTTCAGATAAAAACTGACATTTTAATAATTTCGACGTTTTTACCAGTTTTTTATATATTTTAGCAGTCTTTAGACTTAGTCTGAGGGAGAGTATTAGGAGGTAGCTTATAGCTACCTAGATTATATTATATAACAGGCTAGGCTACAGTTATTAGGATACCTCTTGGTTATACAGATAGCTGTAAGACCTTCCCGTCTTTATATATATATTTAGCGTCACCTTTAACCTTATTACCTGTAAGGATCTATATCTAATTCTTATTATTAAATAGTATTTATGAAGTTATTATTATTTTTATTATCTAGAAAGTTAGTAGACTATTTAATAGTAAATATAATAGGAATATACTCCTCTAGTAGTAAAGTTATATATTCTATAATATAAAAATTATTAATTTAATATAATAGTTAGATTTTATATTTCTTCTTAAATAAGAAGTTATTTATATTAATAGGATTTTAATCTAGAATCTAGTTAAGATACTGAATCTATGAGTTTAGTTTATTAAATAGAATATTATAATTAATATTACTTATTTCAGTATAATCTCTAAAAAGATATAAAATAGTTTTATCTAAATCTTTATAAAAGTGAATATTATAGTAGTGAAGAGTTTTCTTTATATTAAGAATATAAATAAAGTAAATATTACTATATAAAGAGGTATAATTAATAAGGAAGTTTTCTATAGTATATATCTCTATCTTAATAGCGTGAGGAGGGTATTTACTATCTTTCTTATAAATATAGATAATATATCTAAATATTTAGATATATTTAATATATAGAGATTTATAATCTTTTACTAAGTTTAACTTTTTCGCTATAATCTTATAAGAGTTAAGTTTACTTTTACTAGCTTACGGGAGAAAGTTAAGAATTTAAATAGTAGTATTAAGAATATAATTCTAAAGCTCCTTAGGGAGGCTATTATTAATAAATATAATATATACTACTTTAATAATAGTCTAGCTGATATATTTAATTACTTTATTTATAGAGGGTATATATATTATAGTGAGGTTTAAATAAATATCTTAAAAGTAGGAATCTCTTAGTATCTTCTTAAGCTTAGAAGTATTATTATATATTTATAACTTTATAGTTAATATAGTTATATTAGTAAAGATACTATTAAAATTCTTAATAGCTTTAAGTATGACCTTATAATAATAAATATTAAGTAAAATAAGTTAGTAATACTTACTATAGTGATTAAGAAAATAGAGAGTATACCTATTACTTATTATTAATAATAGCTTAATCTTAATAAAGTTTAGATAAATCTCTTTATTTATCTATATAAGTGGAAGAAGGATATTATAGCTAATAATATCTATAGATTTAGTAAGGTAATATACTTTATAGTGAAAAAAGTTAATCTTATTTTAAGTAAGTCAAATATCTTTATAGCAGTAAACTTTAATAACTTATAATAGATAAGTATAGATAAGGTATTAGTTTATTATTTTAAATATAAAATAAGTGTTTATTTTAACTTTAGTGAAACTGAAAGCTATAATAATAAGAATAATAATATTATTAGAAATATTAATGACATAGATATTAGGTAGCTATTAGACTTTAGTAAAATCCTAATAAGACTATATATTAATAAGGCTTATAATATTAAAATTATATTTAATATTTCTTTTTTGAAGGCTATTTAGGCTGAGAAGATTAGCTAAACTGAAAAGGCTATACTTAACTTTCTTAATAGTCTAATTAATAGTTTAAGAGGAATTTATAGAATTTTCTACCTAAAAGAAGATAATATCTATATTCTCTAGTTAAATAGATATATTATTAGTAGTAGTAAAAAGATAGAAGTTATTTTTAATATAGTATAATATAAAGAGAGTAAGGTTATTAAAAATAAAGTTAAAGTAACTTAAATTAATTATAATATTAAATCTTATAATAACTTTATTATTAACTATAATATACCCAGTTTTAAGTATTATTAGTAGCTTTTAAATAGTAAGACTAGTAATAACTAATATAATAATAATATTTATAGCTTCCTTAATAAAAACTGATAAAATTAATATAGAAGTTAATATATTAGAGTAATCCTTACTATATATATATTTTACAGTATAAGCTAAAAGTTACTTATGATATTTATAATCTGTAGGAATAAAGTTAGGATAGGAAATTTAGTATTTTAAGGCTAAGTAATCTCTCTTATAGTAAGGATACTTACTATTCTTTTTTTTAGCAGGAGTATTACCTAAAATATTACTTAATATATTATTACTCCTAATAGTTATAATCTTTCTATATAAAATAAAATCTATTTTTTACTTCTTATTTTAAGTAAAGATATAGATAGTTTTAATAATTTTAACTTACTTAGACTTCTTATTATTGATAATGTAATCTTTATATATATTTAGTAATCTTATCCCAAAGTAGTCAAGGAGTATAATAGCCTAGAAATAATTAGTATTCTAGCTATAGAGGCTTATAATATAAATCTGAGGATATAATATATATTTTAATATATTATAAATGGTTTTATAGTTTTAGGTATTTTCTTTTATAGACTTATTAATAAGAATACTAATAGCATCTTTAGAAACCTTAGCAATATATTTCTTAAGTATCTTTATTAGTATATATAAATTACTATTATTAGTCTATCTAATATTTAGTAGCTTATTAATTAGAATATTATATAATAAGATAAGTAAGTTATATACTATATCTTTATTATTTTCCTATATTATATACACTGGGATATTAGCTATAAGTTTAGCTATATTAAAGTTTATATATTTCTTAACTCTATTTACTTAAAGTGTTATATTAATTAATATATACCATAAAAACTAGTTTAACTTGCTTTTCAGCTTGGGGATAGTTAATATAACTGTCTGGTAGTTTGAATAGTTAGCTATAATAGGGGTTGAGGGCTGTAGAGTATATAGTTATAAATATTATTATCTTTTAGGTTATTTGAAAAATCAATTAAAAGGTAGGAAGCGACTATTTAATAAATTAATTAGTTACTTAAGTAGGGGTATTTTAAAAAAGAGATACTACTTTATTTTATAGGTAATAAAATTGATTACAGCCTGAGCTTACAATTTATTACTACTTATAGGTAATAAGGCGAAAGGTGACGCTGAATGTGTGTGTAAAGAGGGGAAGATCTTATAGCCACCTATGTAGCTGAGGGGCGCCCTAATAGCTATAGCCTAGCCTGTCACGTAATATAGCCTGGGTGGCTATAAGCTACCCCCTAATAAAAGCTAGTAAAAATATTAAAGTTATTAAATATATTAGCTTTTATCTGAAACCTCTAAATCTAAGAAGCTTTTTGAAAATTAAATACTTTCAGGCTTTATAAGGTTAAAGCTATATAGTTAAATACTAATTAATTTAGTTACTTTTAATTTCTTTAGAAACTTTCCTTAATTTAAATTATTTATTATTTCTAACTATCTGATAAAATCCTTATACTTTATAGTATTTAGAATCTTAGTGAAGTTATTAGCAGCTATATTAATACTTTTAATAAGATATAAGGTAATATCAATATTATTATTATTGACTTTCTGAAATAATTTACTTATACTAAATATTAATATTTCAGATACATAATTTATTTAGTAAATCTATAATATTAGGAAGAATATTTATACTATTTATAAATAAGATTATAAATATAGTAATCTATTAATTTAGTGGCTATTTAATATATTTTTATATTTACTTATGAAATATATTAGTAAATATAAGATTAATGAATTCTGCCTCTATTAAGCTTAAAACTCTAGTTATTGATTTTTTTAACTTCCAGATAATTAAGAAGCTAGTAAAATAGATAATATATCTACTAGTTAATATATAAGAAGGTTAGTTATTAGTAAAAATAGTATTTATTATAATATAGAAACTTCAATATATCTGGAAATCTATGCTAGTAAAAGTAATATTATAATTAGTAATATTAATAGGATATTAAAAGATATATTTAATTATAAATTAATATATAAGAAAGAAATTAGTATTTACCTAATAGAGTTTATCTATAATATCAATAATATCCAGTTAAATATTAGTAGCTAATTAGTTAAAGTAGCTAGTTTACTTTATATAACGTTAGTATAATTAATAATTATATTTATTTTTAAATTATATAATTAGAAGGTTCTTATTTATAAGGAGAGGAATTTTAATAATATAAAGTTTATAATAGCTAAAATAGTATAAAATAAAGTTAATATATCTATATTAAGATAAAATAATCTTTATATTATTATAGTAAATCTGAAATTCCAAAAGCTGAATAGTAATATTAAGATCCTTAAGGAGGTATACTATCTTAAGTATCTTATAAACTTTCTTTATAATTTCTAGTGTAGAAGTAGCTATAATATTATTATCAATATATATAAGAATATAGATATTAAGATTCTTATTAATAAAGAGATATATTTCCCTCTTAATAGATATAGAGTTAATTTTATCTATTTCCACCCTAATAAGCTAAAACTACTAAAGGAGCCTCTTACGGAAGCTATAAAATACCTTATAAAATAACTAAACCTTATTTGATTTATTAAAGTAATCTGTAGATTAATAGATATAAACTTAAATATTATATAGAATTAATATTATGAGAAAGGTAAAGAGATAATAAAATATAATAATAATAAAGAAAAGGTATATAATAATAGCAGTTACTATAATAATATAAACATCTTAAGAGAACTAATTATCTTTCTTATAGTTACTATATATTACTTATTAAACCTTAAGCTTTATAATATTATTATAGATATTAATTTTAATAGTAAAACTTCATATATTTAGAAGAATCCTAATATTATAGCGTTTATTAATAAGATAGAAGGTTTTCTGATTAACTATCTATTATATCTTAATATTATATATAAACTTCCAGTAGGAAAGTTAGAGAACATTTTACTTTCTTAATAGTATAGGAAATTAAATAACCTGGGGGAAGAATACTTAATAATATTATAATAGTAAGAGAAGTAATAGCAATTAGGATATCTAAATTAATATAAATATTAGTAGTAAGGTAAATCTTCTTTTTAGAGAAATAAAAATTATAAGCTTTATAATAATAACTAGGTAACTTTACTATAATAGTATAATAAGGTTAATCTAAGATAGAAATAATAGAAATATTAATTAGCTTTATTATAAGTAAGTTAATATTAAAATCTAAATTATCTAACTTTTATTATTAAATAGTATCTATAAAATTATTATCATGCTTATTATCTAGAAGGTTAGTAGATTATTATTCAGTAGTAATAATAATAGAAATATACTTTTTAGCGGTAAAGTTATATACTTTATAGTATAAGAATTATTAGTTTATCATAATAATTAAATTATATCGTTCTTCTTAAATAAGAAGTTATCTATAGTAGTAGAATTTTAATCTGGAGTTTAATTGGAATACTGAATCTATAGATTTAGTTTATTAAATAGAATATTATAATTAACGTTACTTAATTCAGTATAATCTCTAAGAGAATATAAAATAGTTTTATTAGATTTCTTATAAAAGTAAATATTGTAGCAGTAAAAAAACCTTCTTTATATTAGGAGTATAAATATAGTAGATATAGCTATATAAAGAGGTATAACTAATAAGAAAGTCTTTTATAGTATATACCTCTATCTTAGCTGTATAAGAAGGATACTTACTATTCTTCTTATAAATATAAATAATATATCTAAATATCTAAGTATACTTAATATATACAAATTTATAATCTTTTACTAGATTTAACTTTCTTACTATGATTTCGTGAGGATTAAGTTTATCCTTATTAACTTATAGCAGAAAGTTAAGTACTTAAAGGTAATATTAAAAGTATAGTTTTAAGGCTTCTCAGGGAGGCTATTATTAATAAGTATAATATATACTACTTTAATAATAATCTAGTTAGTATATTTAATTGTTTTATTTATAGTGAATATATATACTATAGTAAGGTTTAAATAAATACCTAAAAAGTAGGGATTTCTTAGTATCTTCTTAAGCTTAGAAGTATTATTATATATTTACAACTTTATAATTAAAGTGGTTATATTAGTAAAGATATTATTAAAGTTCTTAATAGCTTTCAATATAACCTTATAGTGGTGGATATTAAGTAAAATAAGCTAGTAATATTTACTATAGGTATTAAGAAAATAAAGAGTATACCTCTTATTTATCATTAATAATAGCTTAACCTTAATAAGATTTAGGTAAAGAAATTTACCTACCTAAGTAAGTAGGAGAGAGATATTATAGCTAATAATCTCTATAGATTTAGTAAGGTAGTATATTTTACAGTCGAGAAAGTTACTCTTACTTTAAGTAAATTAAATATTTATGCGGCAGCAGACTTTAATAACTTATAATCAATAAGTATAAGTAAAATATTAATATATTATCTTAAGTGTAGAATAAGCTTTTATCTTAACTTTAGTGAAACTAAAAGCTATAGTAATAGGAATAGTAATATTAATAGAAATATTAGTAATATAGATATTACTTACCTATTAAACTTTAGTGAAACCTTAATGTAACTATATATTAATAAAGCTTATAATATTTAAATTATAGTCAATACTACTTTTTTGAAGGCCTTCCAGGCTGAGAAGATTAGTTAGGCTAAAAAAGCTATACTTAAGTTTCTTAATAATGTAATTAATAGTTTTAGAGGGGTTTGCGGACTTTTCTACCTAACAAAAGATAGTATTTATACCCTCTAGTTAAATAGATATACTATCAGTAGTAGTTAAAAATTGAAGGTTATTATAGATATAATATAATATAAAGAAAGGAAGGTTATTCAAAATAAAGTTAAAGTAACTTGAATTAATTATAATATTAAAGCTTATAATAACTTTTTTATTAACTGCAGTATACCCAGTTTTAAATATTATTAGCAGCTTTTAAATAGTGAAACTAGTAATAACTAATCTACTATTAATATTTATAGCTTCCTTAATAAAAACTGATAAAATTAATATAGAAGTTAATATATGAGAGTAATCCTTACTATATATATACTTCACAGTATAAGTTTAAAGTTACTTATAATACTTATAATCTATAGGAATAAAGTTAGAATAGGTAATTTAGCATTTTAAGGCTAGATAATTCCTTTTACAGTAAGGATATTTACTATTCTTCTTTTTAGCAAAAACATTATCCAATATATTATTACTGCTAGTAGTTATAATGTTCCTATATCAGGTAAAATCTATCTTTTACTTTTTATCTTAAGTAAGAATATAAATAGTTTCCATAATATTAGTCTATTTAGGCTTCTTATTATTATTAGTATAATACTTATATATATTAGGTAGCTTTATCTTAAAGTAGTTTAAAAGTATAATAATCTAGAAATAATCAGTATTCTAGCTACAAAAGCTTATAATATGGATTAATATATTTTAAAGGATTTTATGGTTTTAAGTATTTTCCTTGGCGAACTTATTAATAGGGGCACTAATAGTATCTTCCAAAACCTTAGAAATATACTTCTTAAATATCTTTATTAGTATATATAGGTTTCTATTATTAGTCTACCTAATAATTAGTAGCTTATTAATTAGAGTATTGCAAAACGAAATAAGTAAGTCATATACTATATTCTAATTATTCTTCTATATTATATCTACTGGGGTATTAGCTGTAAGTTTGGTTATATTATATTTCTTAACCCTATTTACTTCAAGTGTTATATTAATTAATATATGCTATAAAGACTAGTTGGACTTGCTTTTAAGCTTTAGGATAATTAACTTAACTATGCTATAGTTAAAATAATTAGCTATAATAGAGGTTAAGGGCTGCAGCGTATATAGTTATATATATTATCGTTTTTCAGGTTATTTAAAAAATCAATTAGAGAGTAGGGAAGCAACTATTCAGTTTAAAAAAATTAATTAGTTATTTAGATAGAAATATTCAAAAGTAAAAAGATACTACTTTATTTATAGGCAATAAATTGATAGCAGTCTAAGCTTATAACCTATTAAGCCTTATAGGCAATAAGGGTAAAACTGAAGTTAATTATAATGCAATTGGTAATACTACTAAATATATATAAAGAAAGGTCTAAAGGCTATCTATATAGCTAAGGGGCGCCCTCATAGCTATAGCCTAGGCTGTTATATAATATAGCCTAGATAGCTAGAGACTACCTCTTAATGAATAAAATTAATCTATTTAATATAGTAGTTTAATATTTAGCTGGTTTTTACTATTTTGGTAAAAATAGTAAATTTAAATTTTGCAATAGGTATGTATAACTGGAGGTTATAGTATACCTTCCAGTTATGAAATTTAAGTATAGTAACTACTACTAGCTAATAGTATCTACGACCAGCTATTAACGGTTGGTAACCGTTAATAGCTAGTAATACATAATACCAGCTGGCAGTATTTATTATATAATATTTATAGTAATACTTAAAAAGTAACTATAATAAATATAGGTTTATATTTTTTCCTTTATAATATACTTTCTATACTTATTAGCTATTATATTTACCAACCATATTTGTCGCCTGAGGTTTCCTCTATTTAAATAGTTTCTCAGCTTTAACTTTTCTGTAGAATTTATAAGGTAAAAGCTAACTATTAGAAATACTCACCTAAATAGAATCCCGAGAGGTATATAATTTAAAATAGTTAGAAACCTTTAATATAACTACTAATAAAGTTAAGTTAAATCTCACTATATTTATATAACATAGCTTATATTAATAGTGGAGAATGTTTATATTAATAGTTGAAAAGTTTCATATTGGAAATATAAAGTTTTATCTTGGGGGTAAATAGAATATAGTAAGGATATTAAGATTATGGATATTATAATTATATTAAGTATTTAAATAAAGTAGCTATAGTTAGCTGTAATGAAATTTCTTAAGATATTGAGATTATACATAGATAGTATAAGGATATAAGAATATAAGAATATAAATATTAGTTTACAACTGGTTAATACTTGAAATTAATTAATTTAGTATAACTTAGTTATAACTGGTAGTTTCTAATTCTTTATATTTAGTTTATATAATAGCATATATATATATATACGCTGCCTGCTATTAGAATTAATCTGTAGAATAATTCCTTTTATCTAACTAGCCTAATTAAGTGGGGTAAGTGGTACGTTACCTACTGTTATAATCTTTACTATATTACTATCCAGTTAATCTAATACTAGTAATACTCTCTTTTGTGGCAAAAGCGAAAAATAGAGTAAAACGTAAAAATAACGTAAAATGCAAAAATAGCGTAAAACGCAAAAATAGTATAAAATGCAAAGATAGTGTAGAATATAAAAACAGCGTAAAATGCAAAAACCAGCTACTAGTTATGTATATCTTTTTAGATACGCTAAAAACTAACTAAATACTGTAAATAGTATTTATCTATAAAAATACACCTTTTTATTTATTATTACTTAGATACCTTAAGGTCCTCTAATAGTAATACCCTCTATCTACCTTCTTTACCTTCTCTTTTATCCTCTTTACTTTTATATCCTCCTCTTATAATTCTCTATAGCCTTTATGATTTATGTTTCTATTCTTATTATTATTTTATCTATAGTAATAAATACCTTAAGAGCTTAGTTATTAAATATCTTAATCAGATTATCTGCAAAATTATTCTTAGTATTAATTTATTAAATCTTAAAAAACTTCCTTCTTTTATATAATTTTATAATATTATAACATTAATTATAAGTTACTTTCTTTTATAATATTAAGTCTAACAGAATAGTTATGGAGGAAATAAAAATTCATATAAACTATTATTAGTATTATTAGTATCTTAAGATATTTGATTATTTACCTAAAGATAGTAAATATTATATATTTTATATTAACTTTTATAGTTATATTATAAATCTTAGAATTTAATATGTTATATATAATCTTCTTCAACTTAATAGAGAAGAAGTAAATAATATTATCTTTAAGTTTAAAGATATTATTATTTTTACTAATATCTTTTATTTCTAAGGTAATAATAAACTCTAGCTGGAATTATATATTGTTATTATTACTAAAGAATCTATTAATAAAGATATATAACCTTTTTGTTTTAATATTAGTAGAAATAAATATCAAACTTTATTTAAGATTATTTATCTGCTATATGAGGTGTTTATTAAGTTTCTTAATATTCTCTATTATAAAATCTTAATATTAAGCTATAATAGAGAGATTAAAATATACCTCCAGTTAGTATATAGAGGCTATATATACCCCTTATACCTATTATTTAATATATATTATCTTTATAGTTTAAAATTCATGATTAATAAATTGAATCTTCTTACCTTATCCTTTTAGGTAAGAATAATATTATTATTATTCTTTAGAATACTTATACTTTTATTAAATATAAGAAATTTATATTATATAAATATTAATTTTAGTTTAAATATAAATTCCACTTACTAAAGCCTCTTTTTTTTTAAACTTAAGTAAATAGAATCTAAGAATAGAATCTATTCATGTACCTATAATATTAAAATATAAATTATTAAGCTTGGAAATTTTAAAGTATAAGTTATATAATAAGGTCTTTATCTTTAACTATTTCTTATAGTACTTAAAGTATATTATATACTAATAGATTCCTAACTTTATAAAGCTATATCATAGTTAAACTATAATAATAATAATATCCCCTAAATTTAAGCTATATAAACATAAAAATAACTTTACTAATATAGGTAATTTAATATTATCTTTACTTATATATATATTCAGGTAATATTGTAAAGATAAACCTCTATAGGTATTACCTCCTTAAATATTACTAATAATATTAATATTAAATAATAGCTAATTTCTTAAATCGTTAGTAACTATATAAAAATATGAATCTTTCCTAATTATATAAATCTTTAAAACCTGGCTGTAACTTCTTATATAGTATATTATCTATACCTTTAACCTTAATAATAAAATAGAGTCTCAAACTCCTTATATTATTATATGTTTGAATATTAAGATACTTAAGGTGGAATATACCTTTTGCTAGTAAAGTCTTCCACTCTATAGTATATAATTTCTTAAAAGGCTTCCCTAGTATTTAAATAAAGTTATATTAGTAGAGTTTATTAATACTAGTAAGTATCTTTGTCTTCTTTATTATTGAATAGACATTATAGTATATATCATCTATAAGATTAGCCTCTATAAAAAGATTATATTTTTATATAATTATTTTTAGGAGGGGCTGATAGCTTGCTCTCTATTATGACTATTAGTGAGCATGTTACTCCCTGAAGTATAACTCCAGCCTTCCCACCCCTACTAACTACTGCAGCCGGCCCTAAGTTAATTTAGAGCTAAACCTCTTGCGGCTACAGTAGCTAGCATACCCGCCCCACGTAGGGTTAAATATTACAACCAGGGATATAATTATCCATAATAATAGGTAATTCTATTACTATTGAAACTAGTTATAAGTCAGCATTAATATAAATACTATTACTAGGTAAATTTTACAGTTAGAACTATATATAGAGTGAAGAGCTTAGATACTACTATAAGTATAAAGTAAAAGTAACTAAATAATTATTCTTATTATTTTAGCTTCTCCTTATTCAATATTATTTTAAGTATTCTTTCTTCCAGATATTTATTTAGTAGCTAGTTATTATATAGACTCTAAATTTCTACCCTCTTGAAATATAGCTAATTATACAGTTTAACTATTATTACTCTAAAATACTAAATTTACTATCTACCTTTATAAGATAGATCTTACTATTTATTAACACAAACCTAAAGAATTCTATTTATCCTTAATATTTATAATAGAAATATATCTCTAATTTAAACAGTAAATAATAGATAAAAGAAGTAAAGAAACTATTATATATATTTAGTATATTATAAACTTATTATTAAGTATAGATTCTATATACCTTCTTTATTACCTTCTGGATAGCTATTATATATCTTCTTATATTTAGAGATAATGATAATATTAAATTAAGATATAAATATACTTTCAAAATTAGTAAAGTTAATATAAGGTTATTTAGGTTACTAATATTATTAACTATCTTAATTATACTTTATAGTATCTTCTCTCTATTAATCTTTAGTATTTTATTTTAGATACTTTTATATACCCTCTATAGGGAAGTATAGTAATATTCTACCTTACTGATACTATTATAAACTTTAACTAATATAGTCTTAACCTTACTATTTATTTTGTTAACTTTCTTTTGAAAGCTTTCAGCTATATAGGTATATTCTATATTAATAATAATTCTATCTAAAGGTTTCTAATATATCTTAATTTTATATATCTCAGTATATACTATACATTCTCTATAAAGATACTTTTTATTAACCTTACAGCTGTAAATACTATAAAAATACTAATAGTATACAGTATAAGTTTATTATTATTAAGATATATAATATTAATAATAATCTCTATATTAAACTTATAGTCATCCTTAAAGCTAAAGTTACACTAATATAATATTTTACTATTTATCTAATATTAATAGTAATTCTTTATAATTACCTTAATCTTAATAGTTATTATAACTTTATCTACTCTCTTAAGTATATTATTTAACTTATAGATATTAAAGTAACTTAATTTCTTATAAAGTTACTATAGTTTTATCTTTATAAGAAAGTTAAGAATTTTACTATAGATAATTTATTTTATAGAAGACTATAGATACTCATTATATCTTTTAGTAAATAGTAATATTCCTTCTTACTTAATTCTATTATTAAGATTATTAAAAATATACTTAGAGATAATGTTTATTAAAAGAACTTAGTAGAAATAATATAGCTATAAATATATTATTAAAGTTAATATCTCTAAAGAATATTATTAGTTTACAACTGGTAAATGTTTGTAATTAATTAATTTATTCTAGCTTAGTTGTAACTAATGCTTCTATTTTATAATATCTAAAAACTATATTATAGCGTGTATATATATACTATATACCGTTAGAATGAATCTATAGGATAATTCCTCTTATCTAATTAGTTAAATTAAGTGGGGTAATTAGTAAGTTATCTACTGCTATAGTTCTGGCTATATTAATATCCAGTTAACTTAATACTGGCAATACTCTCTTTTATAGTAAAAGCGTAAAATAGTATAAAATATAAAAGATAACGTAAAACGTAAAAGTAATAACGTAAAACGCAAAACCCAAAAGTAGCGTAAAACGTAAAAATAGCGTAAAACGTAAAAATAGTATAAAATATATAAATAGCGTAAAATATAAAAATAGCGTAAAACGCAAAAGTAGTATAAAACGCAAAAACAGTATAAAACGTAAAGATAGTATAAAATATAAAAATAGTATAAAACGCAAAAACCAGCTACTAATTATATACGTCTTTTTAGGGATACTAAAAACTACTTAAATACTATAAGTAGTATTTACTTATAAAATATACCTTTTAATTATTATTACTTAAATACCTATCCACGATAATAGGTAACTTTATTACTATTTAAACTAGTTATAAGCCAGTATTAGTATAAATACTATTACTAGGTAGATATTACAGTTAGAACTACATATAGGGTGAAGAGCTTAAATACCACTATAGATATAAAGTAAAAGTAACCAAATTACTTCGATACCTTAAGGTCCTCTAGTAATAATACTTTCTATCTACCCTCTCTACCTTTATACTTTCGTCTTATTTCTTTTTATAGTCCTTATAATTTATTCTTCTATCCTTATAATTACTTTATTTATAGTAATAAATACTTTAAGGGCTTAGTTATTAGATATCGTAGTTATACTATCTGTAAAGTTATTCTTACTATTAATCTATTAAATTTTAAAGATCTTCCTCCTCTTATATAATTATTATAGTGTCATAATATTAATTATAAGTTACTTCTCTTTAGTAATAACCAGCTTAATAAGGTATTTATAGAGGAAGTAGAAGTTAGTATAAATTACTATTGGTATTATTAGTATCTTAAAGTTTTTAGTTACTTACCTAAGGATGGTAGATATTATATATTCTATATTAACTTCTATAGTTATATTATAGACTTTAGATACTAATATATTATATATAACTTTCTTTAACTTAGTAGAAAAGAAGTAAATAATATTACTTCTAAATCTTAAAATATTATTATTCTTACTAATATTTTATATCCCTAGGATAATAATAAATCTAAGCTGGAATATTATATTACTATTATTAGGGAAGAATCTATTAATAAAAGTATATAACCTTATTATCTTAATATTAGTGGAAATAAATATTAAGTTTCTTTTAAGGGTATTTATTTACTATATTAGGTATTTATTAAGTTTCTTAATAACCTCTAACGTTAGATTTTAATATTAGACTATAATAGAGAAGTTAAAATATATACTCAGCTAGTATATAAAAGCTATATATATTCTATATATCTATTATTAAATATATATTAACTTTATAATTTTAGATATATAGTTAATAACTTTTATTTTCTTATTTTATTTCTTTTGGGTGAGAATAATATTACTATTTTTCTTTAAAGTAGTTATATCTCTATTAAATATAAGAAGTTTATAAATATAAATATTAACTTTAATTTAGCTGCAAATTCCACTTCCTGAAGCTTCTTCTCTTCTTTATTATTAAATTTAGGTAAGTAGAGTCTAAGGATATTATTTATCTATATATCTATAATACTAAAATATAGATTATTAAGTTTGGAAATTATAAAGTAAAAACTATATAATAAGATTTCTATTTATAGTTAGTTTTTATAGTAGCTGGAGTATATTATATACTAGTAGATATTTAACTCTATAAAAGTATTATTAGGATATAACTGACTAACGCCACGCAGTACGCCCAGCAACCTACCAGCTAGACACTAGAAAGGTTTTCACTCGAAGGATCCTAACTTAGATCCTTCAAGCAATAGTCTATATAGTAATATAGACTCTACCTATATATCTAAACCTTTCCTAGTTAAGACTTTTAGTTACACTCTTATAATTCTATTACTTCTACTTAACTTTTAAGTGACTAATATAAGTAAGAATATTAGATAATAACTAATAATCTGAAGAATATACAGCCTATAGGCGTAAAGTTAATATAAATCTTAATAAATTTTAGTAATCAATATTTAACTTAGTGGATATATATATAGTAAGACTATTAGTATTTTGCTATATTATAGTGAAGAATTAGGTAATAGTAGTAAGTGAATATTTACCTCTAAGGAGGATATCTTCTATATAGAAGAAGCTTTATTTCTTCCTCCTGACGAAATTAGACCTAATATTAATATAAGCTCTTAGAAGTTATATATTAAAGCTGAGGATAAGTTAGGAATAAGCTTACTAGATAGCTTTATATAGAAAGTATCTTAAGATATAGAGTATATATTTTCTAGAGTTAAATAAAGAGGTATACTTCTCTTAATATTAACCTATAAGGATAAATAGTTACTATATCCTCTATAATCTACCTACTTATTTAATAGATAGTTATAATTATTATTCTGATTAAAACTAAGCTTTATAGGTATAATAAATAAGATACTTAAAATTATATAGTTACAGATAGCTATATATTAGGAGTAAATATAAAAATAATAGGAAGTCTATAAGAATTAGACTACTATACTTATATGACAGCTTACTGAACGCTTATTAGTATCTAGACCCCCTAGGGATTAGGAAAAACTACTCTTATATAACTATAAGATAATAGAGGAGGAATTTACAGTTAAATAAGTTAATAACTAGATTATAACTATTAAGAATAACTATCAGATTCAGCTTAGTAGTACTATAAACTAATATATCTAATAAATATTTATAAAACTTATATTACAGCTTCAGACAGAATAGTTAAACTATAGAGTAAGCTTAGAGGATAAACCTATATAAACTAACTTTATTATATTTATTCACTAGTAGCATATTAACCTAAAAATATAAAAGTAATTATACTAATAGAAACTTAAGGAAATCCAGTAAAGTAAGTAGTAGTCGCTAATATAATATTATACTAAATAGTTAATACTCTATTAGAATTTAAATACCTTAGAATTTAATTAAAATAAAGGGGAAACCTTTATTTATTTCAATAGATTATACTCTAGCTTAAAGAGAGAGATAGAGAAACTTAAAATTCCTATCCTAAAAACTTAAAATATTATAACTGAGGTAGAAAAACTATAGAAACTTAAGTAATAATATAGTAGTAAGTTAGCTAGAGATAGAAAATATAAATAACCCTATTTAAACCTATAAGTATTCTAATTAGCCCCAGTTTTATAAACGCTAGGGAGAACTACTCTCTTAATACTAATAATATCTAACAGATACTACTTTAATACTTATAATTTAAAGAATACTATACTAACTTTAAACTAGAAGATTTTATAAACTCCAGCTATACTATAAACCCCAGGGGTATATTTTATATATAGTAAGATAAGATACTAAGCTATATAACATTATTATAAAGCTGGAGCTAACTTAACACTACTAGCTACCTAAAGGTAGAGTATACTAGAATCCTAGGTATTAATATAAGCTACTAATACTAACTTCCACACAGAGAATAACTAGAGAAATAAGTAGATATAAAGATATAACTAATAGTCTCTATACTAACTAAAAAGTTAGTCTCTATTAGGAAGATAGCTAAGAGCTTAGTAATTATTCTCTATAAAGCAGAAAAATAAGAAGTAGTAGTAAATATAAACTTATACTTACAGATAGATCTTATCAGTAAATAGCTAACTAAGATACTATACCTAACGCCAGCTAATATAGAGACGCTAGTATTAGAAAGATTCAATAGATTAGTATTAACTTCAGAAAAAACTTACTAGTTAACTTTCTTTTTTATAGATTTAAAAGGATACCCTCAGAAGATATACTAACTATTCACTAAAACTTACCAGCCTAAAAACTACTCAGACTTTCTATTAGGATAACACTCTATAAGTCGGAAAAACATTATAATTAATATCTATATAAATACCTAATACTATAAGTATATATCTATCACTAAGCTAGAAATATTTACCTAAGAGATTATTAAAAATAATAAGATTACTTATATACTTTATATTAGTAAAATAGGAGATAACTTAAAAGTTTATATTAAAATATTAAGAGAATCAGATTAAGTTATAATAACTATAAATATCCCTAAGGAACTACTAAATAAGCAGGAAACATTCAATAAAATAGCAGTAAAAACTATTCTAATACTTAAAAATACTAAATACTCTATTAACTTAAAACTAAGTAAAAAACTACTATATAGCCTTATTTACCCCTTAAGTAAGTAACAACTTAAAGAATTAAGAGTATATATTCCAGAGAATCTAGTAAATACTTATATATAACTATTAATAAGTAAAATAGATATACCTATCCTATTTATACTAAAGAAAGATAGTTCCCTATATCTTTATGTTAACTATAGGGAAATTAACAAAATTATAATTAAGAACTAATACTTACTACTTCTTATTAGTAAACTTCTAGATAAACTTTACAGAATAATATAGATTTTAAAGATTAACCTTAAAAATATCTACTGTTATAGTTATATGCAGGTAATATCTGGGAGAATAAGAATATCTCTTTTTTATAGAATCTTGGAGAGATAGTCTCTCTTTATATAGATAGTCTCTAAGGAATTATGGGGATTAGTCCTAAATAATACTCCAGAATATCCAGAGGGTTTCTATATACTTTTTATAGCAATTATATATAGAAATCCAGGTAATTCCTTAGATTATAGTTCCCTTAAATTATAGGGAATATAAGGGGATTTCTTAGAAATTTTGATAGCTAAAGTTACTTAAGTTAATTTAGGTAATAATATTCTGGATATTTCCTCTAGATAGTAATATATTCCTTATTATTAAGATTCTAAAGTATCTTTATATCATAATTATTAATTCTAAAAGATAATTAACCTGAGAATCTCTCTAGACTACTTAGTTAAGTAGGTAAGAAATAAGTAAATTCTAAAGAATTTTAGATATTCTATAATATAAAATAACTAAGGAATTTTAAGGAAAGAATATAAATTTCTACTAAATAAATAATTAAAAGAATATATAAAGTAAAATTAGTATAAATAGAACCTCTATAAATTTAAGTTTATTCTATCTGGTTAATAAGGGAAGTTTCTTCCTTAATTTTATTAGGTTTTTCTTTATTTTCCTCTGGTTAGTTTTTATTATTTTAAATAGTAATTATAATTTCTAGTTCTATTTATCTGACTGGATTTTAATATTATCTCTATTATGTTTAATTTATATTATAGAAATTAGCTATTTTATCTAGAGTCTAATTTTTATTATATTAAATATCTATATTTTCCTTAGTAGGTAGTAGTATATACTACAGACTATGAATATTAGTATAAAGGATAGTTCTAACTATTTCTATATAGATATTAAAATAATTAATTTTATTATAACTAGCTATTTAATTTAACTTTTAGTTAGTATTTAGAATGTTTCCTTTTAAGGTCTAGTAGAATTATATTTATTTCTGAAAGTTACTATTAATACTAAATATTTTAAATATAAAGTTTAAATAGATAAATTTAATTAGATTAGTCTCTAGGAAGTACTACTAGATGAAATTAGCTAAGGTTATAGCTATAAGGGATTTAATAGGAATTAGGAGGTTATTCTATTATAAGTTTATATTCTTACTTCTAATCTGAATAATAAGAAGCTTAGAGATATTAATATAAGTAGTAATAGAGGAAATAGTAACTTTATAAAATAGTAAATTATAGTTCATCTGGGGATATATCTAGTAGATATATTTAGGAATTATAAGGAAGTTCTTAAAAAGATTACTAGATTTAGTAGAAGCTATAAAAAGCTGATGATAAATTATAGGAATAAGTTAATTAGTAGTTTTAAATCTTTTAGAGGATCTATTAGAGGATAGGTTAGTTTATTACTTATAAATATACTTACTAGTAGTTATAATTAATATAGATTCTATAGTAAGTATTTTAAGTATATTCTAAACTATAGTAATTATATCTAGTTATTTATAGAAGAATTTAGAGATATTATTTATAGTTATTTTAGCTGAAATTTAACTATTATATTACTAAGTTATTATTATTTCTATAAGTTTAAGGTTTTCTATAGGTTTTATTTACTTCTCCTAGGAATTAGTTATACTTTATATTTAATAATAATAAAGAGGAGAAAGAAGGAAGATAATAAAGATATAGGAAAGTAATACTTATAAAGTAAATTAGAATATAGTTTTCTATAATATAGCTATAAAATTAGTCTATAGTTCCTTAGTGGGAATATTAATATATTAGTTTTAATTATTCCAAACTTTAAACTATTCTATTATATTAGTTTGAATAGTTATAATATCTATATTAGTAAAGATATAACTAGATAATAGACTCAAAACTAGAAATACTGAATTTTATAACTTTTTATAGGTAAACTAGTTTTTATAGTATAGTTAAGTAAATATAACTAAAGTTATATATATAAGTAGCTATAGATTCTCTCTAAATATATATTAGATAGTAACTAGATTATTAGTGAAGCTAAAAGAAATATTACTGATAAAAATTATTTAGTTTTAGATATCTTTATAAGGATTTACTAATTCTTATTTATTAAGTTACTTATAGAAAGTTTTAATTTTATTAGGAAATATGTCTATAAATACTATAAAGTTCTTACCTACTAACTTAAGTTAATAAGTTAATTCTATCTCGCCTCTATAGATAGTAACTACTTAGAGATATCCCTTAAATATAAGAATATAGATACTATTTTTCCTAGTAAGAGGGATATAGAATAGCTTATTATATATATTATCTCTTAATTAGTTATAGTAAGTTAAGTTAGAAATAAAGTATTAATATAATATCTTAATAAATAGAGGGTTTTTTATAGGAAAATATTAAGTTTTTATTAAGAATCTTAGAGAAGTTAGGAAAATGTAGGAATTTTAGGGATTCTTAGAGAAATAAATAATATAGGAAAGTCTAGTAAATATAAGGAGATTAGTAGGATTATTTCTAATAGGATTTAGAGGTAATATAAGATACTTCTTATCTATTAGTAGGAGCTAAATAGTATTTCTTAGAGAAAGAATAGTTATTCTATTATTTAGAGGGGGAATTTTAGGTTTTAAAGCTTTTAATTCTCCTATAGAAAATTAGTAACTTATAGGGAGTATATCTACTAATAAGATCTTTATATTTTAGGATTCTGAATGATTCTTTTAGGAAGAAGTTATTAAATATAGTAATCTTAGTAGCTTCTTCTTTCTGGAAATTCTAAATTCTATATAGTTATAATTTATATTTCTTATAAGTGAAATTAGTTTTAAATCTCCTAGAGATTCCTTTATATTTTTTATTCTTTAGTTCTCCTAATTCTGTAATTTAATATTATACTATTAATAGTTCCTTAGTTTATTTAATTTCTTTCTTTATTTAGTTTTTCTCCTTTTTATTTTATTTAAAATTAGCTATAAATTCTAGAGTAACTATAATATCTATATCTATTTATATATTATAGATACTAAGTTAGTTAAAATATTATATTTAAGGTTTTCCTTATTTTTTATAGATTATGTTTCTTTCTATAATTTATTTTATTTTATAATACTAATACTTATCTTAATATTCCTTCTTGTAGCTATCTATTTTCTCTATAGGTTTCTTCATATCACTAATCTAATAGAGGGAATTCTTACTAAAATCTACTATTAGGCTGAAGTAGGTAATTAATACTACTAAGTGGATATTTATTATTAGGGGAAGATCTAGTTAATATACTAATTTCCCTATTTATTCTAGGAATTTTATAAAGTTTATTATAAGAGGAGCAATTTTAGCTAGTAGGTTACTAGATGAGTAATATTTTTTATCTAGCTATAAATATATAAATTCTCTAGGAGAGAAAATATATAATTAATATTTACAGTTAAATATCTTTTTTATAAGTATCTATATCTTTATAATTAAAAAAGATATTTCCTTCTGGAAGATATTCTAAAAAGTAGCTAGAGTAGTTAGAACTACTAAATTAACTGGAAAGTTAAGTTTAATATTATATAGAATTTTATTAGGATATTTCTCTATAGGATTAGATAGATTATTATTAAGACTAAACTAGAGAGTTACTAAATAGTCTAACTATAAAGTATCTAGGTAATTTATTATAAATATATAGATAGTTACTTTAATAATTTAATTCTTATATTTAGAAAAGCTATCAGTCTATAGATAGTATAATATAGATAATTAGAGTTTCATATTTTTTTTTATAGCTATATCTAGAAATCTGAGAGGAACTTAAAGTTATAATTTAAGATAATTATCTATAGGATCTTCTAGTTTCTAAAGTTTAGTATCTAAAGTAGGATTACTACTTAATATTATATTATATAGGTAATATATTTAATAATAAGTAAGGAAACTTTAGAGAATTTATTACTAACTATTAAAAATAAGTTAAATAAGGGAAAATTAGGAAACTTCTAGAGAGTATTAACTATTAGGATATTTAGTAAATTAGTTATAAAGTTTATAATAATAGTATAGAATAATATTAATAGGGAGAGGATTAGCTGGAGCTTACTAATTAGTTTATATTTATTCTTAAGGAGGAGTTTATATATAAAGTAAAATTAGCTATATATCTAGATATATTTAGTAAGTTAGGGAATATAATATTTAGAAGATAGGTTATATTATATATAGATATCTCTTTAGTGGAGGTTATTTTTATAAGAAAATAAAATAAAGTTTTTTACTATAGTTTTAGGGATATAGAGTTAGTATTAACTAAAGAATTTAATATAGTAAAAGAGGTAGTTTATAATTTTAAATAGGAGTCTGAAGCTATTATCTTATATTAAAGGTTAGTGGTAAATTAGGATAAATTTATAGTCTGTTAGATAGGTAGCTATAATAAAGGATTAGAGGTTTAGTAATAATCTGATTTTAGTAGTATAGTAAATAGTCTAGTTATTCTATATTTTATCTAGCTTTTAATTATCTTCAGGTGGAATATAGTTTATTTATATATAAGAAAATATATTAGGGATAATATTAGAGACTCTAGGAATATAATAATATTCTAATTAAAATTAAGATAGATATTTAACTGCTAGTATTAACTGGAAATTACCTTATTTACTATTAGTTATAAATAGTATTATTTATACTATGACCCCCAGAGTGAATATATAGTCTGTCAGTATAATAAATAGGATTTTGTGGGATAATTAGATAAGGATTCTAATTTTATAAACTATCTAGGTGAGATAGGTAACTTCTAGCTCTGTTAGTTAGTATTATATCTCTATACTAAATAAGATCCTATTAATATAGAGAATTAGCTAGATTACTATAGAGGTGATATATTTACTTAAAATTAAATTTTATTCCTTATTTTTAATATAGAAGAATATTATTCTGAAGCTATACTTATAAGATATATTAATCTATAGAAATAGAGTATATTTTAGATTATAATAGATAAGGAAGGTATTTTAATAGAATATTAAGTAAATATCCTTAAAACTAGTAAGTTTCTTAGTAGTTAGTTTAAATATTATCTTAGCTAAGTAATTTTTCTATTTAGTACTTACTATTATATTCTAATTTCTAGCTAATATTAGTAATATTATCTTATAGTTCTATAGTAACCTAATTCTAAAAATATACTAAGGAATAAGATACTATATATAACCTATAGCTTTAATTTACTATTTAAAGGCTATTAGGATATTAGGAAAAACTATATTATATAGACCTTAAGTATACTTCTTAGTATTAAATAGCCTGAAAGTATCCACTTAGAATTTAAGGAGTTTTATAGGTAGGAAGCTAATAAAATATTTATCTCCTAATAGCTTAAAATTATACTTATTAAATAGCTTAAGGATAGATTAAAGGTCTTTATAGTGCTCCTTCTCTATAGTGGAGGTAACTATAATATTATTAATAAATCTCTAGGTAAAGTTTTTATATAGCTAGAGGATCTTATCTATAAAATACTAAGTATATATAGGGGAATTATAGAAGCTTATTAGAATTACTGTAAATTTCTCTTACTTATAGTAGCTAATAATAATTAGGTATTCTTAGTGTTTTTCAACAATTAGTATTTAGTAGAAATATTACTAAATATTAATAACTATAATAAAGATTTTACTATAGAGCTTATAAATCACTTTAGATTAGAGGGATATTAAGTATATATTTAGTATAGTAATCTAGTTAATAGTATAAAGATTAATTATTATCCTACTTTTTTATTTACTATTAACTATTTACTAAACTATAAATATAGAGACTCTAAAAGTTATATAAAATTTAACTTATTTAAACTATCTTTATAAATATATACTATCTAGCTTCTTATCTAGAAACTTCTAGTCTTGAATACTTATAGGATAAAGTTACTAAACTATTTTTTTTTATAATAATTATCTACTAAGGGAATAATGATTTTTTCGTTTTTAGATATATTTAAAAATTCTTTAGAGGTCTATAATACTAGAAACTTCTCTATAATTTATAATATCTTCTATATAAAGTAACGGAAGTAGTTAAAAACTATAATATCCTGGGGGGTAATAATAATATTCTTAGCTAAATTAAACTTAATACTAAATTTATAATCCTTCCCTATATAGTTACTATAAAGATACAGAGTGTCAGTAAGATTAGAATCTAGATTAGATCTTTTAATAGAAAGTATATTATTACTTATATTAAATATATATTTTATTATTCCCTATTAAGATTCTATTAAGATATACTTTACTTTCTTATTCCTCTAGATCTTTATAGTTTTATAAATATTATTATATAATATAACTATAGGGGATTAATTTATGATAATATCCACTATACTATTATAACTAAGTCTAAATATAAATATATTAGTTTTAAATCCTTAGTAGTGCGGACTAATATATAGATTATAGTTCTTAAGGGAATATTTAGATTCTTCTCTATATAAGCTGGATACTTAACTGGAGATTATTTAGTATAAATCTAGACTGGAACTTCTAGTTCTCTATAGGAGTCTATCTTAATAATCCTCTTAGTATTTAGAATATTAACACTATTAGGTATATTAAACTCCTACTTAAGAAGAATATCTATGAAAAGCTTAGGAATAATCTATATTTTAATATAAAAGGTTATAACTTAGTAAGATACTTTCATAATTTCCCTGTTAAGTAAGGTAAATATAGCCTAACTAATAGTCTGGATATTTTCTACTCCTAAAAAGATAGTAGTTATAAATATATTTAGATAATATTTAAATATATATTTTAGGATATTCTAGTGGATAAAGTACTATATAGCCTCTATATCTATATATACCTTAAGAGGTTATCTTTTAGCTAATAGTTAAACCTTAATTTAAATATATATTTTTTTATATAATATAATATTAAATATTACTTTAGGATTAAGTTTACTTTAGAGGGAGCTAGTTTCCTAAAATATAGAAATTACTTCTTAATATTTAGTAAAGTATAATTATTTTTTCTTATAGGTTAAGCTTATAGGAGAATAGTATATTTAATATATAGAGGCTATAGAATAGTTATTTTTATATACTAATAGTTCTTAATAATTACTAGAGATATTTAGACTATAGATAAAGTTAGCTTCTATTTTATATAGAACTTTAGTTAGTAAAGAGTGGTTATTATCTGACGCTTCTTTATAATTATTATTAGTAATATAAGTAGTATATATTTCCTAATTGTTCTTCTATATAATTTTATCTATAGTGTAAGTATATTCTCTATCTAGATTAGAGAGTTATATATTAATAAAGTTATATTAATACTTAGAGTTTATATAGTTTTTCTAATATGAGAAGTATTATATTTATCTTCTTTATTAGTTTTAGTTTCTATAGAGGAGAGAGTGAGTTTTTCTAGATAATATATTTAAATTATAGTTAACTAAAGGGAATTTAAAGTTATTTTAGTTACTTTCCTTTAGGAAATATATTATTTCCTCAGAGGTATACTAAGATTATATTAGTTATCTAAGCTTTAGATTCTATTAGAATTTTATAGCCTAAATATTTCAGAATTAGATATTATTCTTTTTTAGGTTTACTGGATAGTTAGTTTAATCTCTTAATATTCCTTAGTCTGGAAGATTTAGATTTCTAAAGAAGCTAAATTAGGTAGGTTTCTAGTAAATTATATTTTTCTAACTTCCTACTTTAGTATTTTATATCTATCTATCTTAGAGATTTATTAGGGAAGAAAGTTATTATTTTATAGTTAATCTTCTAGTTTACATATAGTAGACTAATAACTAAGTTAGTATCTAGTTTATTATAGATAAATATTATTATCTTAATATTATTATATTATACTTATTTAGCTATTCTTACTACTATTATAGTGAATTATTATATATTTCTATTACTTTAGATATTATTTATAGTAAATCTTATTTTATTTAGTTTATATTCTACTATTTATTATAATATTCTAAAATATTTTATTAGTAAATTATATTAATAGTTAATATTTTGATATAGATATTAAAGTTATTTCTACTATTCCTAAGTTAAATCCTCAGAATATTAATTAAAAGTAACTAGGTGAAAATATTTATAAAGTTTAGTAGTAGTAGTCTTTTAGTATATTATAGATCTTTTAGTATATATATAGATAATATTAATTAATTAGAGGATATTTATATAGACTATTTTAGTTTCTTTTATATAGAGTTTTTAATAAATTTCTAGTTTACTAAGTAGGTTAAAATATTTAATATTATCTAGTTTAAATATAAAATCTATAGGAAGTTTATTATTTAAATATTCTTCCTTATTATTAGAATCTATTTTATATTTATAAGATTCTCTTAAATAATAAAATAATTATAAAAGTATATTATTTCCTATTCTGTCTGTAAGCTGAAAGGAAAGTAATTAACTATATTACTTCTTTAAATTTCTTCTATTATAATAAATTCTATATTTAATTCTTCTAAGTGAATAATTTCCATCTAGAAGGGAGGATTCAGGATAAGAAGTTTACTAAAATAGTTATTTATATTTAACTAATCTAATAGGTTAGTTAGTAACTTTCTCTACTATCTTTTATATATCTTATAGATTCTATAGTTTTTTAGGGGAAATAATTTAATTATCTTTTAGGTATTTTGTATAATTTTTTTTGATAAATTCCTAGTTTCCTAGTGGGATATTATTAGATTTCTAGACTATTTCCTAGTTTCTTTTAGAAGTTTCTTTTTGAAGTTAGTTATTTAACTAGTCTGGACTAAAGGGTAGTTTAGATTAATATATAGATCCTGGGAGAATATTAATTAGATTTAGTATATCTACTAGTGGAGGGAATATTAAATATCTTACTTAGGTCTCCTAGGTAGTAGCTAGTTAATTTTATTATCCTCTATATTATATATTATTTTGGTGGCAATTACGTATGTATGCGTATATAATGTAATTAACGTTCTGTTATTATAAATTCTGTAAACTGTAGTTATGCGTGGGTCTTACCTCCCCACATTATCGTTCTTTTACAAATAAACTATATTTTGGCTATATATGGACCACTAAAGGTAGTTTAGCCTCTAAAATAGGTAGTACTAACTACTCCTTCCTGCTTTTTCTGCAACACTCTATATCCTCTTAGAGTATTATATTTTCTCCTTCTGGATGGTCTAAAGGTTTCTTCTATATTATTAATAGAATTAGCTATATTAAAGGGAGTTTTATTATTTTATAAGTCTATCTAGATATATTAGTAGTTTAGATTTTAATTTATAAGTTTATCTAATTATTAGATAAATCTAGTTTTCTAGTTAATCTAGATACTAGGAAAAATATAGGAAGCTATGAATACTAGATATTTTTATACTTTAGTTCTCAGGAGTTTAAAAATAATATAGTAATTTATAGAGAGAAAGAATTAGAAGTCTAGAAAATTAAATTAATAGGTAATAATTATTTAATTTATTTAGAAAGGATTAAGTGAAACTAGAGGAATAATATAATTAAGATTATAGAAAAGTAATATTATAGATATTTATTAATAACTACTAGGAAATAATAATAACTTTCTAAGTGAATTATAGATTCTAAAGTCTATAGATTCTTAGAGTTAAGAGATAGTTATTAATTTATATATTTCTTAGTAGGATATTAGTAGTTTACTAAGTAAACTAATAACCTAATAATATAGAAAGTAAGTTATATTATTATTTATTATAGTTATATAGAAATAATATCTAGAAAAATAAGGATATTTCTTTTCTATAGAATCTTAGAGAGATAGTCTCTCTTTATATAGATATTCTCTAAGGAATTATAGAGATTAGTTTTAAGTAATACTTCAGGATATCTAGAGGGTTTCTATATATATCTTTTATAGAGATTATATATAGAAATCTAAATAATTCCTTAGATTATAGTTTCCTTAAATTATAGGGAATATAAGGGGATTTCCTAGAAACTTTAATAGCTAAAGTTACTTAAGTTAATCCAGATAATAATATTCTGGATATTTCCTCCAGATAGTAATATATTCCTTACTATTAAGATCCTGAGGTATCTATATATAATACTTATTACTATATTAGAATTAAGCTAGAAAACTATTAGAAAATAGTATTTAGAATAAAATATAGTTATTATAAATATATAATTATACTATTCAGTCTCATAAATATACCTATAATATTTTAAATATATATTAACTACACACTCACTAAACTAATTAATACCTACTATATAATATATATAGATAACATTATAGTATATATAACTTAAACTAAGGAGGACCACACTAGTATCTTATTATAAATCCTTACTAAACTATATAAAATATATCTTTTTATAAAGCTCTCTAAATATAAACTTTATATAGAGGAAACTAGTTTCTTAAGCTATATTATAACTCAGATAGATATTAAGATAGACCTAACTAGAGTGTAAGTAATTACTAAATAAAAACTACTAGAAACATTCAAGAAACTCTAGATATTCCTAAGTTTCTATAACTTCTACTATAAATTTATTACTAAATACTCTAAAGTAATAATATTACTTACTATACTCCTAAAAAGGGGAATAAAAAAGAAAATATTTTCATAACCTAAGGATATATAAACGGCATTTTTAACATTATAAGAAACGTTTTATTTAGTAATTATTCTCTAATATTAAGATCCTCTTTAAGAAATTAGAATATAAATAGATATATTATAAAAAATAATCTTAAGTATCCTATGATAAATAATAGAAAGCTAATAGTAACCTATTACTTACTACTCTAAGAAACTTAGTAAAATAAAGTAAAAATGGAAGATAGGATAATAAAAGCTACTTACTATTATAGAGAGTCTAAATTACTAAAGCTACTACTTTATAAGTTTTTCTAAGAAAGTTATAGTTTTTATAGACTACTAGATACTAATAGAAATTATTATAGTTTTAATATAGAACTTTCAGAGAAAGCTTACCTACTGGATTTATAAACTTTTAGTATTTAATTTTAATCTGGAGTATTAATCTGGAGCGATAAACCTAGTAGATAGACTATCCAGACAGCTAAACTATATAAAGGGGGAGGTAGAATACTATAATATACTACTAATCTTTATAAATAAGCTACAGTTTATAAAGCTACTATTAGTAGATACCTATAAAATAGTTAGAAAAACTTAAGGAAACTTAGAATTAGTAAACATTTTTATCTAAATAATTAAGAAGTAGGAAGGATATTTCAGTAAAAAAACTAATCTTAGAGATAGAAGATACTTAACCTCCTAAAAGTAAAACTTTCCTTAAAATACTAGAACAATAATAATAATTATAATTATAATTACCTGCAGCTAGAATAAGTATAGAGTAATAGAGAATACCTAATAAATACTATATAGTAATAAAAGCTTAAAGAGAACTAAAATTACCATCCTAATATAATATATTCTATATTCAGTAATAAGGAAACTTATAGAAAATAAAATAGTATACTCCCTAGAAGTATCTAAGAATTAAGAATAATTTATTAAGAAGCTTCAGACTTATAATACAAATTACTAAATATATATAGAGAAAACTTAAGAAACAGCTAGAAATATAAGAGAATATTTAGTTAATATAGAGAGGATATTTTTCTTTAAAAGAAAACTAATTATACTCAATATAAAATCCCTAAAGTATAAAATCCTTTACTTATATTATAATAAGTATAAAGTAGGATATATAAATATAAATAAAATCTATAACTTAGTAAAGAGGAACTTCTACTAAAATAACCTAACTATAGATATATAAAATTATATAATATTATATTAAGTCTACTAAAAGATTAGAATATTATAGTATAACTTTTATAGATAATTATAATTCCTACTAATCCCCACAGGATTATTCTAGAAACTTAATATAAATTTTATCACTAAACTCCCAGAGAGTATTCAGAGAGATAGTAATATTTATAATACTATCCTTATAATTATAGACAGATTTATAAAATTCACCCTATTTATTTTAATAATAAAGAAGATAATAACTATAGAACTAATAGTAATACTCTATAAAGAAGTAGAGTTTTAGTTTAGTATACTAAAAAATATTATTAGTAATAGAAATAAACTTCTCACTAGTTAGTTCTAGGAAGAATTTACAGTAGAGTATCTTATTAAATAATAATTATTAATAGTATACTACCTACAGACTAATAGGCAGACTAAGTAGATATATCAGACTCTAGAGTGATATCTCTAAGCATTCACTAGGAACTTACTTACAGTCTAGATAATATAACTAAAAAAAGCTATATTTATATATGATAATAGTAAATATACTACTACTAGCTACTTACTAATAGAAAAATTATATAGATTTCACCTATAAATAATTAAATATATAGTAAAAAGTAACCTGTTAGTTTAGAGTATAGTAAAGTATATTAACTATATTAGTTAGCTATATTAATAAATAGTAGTCTACTGTTACAACCTAACAGGACCAGGGCTAAGTTATAAGGCACCTGGCGGCTACAGGGTATTTTATATACACGAAGGGAAGAATATAATAAGGGACCTACCGGACCACGGAGGAACTATAGTATAAGTTACATAATAATAAGAGATAAGTAATTACTCTACAGAATAAGTAATTAATTAGTAAATTCTTAAAGTAATCAGTAGATCCTTAAAGTGATCAGTAAAACTAAATAATTACTAACCTATAGGTAGTAATTACTTCTTACTTTTAGATTAGTAAAGAATAATATAATATTAATAAGAATAGGAAAACCTATAAGTATTACAGATTTATATATAAGATAAGCTTAAGTCTACTTAAGGTCAGACTTCTATAGCTTTTTAGTAATTAACTTTATAATTATCTTTAGATACTTCTAGCTTTATCCCTTAATCTTCTTATTAGACTTATACCTAATTACTATAAACTCTAAAAACCTAATCTTATTAGTATTATAATAATATTATTACCTATATATTATAGTCTTAACTTATTATTAATAAACTTACCTCTATTAAACCTAAAGCTAGCTGTAATATTTTAATTACTCCTATTTAGTAAGTTAACCCTATAAAACTTACTTAATAATATCTAGGAAAGAATATTATTATATCTACTAAATACTAATCTCTTTTTACCTCTTCTAGGTTTTAGAGAATACTCCCTAAGAGTAAATAACCTATTAAGTTTCTAAACTAAGAAATAAAGAGTATTAAACCCTCTAGTAATAAAGAGGATAATATTACTAAGTTTATATAATAGCTCCAAAAAACTAATAGAGATATAGCTAAAATATAGGAGATTATTAACAGTAATACTACAGAAGTCACTTAACTTTAGTAGAATCTTTATAATAATCCAGATTAATAGTAACTTCTTACTCTTCAGTAGGAGGTTAATATTCTTTATATTACTACTAATATTATCTAGATTCTAATTAAGTTATATAAGAAATTTTAACTTAACTTACCTTAAGTTTTTAATAGAATTCCTAAATACCTTAAGGGATTCCTCACTTAAATTAGAACCTACTATTAGTTTTATAATCTCAGTTTTAAGGATAAAACTAAATAAGTTATTTATATTATTTTATTCCTTAAGGGAAAAGTTTTTATATAGTTTAAACCTTATCTTACTGATTTCCTCACTTATAAATAGAATAATCTTAAGTTAGAAACTTAAACTATCTTTATAAGTTATTATAACTTCAAAAATACTCTAATTTTACTATTTTGAGAATTAGATAAATAACGACAGTATAAATAAGATTTAGTAGCTTTTAAGTAGAAAGATATAGCTATATACTATACAGCTAAATTTAGATATATCTATACTAAACTTAACTATACTAATAATATTAAGATTTTTATATTTTACTAAAAACTGAAAGAAGATATTAAAGATAATTTTATTAAGTAAAATAAACTTAGTAACTTTATTATATATATAGAACTTACTATTAAGATTTATAACTAACTTTTTAAGTGTTACTATAAGAAAGGTAAATAATAATAACTTTAATAACCTAATAGTAGATATAAATACTAAAGACTACTATATAACTACTAAAACTAATATAATAATTAGGAAACTAGATAATAATTCACCCCACAAATAAATATATCTTATAGTTACTATAATAAACCTATAAACCTTACTACTAAAGCTACTACTAAAAATAATAAATAATAGGATTTTAAATATTATAATTACAATAAACTAAAATATATAGCTAAAAACTACTACTTACTTAAATATTAGTAATAAGGATAATAATTTCAGCTAGTATCTAAATAAACCTAATAAGTTAATATTACTAAGAAGGAAATACTTTATACCTCTCTAATCTGGATAGCCTATTTTAATAATATTTATATTATATATTAAGGATCTAAGGATAATATAGGATAGTATCCTAAGAATCCTTCTGGATAATTAGGATACTATACTAAGAAGATATTAGTAATAGTTAATATTAAGAAAGAAGAAGATTTTATACTAGTTTTAGAATAAGACTAAATATAAGAAAATAAAGTAGTAATCTTATAGCTACAGGTAGCTGAGAGAAAACTTTACTATAGAATCAGTTAAATACCTAATAGATAGCTTCTATAGAGAATCTAATATTAGATTTAGTAGAGAATTAACATTAGAGGAAACCTATTTCTTACTTAAATTCTTATATAACTACTTAAAGTAAGTAATAAGATACTAATAAAGATCCTCACTATAGTTAAATATAATAAGCTGGAATATAAAATTAAGAAATAACTTAATAATTTCTATTAGTAAGAGTTTATTAAAATCAGTCTAGAAATTTATATTAACTTAAGTAACCTATTTAAGTTAATTAATAATAATATTAAGCTAGATAATAATATTATTAAAAGTTTAGAATCCTCTATTTTATAGTATTTAGGTAGTAATAAAAGTAAGTAATTTAGAATTTAGAGTATTTACTTAATTTAAGATAAGTAATTTATTATATTCTATAGAGTTTTAGGTAACTAGATTCTGAATTACCTTAAGATAAGTTTCTATAATATAGATTATAAACTTCTATAAATTAATTACTTAGCTTACTAAATTATCTTTTAGGTATATTATATAGAAGATAATTATATATTATATCTTAGTAATAAATTTAATAAATAATTCTTCCTATAATAATTTGAGGATAATCTAATTCTAAATATATATCTTAATATAGATCTACTATTTTGGGAATTTCAGTGTTTTAATGAAGACTACTTTATAATATTTGCACTCAGTGAAGACTACTTTATAGTATATGTAAATAATATTATTAGTGAATAGATAGATTGTAAATGAGACTACTGTATAATCTACTATATTAATAAAGTAAGAGAATAATACTATTAATATAATAAACTTTAGGAATAAGAAAAAGATACTAAAGATAGATCTATATTACTAATACTAAAATATAGAGAATTAATATTTAGTAAGATATTTTAAGAAGGAAGGATTATAACTTACTATTATAAAAGTAGGATACTATTAGAATAGAGGTATTATAAATAGTTAAAAAACTAGATTTATCTACTGAATCAGGATAAAGAAAGATATTTCAGATAAGGTTTTTATATTTAGTAATAGTAGAATATAAGAATAAATATTTATATCTTAATATTATAGTGAATAGATATAAGATATAAACTCTAATTAATTATAGCGTTTAAGGAAACTTTATATTATTATAAGTAGTAAATAAATAATAGATTATATGGATAATAAAAGCTGAATTATATTAACTGTATATTATTAAAAGAGAAAGTATTAAATATAGTGGAGATATTGTTAACTTAGAGATTATATATCTTTTTTTAAATTATTATAGCTAGAAGGAAGACTATATCTTTAATATAATAGAGATAAGTGATTAAGAGATTATCTTAGGAATTCTATAGTTATAAAAGAATAACTTATAGATAGATTAGAAGATTAGCTATCTTTAATAGAAGGATTCAGTCTCTGAGGATTCTCTAGATAATAAGATTTTATAAGAATTAGATATAACTCTGAGAGTATAAAGATTTATTACCTACTTTAAGATTAAGGATATAGTAGTCTGGATATTAAATATTATAGAAGTAGTAAGAGTTAATAATAATATAGATTAACTTTAGATTATTCCTAATAAATACCAGATTTATAAATAATTTTTTATAGAAGAATTTAAAATTGGATTACTAGAGTATATAAGTTATAATTATAAGATTCTTTTAAAGGAGTGGAAGGAGTCTAGATTCAGTAAAATCTATAGACTTAATTAAATAGAAATAGAAGTATTTAATAAGTATATTAATAAATATTTTAAGAAAGATTATATTAAATATTTAATATTATTAGTAGGAAGCTTAAATCTATTTATACTTAAGAAAAATAGTAAGTTATAACTTTATGTTAATTATTAATAATTTAATCATATAATAATTAAGAACTAATATTTATTACTTCTTATATTAGAATTATAAGACTAACTTTATAGAGCTAATTAGTTTATAGCTTTTAATCTTAAGGAAGCTTATAATCTTATCTGAATTAAAGAAGATAAGGAATAGAAGATTATTTTTAGAATAAGAAAAAGATTCTATAAGTATCTTATAATATTTTTCAGACTTACTAATATACCTATAATATTCTAATCTATAATTAACTATATATTATATATATATTTAGATATTTTTTATATAGTATATCTTAATAATATTCTTATCTACTTAAGAATACTTAAAGAATATAAAAAATATATTTATAAAGTATTTTAGAAATTTCAGTAAGTTAAACTATTAGTTAAACTAGAGAAAAGTGAATTTTATATATAATAAGTAGAATATTTAGGATTTACTATTATATTAAGTATAATTAAGATATTAACTAAGAAGATCCAGATAGTTAAAAACTAGTTTAGACTGATAAATATTAAGGAGATCTAAGTTTTCCTCAGATTTGCTAATTTTTACTGAAGATTCCTTAAGGATTATATAAAGAAAATAATCTTACTTACTGAATTTATATAAAAAGATACTGAATTTAATTAGACTAATAGATAAAAAGAAGTATTTTAGGATATTAAGAATTAAATTATTTTAGAATTTATTCTTATAATTCTAGATCCTAATAAACTATTTAAAGTTAAGACTGACACTTCAGACTATATAATAGGAGGATAATTAGGATAATAAGATATAAAAAGAGTATTATATTCTTACGTTTTTTATTTTTATAAACTTAGTAGATTAGAATTTAACTACTAGATTTATAATAAGGAACTTATAGTTATTATTAAAGTATTTTAAGAATAGAGACTATAACTTTTAGGAACTAAGTATAAAGTTTAGGTTTATACTAACTATAAGAATTTTATATATTTTATAATATTTAAGAATCTTAATAAGTAATAAATTAGATAGTTAGAACTTTTTTTAGAATTTAACTTTTATATTACTTACTATAAAGGAATAGAAAATAGAAAAGCTAATATATTTAGTTAAAGACTAAACTATAATATCCTAGTATTAGAAGAAATATAGATTATCTTAAAAATAGATATAGATAGAAATTTTATATCTATATAGAAGCTACTTTTAATTACTAGATAAGTTAATATTAATATAACTAGAAGAATAATATATAAGATAATTAGAAATATTTATAGTATATTAATATATAGATATTAAGGAGTTACTAAAATATTTAAACTGATTTAATAATATTATAATAAAAGGATTATAAGATAAGATATAATTAATATAATTAAGAATTACGAGACTTACTTTAAAAGTAAGTTTAGCTAATATAAATCTTATAGTGAATTATAATTCCTACTAGTATCTTAAAAGTTCTGGGAATTAATTTCTTTAGACTTTATTATTAAGTTACTAAAGTTATAAGAACTACTTACTAAAGTACATTATAATAATATTTTTATTATAGTGGAATACCTTACTAAATATACTTATTTTATTTCCTATAAGGAATTAAATATAGTAGAAGATTTTATATATATTTTCCTCGGAATTATTATTAGTTAATAAAAGTTACTTTAGGAAATTATATCCAATAGAGATAAACTTTTTATATTTAAATTTTGGAAATTCCTAATTTTGTAACTTAGAGTGAAGTACTGCCTGTCTACTACTTTCTATCTATAAACTAATAGTTAGATTAAATATATTAATTAGATTCTTAAAATCTACTTTAGATACTATATTAACTACTAATAAGATAATTAGGTTATTTTATTACT